>RJWH01001275.1:0-412387 GCA_004363575.1 Solenodon paradoxus
CACACCACACACACCCCACACACCCCACACACCCCACACACCACACACACACCACACACACACCACACACACACAGTTAAATTCTTCATTGATTTAAAGATTGAGTCCAAAATCAATGTTTGTTTAATGTCTCTTTTCTACAGTAGTGTGTAGGTTCCATTGAATTTGGACTACATTTGTTTTAGCTCATCACCGTAGGTGTCTTCCGAAACTCGCTCTCAGTAGACACCTGTCTAAAGAAACACACAAACAAAAGTTTCATTTTACATGCTGGCATGTGAGGAGAAGTAGGTTAATTATTAAAGTATAGGAAGGAAGATAAAAATGACTCTAAACTTCAGGTGGAGTTTTACATTTTTAGAGGTTGATATTAATCTGTTCCTTTATATACTTTTTTTCAAAATTCATAGTTTCCTTTTTTCTGCAGCAGGTAAAAATACCTACCACCCCATTGACATTTATGAGACACAACTGCACTGAATCTTTGTTTTTAATTCACAAAATGTCTGAGGGGAGGACAGGAAAGAAAACATTCTCAAGTAATTGGATAATAATTAGAAATGGTAGAGTTTGATTTAGCAGCATGTATGTTTGCATATCGTGAGAATTTGTGTAAAGTAGCATTTGCTAATCTGAGAGTAGAGATCAAAGACATTTGTGTGGAGAGAAGTATGATGCTGAATCTGCCCTGGAAGAGACACTGTTGTTCCAAGGGAACCCTGAATAGCCTGACTTTTGCTTGTACAGAACTAAGCCAAATCAGAAAGACCCACGTTGTTTTAATACTCACATGAAAACATCATTATATGTTTTATAGAGTGATTAACAAAAATAGACAATTATCTATTATTTTTAGTTGATTTCATTGAAGAAATTTTCCGTTATAACATAAACTAGGTTTAAGGTATATGTGATAGTAAGTTTACATCTGTATATAATACAGAAAGTTGACCACTATTTCTTTTTCCCTTCACTCTACAATTAATCCCCTCTACCCTGTTTGCCCCACACTCTTGCCCCATCTCTGTCTACATCCTCTGATTTGCTGTGGTGTTTTCTTTTTTTTTTGTTGTTCTCGTTGGAAATTTTTTTTTGGGGGGGGGGGCTAAAATTCTGTCGTTGCTTGGTTTGGTTCTTTTTTCAAAATCTATTTTTGTTTAATTTAGTTCATCATTTGTTTGTTATCTCTGTACACCACATGAGTGATATTATAGAATATCTTTCTTCTTTTGGCATCTGGCTAAGCATAAGTCCCTCCAGACTCATGGCAGGGTTTCACCTTTTTGATAGCTGCATATTATTCCACCATGTATTAATATACCGCATCTTCTTTATTCACTCATCTGTTGATGACCTGTAGGGGGTTTCCAGCTCTTGGCTAATGTAAATAATGCAACAATGCACATGGGGATGTGCATATATATATATATATATATCTATATCTGCAAATAAGTGCTATTGTGTTTTTAGGTTAAATACACATTAGAGGAATGACTGGATCATACGGGATTTATATCCTCAATTCTCTGAGGAGTCTCCACCTGCTTTTCTAAATGGTCATACTTCTACCAACGGTGTATAAGAGTTCCCTTTTCTTCACATCCTCTCCAGCACTTGTTTCCATTCGTTTGGATGACAGCCATTCTCATAGGTGTGAGGTGATATCTCATTGTTGTTTTTATTTGCATTTCCCTCATGACTAGAGAGGTAGAACATCTTTTCATGTGCCTGTTGGCCATCTGTATGTCTTCTTTAGAGAAGTGTCTATTAAAATCATCTAGACAGTTATTGATTGCTATTTTTTCCCCATAAAAACATAGCCCCACACTGCATGTAAATCCTTCATAAATTTACAGCACTTACACCAAATTAGACATATTAACAAACTTCTGCATGTGAAAATTGATTGAATCACTTAGAATTCAGTATAACTACTTGAATTCCATGTTGCATAATTTGACTTAATACACAAATAAATGAACAAGATAAAAAGATACTTAAGTGACAGTGCCATGCCCCAAAGATTAATGGATGCCGAAGATATTTTTAATGATCATTACAGATGGAAATTAATAACTTCCCACAGAATCCCAATTCAATGTTAAATTATACAGTAGTCAATAATTATTTGGGGTTTATACAAAGTCTCTCTTGGGGACACTTTAAATGCCTATAATTTTATTGGTCTTTTGTGAGGATGAAATACAATTGCTTTGTGTTCTCCTTATGGTTAATTCTATGTATAGTTGAAAGAGGCTTTCGTAAATCTTTGGTTTTCTATTTGACAGCCTAGGAAAGCTAGTATGTACTATTTGTAGGCATGAAATAGCTTCTGTTCTCTTGAATTAATTTGTCATTTTTTCTATAGCTATTCCTAAAGAGCCCTGTTAAACTATAAAAGAAGTTACAGGCTTATCACCCGGGATTGTCGATGAGATTATAATTACTGAACCTGGATAAGAGGTACAAGATTGTTCATTTTGTTTATGCTTAAATTTTTCGATAATAAAAATTCATAAATATAAAACTAAGAGCTAAACCTGTATATGTGGGTGTATGTGTACATCCTAGCTGGCTCTTTGAATTTTGGATTCAAGTCTAGTGATTATTTCTTTACATTCCTATGACTGTGCTTCTTTGAATCTGGGTGATGTCAGTAAAAGCAACTTTGTTTTGTAAAACTAAATTTTTGTTCAAAGCCCTCTGGTTTCATTGTTTTTCATCTCTAAATGGTTATTCCATTCTCATAAGAGCCTGAAGAGAGCTGCTTTTTGCAAAACAAATTTTCAGGACACAGAGAAGTCCTAGGTCTGTTAATACTGCCTTTAGTATTTGTACTGTATCATCCACCAGGGAAGAACAGGGTGTGATCTCACTTGAGCTACTATTTCATGAACCAATATTGTATTTCAGTTGCCAGAACATTCACTGACAGTTGAGAGAGACAGCTTTTAATTCTTCTCAAGGCACTGATCGGGGAGAGAAGTCACACAACCAGAGAGCCTAGCTAACTTAAAATATATGAAGTTGAACCTGAAAGCTACAGTTCCCCGTCTCGTGTATTTCTTAGCAGCTGTCTGCCATTCACTGGAGGCCTCACGTGCCAAGCCTCCCTCTACCTGAGCCCTCTCCCTGTCCCCGTCACAGACGTCCCTCTGTGACGAGACCACAGCACGCGGACTTCAAAATCTCCCAGTTATCCTCTTCATTGACCAGTGTCTCTGTGTTACTTTCCTTTCATGTTTGTTTGACTCGTCAGTGACTTTGCTCACATTTTCTCTGCCTGAATTTCCATTTCACAATGTGGCTAAATCCAAGTTGCTTCCTTCGTCACAAGCCAATTTCAGGTGTTCAATCACATTTCCCTCTGTCCTTGCAGACAGATTGCATGTCTTTTTCTGTTCCCATATGCTTCTTTTAAGTGGAGTTTTGTGAAGTGATTATTTTCACTTTCTTAATGTGGCGGGCTGCTCATCTCACCACAATATGAATCCCTTGCGGGGAGCATATCTTAACTGTATCTCTAACTCCCATCTGCATAGCCTGGAGTAGATCATAAGCACTTAATATATATTAAATATCTGCATATGGGGAAAAATAAAAGCATAGAAACCCCCTTCGTTCAAAAAGTCACTACATTTTTGATGCCACCTCTTTTAACATTTTAAAACATGTTGCTTTCATAGATCAACCTGTCAACCTTTCTTTTGCTTGTATTTCCTCTTTCTCTACTGGTTTTTCTTAGGAAGAAGAGTAATGAGTGTGAACCAAGAGGGAAACATAAAGATAGCAGAGCTATACAAGTATTCTACCTTTGGATGTATAGGTACTGCTGATGGATACATACTTTGACTGACAATGGTCTTCTACTCTTCGACGTGTGTATGGGAAATTCATTTTATATATAATCTTATTATGTATTACCATATACATAGATAGATAGATAACTTTGTTTTTTATATTCTGTGTATCTCTCCATCTCTATCTATCTATCTATCAATGGAGAAAACTACATGAAGCTGCCTTGCCTTTCAGAGTTCTTGTATCATTCTTCCTCTTCCCTAAAAATTACTACCTCGTAGAGGAATGCTCCCTTTTCACTTTTCACTGACACTTCTTGGCTATGGAGAAGCAGGAAGGAGGGATTGAGATTGGTTAACTTCACTTTAACCTAGTTATTCAACAGCTTGCTATACAGATGATCAAATTTAACATCAACTGTTTTCTCATCTTTGAGCTGTCCTCAATCTCAACCTATTTCTGATTTAGTAATGCTGTATACCAAATATACTTCCCAGGAGCTGGGATGGAGCATAGACACATTCCACCAAGAAATATCTCTAATACTTGAATACCTGCTTCCTTTCCTCGCCCTCAAAAGCCTACATCACCACAAGCATAACTTTAAGAAGTATTTTCTACTTCACAACATTCTCAAGTTTCTATAATTCTATTTTTTTTTCTTCACCATGCTTGCCATCTAAGACTTAAATGGCAGTTAAACATGTAGAAGAAAAAAATTTTAATCTAACATTTATTTTTTTATTTGTAGAGAGAGGAAGGAATGGAGAGGAGAAAAAAGTACCAAAAGGAGAAAGGGAGGGAAGAAGGAAGGTCTTTATTTAGTTATTCATCTTATTTTTCACTCCAAACTGTAGATCCATTTGCTTTACATGGTCTGCACACCAGTGTCTCAGCCGCCTAGCCACAGGGGCATGTCCTCTTAATCTAACATTTGATAAGTCTGTGCTAATC
Organism: Solenodon paradoxus; assembly: GCA_004363575.1. Lineage (NCBI taxonomy): Eukaryota > Metazoa > Chordata > Mammalia > Eulipotyphla > Solenodontidae > Solenodon > Solenodon paradoxus. The sequence goes on from RJWH01001275.1 coordinate 4,756, forward strand.
AATGTCCAAAGTGATGTTTCTGCTTTAATATTTCTCACAAAGACCCCCTGCAGTGCGTGATGGTACTGTTATTAAACCTTTCACAATATTGAGGACTCAACAGATTCTGGGGTGGAGAGTAGACTTTTAATACTTATCAGTACTGTCTAAAGTTCCTTGAGCTACTTTTTGTCAAACTGTGCTAAGTGCTCTCCATGTGTTAGCTCGTTTAAACTGTGCATTCACCCAATCAGACAGGAATGGCTGGGCGCATTGCATGCAGCCCCAAACCAGGCTGAAGATGTTTTGAAACAAAGCTGATGACTAGGAAGTAACAGTGCCATGATTGGAAGACGTCTGTTGAGCTCTAAGTTGGTGACTTCCTGTCTTAGATGCACCTGCATCTCCTTTAAAGCAGTAGCAATATTCGGCCGCATTCCTGTTTCTACTTACTCACCATCCTTTGACACAGATCTTCACCATGTGACTTCTCCAGTCAATGTTCTGAAACTCCTCTAGCAAAGTGGCTGGGACTGTCCCAGGCAAATGAGAGCTTTCCCCATTGCCCTCACTCCTGCCTTGCTGCAGCTTGCTGGTGTGTTTGGGAGTTGACTGAGGCTGATCTTACAGGATGACTTTAGGAACCAAGTGTGGCCAGTGCCTGACCTTGCCTGGCACCTAACTTGTTCTCATGATTTCTGCTGCTATTTATTTTTCTCTCTACATCTGGGATTTCGTATATATCAGTTATATTATCCAGTCTCTGAGTATCACTAATAGAGCAAACATTATTAGGAAAGTAGACGTGGCCTCGGCAATGATGGCTTTTAACTCGTACTTTTTGTAAGTCTTGTACTGAAGAAGACAAGATTAGTGATTGCTGTGACTAAAATGTTCAGAGTGCTATTTACCTTAAGTTTTTATCTCATGTGTTGTTTCACAGTAAATCAATTAACAAATAAATAAATGAATAGATGGAAACAAAAAAAAAAAAAGACAAAAAATATGGAGAGACACTTAAAATTAATGAGATGTGAGCCCTGGTTGGCTCATGATACAAAGTTGCACAGAATGATCACCTATCAGCTGCAGAATAAAGTCTGACTTCTAATCATGTTTCTCATCGAGCATTTATGTCTCCCACTAACACAAGTCCAGTCTCCATCTCCAAAGCCCAGTCTCCTCTAGTTAGGAGTCTCATTCTCTGAATCCTACACTCTCCTTGACCCCAGTTGCGGGGTGTCTCACTCATTTTTTTCCTCTCTAGTCTCTGATCTCTCCGCATTCGTGTAATACTGTCGCCTTAAACAATGTCCAGGATGAGCAGACAGAGTTCTGGGAGGGCGGGACGTGTGTGAAGAGACAGAAGTGTCACCAAGAGAGGTCACCACTCCTCAGGAAGGTTCCTCACTCACAGCCCAGGTCTTCTCCCCTCTCCGCATCTCCAAACATACTGCGTTAACTGTCGGATGACCTTCTCTTCTCTATAAAAAGATTAAAGAAAATAATTTCCAATATTTTGTCTTGATGCTCCTCTCCCTTTAGCTGTTTATTAAACTATCACCTCTATGGGGATGATGCCAAAGTCTCACTTTTTAACTTCAGTCACTTTCCTAGGTTCTTCTCTGCTTTTGCCACTTTTCTGTGTAAGCTCATCTTCATGCAGATGCAGGGAGTGCATTGTCAATCCATCAGCCTTAAGACCAAAACTAACCTGGTCATCTTTTCTCTCCTCATAGACTTTCTGCTACTACTCTTATCTTGGTCTTATTTACTTCTGCTAAAGCCGCTTCCTTTTCCTTTTATCTTTGGCTTTTCCTGCTCTGTTTATTCTAGATTCAGTGTCACCAAACACAATCAACTCTATTGCTGCTGTATTTCTTGTTTCTCTCCTCTTCTTTCTATGACCTGCTGTTAATATACTAGATAAGGAATATATTTCTGACCCAGATTACAGCAAAATAAGCTCATCTATCCAGGTCTAGTTTCTCCCTGACATAACTTATTCTTCATAGCATTTACCAATCTGTCTTTCTAAACTATAGTTTATAAAAAGCCATTCTCCTGATAAAGAGCCTGCAGTGTCTCCTCAGCGCTCTGAATTAAGTTGACGCTCCTCTGGTTGGTGTGCAAGGCTGACCACAGTGAAAACTGAACCATTTCTTACAGAATTCTGATTTCTCTCCTTCCGGTACTAAATTGACTAGTGGCAGCCCGCAGCTCAAAGAGTCTGTATCTGCCCTACATCTTCTCCTTCCACCTTGGCTTCTGTCGACCCTTCCAGAAGGGTCACCCCAGCTTTCATTCCAGCCTGGTGCAACCAAGAGAGCGTTAAGTCTCGTCTTCAGGTTCACTTATGAAAGCTTTTCCAATAGGCATCTACGTACAAGAAATCTCTTGTTTGAACCAGAAGACCATCTTTGCTCCTTCTGCATGGCGTAGTCTGTTATCGTTTCTTGTTAAGTGTTTGCTCCCATTTACTGCAGGTGGCTTGGAAGCAGAACTTATGCCTTATTTATGTATGTTTCAGCTCTTGTGGTTGTAACAGGTTAGCATCCTTCCAAGAGACGTTACTGGATTGCTTGATCGTGGTGGCTGGAATCTTGGTCATTGGCTGAACCTCTGAGATGTCCTGTCCTCAATCGTAAAGTCAGGAGTTTGCAATCTGAGGCCCTCTTTAGCTTCATAATTCTCTACATACATCTATTTTTGTCACATCAAGGTTTTGTGGGGTTTTTTTTTCCTCTTCATAATTTTAAGTTTTGGTGTGTTGATTTGAAAAAGGAATTTTTTATAGTCACTATAAACATTTTTTTTTCAAGGAGAAAGGAAGGCAGGCAGGAATGGAGGCAGGAGTGAAGGCAGGGAGGGGGAGAGAGGCAGGTCAGGATGAGAGAAATAGGAAGAAGCATTTTAATTATTTTGTTGTTCAGTTTAGTTGCTTCTCCCAGCCCCAGGCTGGGAACGGGGCCCTTGAGCTGCATGTGGACTGTGCCCCAGCCACAGCCTTAACTCCTGAGCCACCCAGGTGCATCCACTGTATGTTCGTTAACTGATTTCTCCCCTTAAATTTGTTACTTTGCGGTCTACTGATAGATGAACAGGCTGGTGCTTTGTTAGATAGCATTAGATCTATATCTTGTACCCAGTTTTAAAAATCATTTATGAATATACCATTATTCTAAAATGCTATCTATGACTCCAAGAATAGAGTCATGCCCTGATCAGTGTGTATATTATATTGCTCTTCCCAAAGGGTTCTAGTACCATTTTTTGAATGTGAAGATTTCTAGGACCTTTTTAGAGAAATGAGATCACAACTCCATAAGGCATGAGAATGCTACTTCCCATCTTCTTACAAATGTCTGAAATAATGATTAATAACTATTTAATGTGTACGTTTTCCCAGGCAGTGTGCCATATTCTTCACCTGCATCTTAGGATGCCTCATAACAATCCCTAGAGTAGGGACTACTGATATCCTTATTCACAGACGATGAAAATTCAGGAGTGTTTGGTACTTGACAAGAACTTAGTAAATTCTGTGATGACTGTTCTTCCATGTAGTTTGAATGTAAGTTCTCCTAATTATGATTAAATGTTGAAACATTTTGATTCACCTTCTGATTATAATGGTGTTTTCAATTTTACTTTTGAAAACATATTTTTTTTTAACTTTCTAGGAGAAGAGATAATATAGAATTTAGTTCTAATTTGGATTACTTTTTCCACTTGTACCCTAATTTGATAGGACTTGAGATTTGAACATTTATTGACCATATACTTGACCAGCTATCAAACTTTGCTCTCCAGAAGTGAACCATGGCCCATGGGTGGTCCTGGGTAGGAGTGACTAGGACCTCTGGACTGGTTATAACATAGCAAGTCTGTCAGATTCTGTCAACCTGGCAGGGATACCCTGAGCCCAGTGCATCATCCGTTTTAAGCACCACTCAGTAATCTGGCTAACTCAATGATTTTTTCCTAGAATGGTAGCAAAATATTATGTTCCTGTGTGTGATAATCTAATAGTGCTACCCATGACCCATGAGAAACAAACTATAGTGATGTCATTCAACGTTGTCCTTCCGAGCAAAACCAGCACACATCACGGGCCATGTTTAGCGTCTTCGATGTGTCAAACTTTATACAAGGTACTTCGGTTACAGTGGTGGAGACAGCTCTGCTCTCATAATTCATATTCATGTTGGGAGAAGGCAAAGCGCAGCACAAGATTAATTTCAGAGACTGACAAATGCTCCAAAGAGAAGAGAAGGGCTGAATGCTGCCATGATATATGCTGAGCAATTAGGTCCTGATACAACCATCCTTGTTCTTTGGAGTCTCTCCTCTGATTGCTGCTCATACTTATAGAATGTTAAATAACTTTTAATATCCTTTCTGGTTGTGATGATGAGTGTCCAGGAGTGTGAGTTGAGAAATTAAGATATAGAATAAGAAGTTAGGATAGAATTTACTAAGAGATGTTTCATTGAGATCCAAATGATGAGAAGATATGAGATCGAAGATAGCAGCCTCTATCCAGGTGGGGATGGAGGGAAATGTTTATTCAAAGGTACTGTGGCAAACATTGGATCTTTCCGCACAAGAGGAAGAAGACCTGTGTGACGGAAGCATGGTGTGTAAAACAGGAAGTGGAAGGAGACAAATCAGAGAAGTATCAGTGACAGACATTGTGGAAGAGAAACTAGTTGTGCTTATGAGCAATATTTTCTTTAACAGGAAGTGGACTGTTTTCACGGGAATCCATTCTCAGAATATCTGTAGTGTATGGGGAAATGCACAACATGCCTTTTAACTATGACCTGATGAAGGCATTTGCTATCAATAACAAGTAATCATTGTATTTGTCACAAGAAGGATTTTGAAATGCAAATAAAAGTTGGGGTTTGTATGCCAAATATTGTTTGTATTCAGTCAATAATTGGCAATATGCCCAATCAGGATTTCATATTCAAATGACTAGAAAATATTGTGGGTGTGAGTAATCAGAGCCATTGAATGTCTGGCTTTTCAGGTTACTATTCAAAGATGTAGGATAGAAGTGGAAATAAGACTCCATTTTTTTCCTCCAAAGTCTGATAGTTGTCAAGAGGGAAGTTGCTCTAGGGAGCTTTTCATATGAAGGATAAGATTTCTTTAAAGATTCACAGAACCAATAAAAGATTAAGGTCTGTTTCTATGATTTTGGGCACTTTTATTTTGTGACATATCTCAAAAAGATATTTAGTAACTTGAATAGTCTGAATCCATTGCTTTAGTGACACATGATATTAATATTGATAAGACATCAGAATTTCTTAAGAAATCTAAATTGGTGCACACAGCTCCATTGCCAAAAATATAATTCTTTTCAGTCCTCACATGTTTTCACTTGTCGGATAAATAAATGAAAGGCACACTGATATATTAAAAAAATGTAAATATTCAATAGAACACGAAGGCATATTTTCCCTAACTAAATCCAAATAAAGAGGATTAGAAATCTGTGTGCACCCTTGTCCCTTCCTGATCATCCGGTTCTTTTAGAATGAGTTTCTAATAGTTAAGCATCTTTTTGCATACAGGACATGGCATTCATTATGGACTCTCCCAATGATTTGAAATATAATTTTGAGTATAACTCAAATATGCAAAACTATAGGGAAGAGACACAAAACATTCAAACTCATTGTAGATGTCTTATGTTTCTTGGTTAACAATTTATGATTGTGTGTGTATGTGTGCGTGTGTGTATGTGTGTGTGTATACGGGGGGGGGGTGTAAATTAATCAATTAGATACGGTACCTGATCCATAACTCAAAATATTTATTATTATTTGACCTAAAATGAGTAAGTTGGTGGTAATTTTCAAATGATATAATCTGTCTCACTGATGCAGAATGTTCTCAATATTGTTAATTTAAAATCTGCTTATTAATTTCATTATTTAAGAGCTTTTGATAATCCCATTTCTCAATTTATCTAGAATTGATATCCCATGAATGCAATAAAGACACATTAAATGGCTCACAAATAAGAAACCCTGCTCTATAAAATAAGGAATTTGTGCTGCAAATGAGAATTTCTTGAGTGCACAGAGAAGATTGATTCAGGGTTTAGGAATGATCGTTAATTGGAAAAGCATGCATTATTCTGAAAATAATGAGTTCAAAAGTTCATTAATTTTAAGTGTTTTCTGTAATTAGACTTGGATATATAGTAATGCAAGTATTATTGCATCAAATAGGTGGCTTGGACCTTATTCTTGTCAACTGGAAGCGTGTTTTCTAATATTATATTTATTTCTTTTAGTGTATGAAGGATGATGCTGTGACAGTAAAGCATTGATTTCTGCACATGGACCCTATGGTGTGGTCTCAGGATTGGAAGGTAAATTTGTACATTTACAGATAGAAAAGAAGAGGCAGTTAAAGAAAAAGAAAAAAACCCAACACTACAAGGATACAATCAGGCACATCCAGAGCAGGCATCATTCTATAATATATGTGACCTGGTTCCTATCATAGATTATAGGGCATTTAACGATGCATGGGAATAGACTGCTAAAGAATAGAGATGTGAATGATCAAAAGCAGTATGTGGATTGTATTTTGATCCTCATGAAAAGAAAACAATTGCTATAGTATATATTTCTTCATGACTCTTTTGGTCAATGCTGTGCAATCTGCTCATGTTTTGCTTGCTTCTATAATTATATATTTTTATAATATTTCCTAATAATGCTGCTCTGGACATTCTTGACATGTAACTTTGGGCACATGGGCACAGTTCCCTGAAAGCTACTTGCCCAAGAATAGAATAGCTACATCATCAGATGTACTGCTCTTTATAATAGAGGAGCTCACATCACTTATATTTGTCTTGCCTAATTTTGTGACATAAACGTTATTGTCTCCATCCCACTTGTTTCAATATGTAGTATTTTCATTTTAGTTTAGTTGTAAATTTTTATTGTTTCTTCTTTGACCTGATTTAAAAGAACATTTCTTTAAAAAATTTGATATTGAAACACAGAATGGTACACAAGTTATACTTGACTAAAATGAAGAGCTCTCTGTTTTTACCACTCATAAGGCCCTCTCAAAACTCCTTCCAGGACCAAGAAGAAGGTGAGAAAAGGGTGCCTAGAACATTAAGTTTACGCAGGTAGTTATTCTCAAGCAAGAACGGAATTGGTACTTGCAAGAGCCTGCAAACGAGTGTCTCTTTAAATTTTGCCTCCAAGGTGTCTCCCTCTCTTAAATCCAGTTTAGTCTTGGGCACTTAATAGATAATACTGAGATGGGTGACCATAGCTATGTTCTAATAAACCTTCATTTACAAAAAACAAGCCCTGAGTTAGAATTTGCCTCTGGGCTATAGTTTTCAGACTTCCCACTTAGATTCTATCTTCTGACCTGTGATCAGTTTCACTAATTCTCTCCTCAACTTTTTCTAATCTGCTGTTATTTCCATTTGCTCAGTTACCTTCTTTTTCATTTCCATAATATCTACTTGTAATTATTTTTTCAATATGTGTGTACTATACAATTTCTTGTTACCTAAGGATATTTTTAGTTTGACTTTAAGTATTTTTATCCCACGGATGTTAAATGAGACATAGTAGTTTTATAATTTGTGATTGATAATTCCAGTATCTGAGGTCTTGTTGCTCTGCTTTGGATTTTTGCCCAGCCTGTCTGTTTCCTTGAGTGCTTATTTATCTTTTATCACATTTTTCTCAATATCCCTGCAAACATTTTTGCGTGAAAATAATCTGAGGACTATGATAAAGGTATATTCATTTAGAACAATGTTTCTCGTAGTGTGATCCTTGGACCAGCAATATCAATGCCTCCTGAGAATTTGTTAGAAGTGTAAATTCCTGGGCCTCATCCCAGATCCACTGAATTAGAAAGTCATTGTTTTTGTTTGTTTGTTTTTGTTTTTTTAAGGAAAGGTACAGGCAGGAATGAAGGCAAACAGGCAGGCAAAAAGAGACAAGAGAAACAGTATTTTATTTAGTTATTCACCTTGGTTGTTTCCTTGGGCACTGGGTTTTGAACTGGGGACCTCCGTATATATGTGGATTACACCCAGTATGCTAAACTGTTAGGCTGCCAGGGTGTGCCTCAGATTTTGCTCTTTCAAGGAAAGGTGCAGACAGGAATGAGAGCAAGCAGGCAGGCAGGAAGAAAGAAGAGGAAGAAGCGCTTTATTTTTTAGTCGTAAATCGTAGTTGTTCTGCCTGACCTGGGTGGAATGTGTGCCCTGATCTTTGAGTTGCAGGTGGCCTGCGCTTCAGCCAGAGGCAGTTGACCAAACTGCTGTGCCACCGGGAGCACTCAGAAACCTGTTTTGAGAAGCCCTCCTTGTGATTCTAAGGCATGTTCAAGTTTGAGGACCATCGCTTTATGGATGATTTTCAAGTCTATGTTCACTACTTGGCCTATCTGAGATCTGATCAAATTCATGTCTTGAATTTTTTTGCCGCTTAGAGGATGTCAATTTGAGTGACTAATCAGGTCGACTTGAAAGGCAAACTCATCTCAAAGCTCAATGCATGGTGGCCTCGCCTAGAAGTGAGACTCTCCTGTTAGATCCTCTACCATGAGGAGTCCCTGCATTTTATTTTTTGAAGGAAAGGTGCTGGCAGGGATAGAGTACTAACCAAGCAGGCGGGAAGAGAGAGGAGAAAGAAGCACTTTATTTTTCAGTTACTTTCCAAGAGTAGCAAAGGCATCATGAAAGCTTCAGTACCCATCTAATCTCTGAGTTCAAAGTTTTCCTGCAAATCTGATAATAATTTAGCACTATTAGAAAATGACCTCATACAGGCATTTTGAGATTTCATTTATTTTTACCTAAAGCCAAGGGAAAGCAAGAAAAATTTAAAGACAGTTTACCTTCGTGTGTACGTGACAATGATATGACATGTTCTAAAAATGCTTACCTTGTGTTTTGAGATTTATGCCTCAAATAGCAACAGGGGTACTCTCCAGTAATGGATATTGACCTTGTTTAAACTGCTCTGTTTGGATGTTGAAAGTCCCTCTGCTTCCTTCCTAGAGCATAAGTCTTTGAAACTGATACAGCAATAGCCTGCAACTTAAATTTAACCTTTGAGGATTTCATTCATGTGCTTACTGTGAGAAGAATTCATATTGGCAGAAAATTGTTGGGTTCTACCATTCTGAGGTGGAATATTGCTCTAAGACAGAATTTATTTACTGTTCAATGAGAATAACATATTTATGCAAAATGATTCAGTAAAACAGCATCTGCTTTTTGTGTTAGAGGAATAGTTGCACAAGACTATATAGACAGAGAAACAAGTGAAGTTAATCTTAGCTCCCAAACTCCTTCACCAGTCTTTTTTGCATATAATATGAAAGTAATGTCTTTGCCTGCACAGATTTTGATATTCATAAAGTTACAGTGATCTATAGCAAACTTTGTGGCATTTAAACTAGTTGATAAATGCTAGAGATACATGTGTGGATTGCAAAGAAATGAGAGCAAATGTAAGTCTCTGGAGAAACTTGGGTTACAATTAAATCTCTGTGTTTTTTAAAACACCATGCTAGCCTTTGAAGATACTGTGTTCAGAAAACTAAAATAAATATAAACTCAGAATCAGTGGCAATAGAAGCAGAATATAGAGATTATACTACAAAAAGGAAGAATCTCAAATATCTCAGAAAAGTTCCCAAGATATTGTGGTTAATCATCAAATCTGTTGCTTTTTTTTTTTAAACCAAAACTGTAATCTGCATCCACAGACCCTCTGTTTTGTCAGTGAAAGTTAGCATGTTCAAAAGGAGGGTCTTGCATGTGATCTGTTTGTCATAATTTATATAAAATGAATCTGTGAGTGAGCTTTTTTTAAATCAGCTCAGGTCATATGATGCTCCTAGCTACGACATTTGTTCCTTTAGTTCTTAATTCTAAAATTCGGGTGTCTGTGATTCAGGCCAGTTCGAGAGATTAAAATTCCCATAAGGTTTTACTGCTTTAATTTGTAACTTGTTTATTTACAAAAATTAAAAATACGATGAAGGAACATTATGTCATAACATAGAGGTTTAAGGTATGTGTCATTGTAAACCAGTATCTATGTAAACCATTAAGTTTACCACCAACAGTTCAGTTCTCTTTCACCATATTGATCCCTTTTACCTGATTTTCCTGCCCCTACCCTATCCCCTTGTCTTCTGGTAACGACTAAATCTGAATCTGTAGACTAAATGTCTAGTTTTGCTTGAGTTGGCTCATGTGTTTGCTTAGTTTCTCTTTGTACCACAGATGAGTAAAACTACACTGTGTCTTTCTTTCTCTGTCTGACTCATCTCACTAAGTCTAATTCCCTGCAGGTCCATCCATGTTACTGGAAATGGCAGGATTTCATCTTTTTAAATAGGCGAATGGAATTCCATTGTATATACATATCGTGTCTTGTTTTTCATCAGAGAAAAAGTGGCCCTTTTCAAAAGCTCCAAAACAAGTGTGGTCACCTTTAAGATTGCCGAAAATACTGGACATATTTTCAGGCTCTCAGCATGTCGTGGTTTCTCTGAGATTCACAGCTACCCCCCGTGTTGCTCACTGAAGATACACAGGCTGAGAGGAAATGTCCCAGAGGCTCTTAGCCACAGTCCCTGGTTAATGCCACCACATGAAATTATGTTTTTTATTTTTTCAATCCTTATGATCTTAAATAAATATAATTAAGACAGAAAAGAGGGTTTAAAATCGTTTTTTGTCTTTTTTTTTTTCCTATTTGGTCTGTATACCCGACTTGCTTTCTTCTTCTGATTTAGGATGTCTCAGCTTGTTTGCTTCAAAAAACTAGAGCTTTCATACCTCTTGTGTTTCTAATCCCATTAAAAAAAACAAAAACAAAAAAAAACAAACTAAAGATTCCTATTTCTGCCCTTGAGGAGCTCAATCTAATAGCTACTTAGAAAACAAATGAGGGTGTGGTGTATTTTTAAAATTAGAAATGGAGGCAATTCATGAAATTTGCATACTAGAATTTCTTACTGTTAAAAAATCTGTTCTTACAAATATAATGGAACCATCAATATCATTCACAATTTGTATATAGTGAAAATCAGTCACAGGGACACAAAATAGCACAGTAGGTAGTTGGAGAGCTAGCAGAACAGGGTTTGTGAGCGGTCCAGGAGAGAGCTCCCAGCTAAGTGAGCAGTGCCATTGGGTGAGTGCCGAAACTCTTGGTCTGCTGGGTGGGGTGACCACACAGCTGAGGGAACAAGGTCGCCTCCCCCACTCCTCCTATCATTCTGTCTCACATGTGCTCACAACAACATGGACATCACAGGAGGGATGTTGGGTCAGATGAAGGGATATGATGAACAGAATTGTCAGAACATTATTATAATCGTCTACAGGTAGCTTTCATGTGTTGGAAGTTTGGAAGTTGGAAGTTGGAAGTGTGTATTTATCATATCCTCGCTGCTGTTACTCCATGTGTGTATTTTACGGTTTATGTGTTATTGCGTATGATTTGGTCATTTATTTATTTTTGGCCTGGGTGTGCTCAAAAGTTTTTCTATATGTAAATGCATGGAGATTGCATCTCCACTTTATGGTGTTTCCGTTTGGGGAAGATTTTGTGAGAAGGCACTATTTCCCTGTAGCATGGGGAGCCTGTATTTCGTAAAGGCATGGACAAGAGTTGGATGTTGAAGGTGCTTCAGCATATGATGGCTAGGTACATAAAAACCCCTTTGGCCCACTGCTCTTACGTTTATTCCGTTGTTGACATGGCAGCCGAGAGTAGAAATAGCCCTGAGCAGGCTGAAGACTAACACCTGTGCAAACCGAGTTATTTGTCACTGATGTTCCTGAGCATACCTGTTCTTACTGGGAGTCTCAACTGCAGGTGTACACTCACGTATGAGGTCTCGTTTGTCGGTGACTTAAAACTGCTTTTCTACTTAACCTTTGGTAGAAGTTGACATTGAAATGCAGAAAAGGGAGGATTAGCATTTGCCTCTGTGGATGTATTCTGACTGCCTAATCAGTGCTTTTAGGCATTTGCCCTTTGTGGACAATACTTCAGGATATTTAATTGTCTGTCTGAAAACTCCAAGGCAGATACCTGAAAAATTAACACAGTTAAAAAATATGTGAATAGCCTGTTTGAAAATTATTTAAAAATCGGTAACTTTTCCTATATGCCAGCAATAACCTCTAAGAAAATGTAATAAAAAACAGATCCTTGTCATAAACACAGAATATATTTTTAAAAACCTACAAATAACCATAGCAAGAAATGTGCAGGACTTGCATGAAAAAATAAAAAGATATGACTGAGAACCATAAAGAAAGAATTTAATGAGAGGAAATCTTTTTTTCTGGAAGGCAAACAAAATATAATAAAGATTTTATTTCCACTAAAATTAATTATAAATATAAATACAACCCAATTGCAATGAAAGTTCCTTCTGAACTACTCAAACTTATTGATCAAGGTATGTAAGGCATCAAAGAGCTAAGACAATTTTTAAAATAAGAAAAATGATGTGAGCTTGAATTAATAGATAATAAAATAATAGTGTGAAGCATCAAACCATATACAGGTAAGATTCAATATGACAAAAGACAGTTTTCTGCTCAACACATGATTCAATGCATGGTATTGGAAAAATTGGTTGTTTTTAGGAAAAAGAATGGAAATCATTTAGACGGCAACAATAACTTTGTACAGGTTTCTAGTATCAACCTGGTCTATTGTACTAAGAAAATAAGAAGAGGTTGTGACAAAAATAACCAAGTCTCCACATCTAATAAAGCAACTTAAAGAGCATTTTCTGATAGAGTGACCTTGGAGAAGATGGAATCTCTCTGTGGTTTGTTATTCATAAAAATAACAAAGATGAAAAAAGATTCAGACATCTAATAGGGCGTAGGACTTGCCAAGCAAAGCATGATTCACATTTCAGCGTCCCTACTCTCCTGTCTTCCAAGGTATCTTTTAGTCAGTCAACTTTATAGAGTGCACCTACCAAACGACTGTGCATGACAGACACACAAGCTGGCAACTTGCCGCATCACATGTACCTGTTTCCTTCAGAACTTCCAGCTATGGAAATCTATCCCAGGGAGATGACAGGAAAAGTATAGCGGGGGAAAATGTATAATAAAGTAATTATTAATAAGGTATTAATTACGAATTTTTATGCATTTTAAAATTAATTAGTTTATGTTCTTTCTAAATGTCTAACTAATATGATGGACTAAAAGGGGCCATGTCATTGGAGTTAGAATTTACATTTTTCCACCATTAGCTATAGAAAGCATTTATCTCTTAAATATGAATAGACAATTGATACTTTATTTGTATATTTAAAATAATATTTTAGGTTTGTAATTCATGTAGATGTTTAAGACTTCTCTTATACTGAGGAAATTTGATCATGAGAAAAGGGCACATTCTTTAAAAAATTCCCGGAGACTCTTTGAAGAAAAGTAAAGATTGGCTTGTTATTTCTGGAAGTTTTTATAATAAAACAATGGATGTTCATGGCGGGGCATTGTCATGCATGTGTTGACTGAAGGGTGAGTCTATTCTCCTGAAACGTACACTCTTGTCAACTAATGCAACTTGAGTACAAAATATTTGCTAGGAACACGTTTGCAATATGCCTTGAATCCTAAGCAGAGCAGACAACCTTATTTTAGGGAAAATAGAGAACATTTGGAAATTCTGAGTTGGAATGGGATGAGATAGATGCAGCATTGTTAAGTATAATTATTCACTTGATAAAGGAAAATTGTAAAGCACAGCCTCATCACTCTGTCCCTTGTCTTCCGTCACCATATGGTGCCCTGTTGATTTCCCCTAAAGCTCTTTCTTTCACTTATATTTCCCTGGAGTGGAAAGAGACAGCTAGAGTTATATAATCAAGAGTAATGACCTGGCACCAAGCAACAGAAAAATTTAGCCTCTTGATTAGAAATGTTGCTATAGGTTGATATTAAAATGAGAAATGTGTTCCCCTAAAAGTGACGAGGTGGGTCAACTCCTGCTAATAATAAAGTTTGAAGAGTAATTGGGATACGCAGCTGATAATGAATGGCTTTTGGTTTTTTACTCTCATTTCTGCAATTAAGCTGCCATGACAGAATTATGCCCCTTCTTGAAAAGTGGTCTACATTTGAAATAGCCGTACATTGACTTTAGTCTCTGATCTTGATTTTTATGTATTTATCTAAGAATAAACAGAGCATAGGAGAAAGTCCTTGTGATCTGCTATCCTGCTTGCTTTCTTCTTTTTCTTTTTTCTGTTGCAGCCTGAGCTGGAGGAGTGAGACATTCGGTCTGTGGCTCCAAAGGTGCCTCTTTAACCAGCTCTTCTGGGCAGAATGCTCTCTGGGGCACTGCTATTCCCCGTGTCCTTGCCAAGACCTTGATGCCTGCATGTGCATTCCTGCCACCTGATTGCCTCGGGAAGCTGTTCTTACAACATCCAAGACACCCTTTTAAGGGAGGAGAGGTCCCCCAAGGAGAACAGGCTGAACAACAGAGAAAGAGGTACCCATGATTGTCCAGAAGAGACGTGGAGAAAGTGGTGGAGTTTTCAAAAAGGGATTTCAAAATGTGGAGGAACGATTCAGAATAGGGACATAGAAATCTAACACCAAGAACATTAAAGGAACCAGGGTCTTAGCTTTGGCGGAAGGTTTTGTGTTAGGTTTGGGGATTTGGGGGTTCCTTTGGCATGGGGGTGGGTGCAGAAGGGCTTTGTTTAAGAGGCCCCTCTGTCATGGGTGTGGGGAGAAAAAGCATGGGGAGCTCATTTCAAATTTGCTCCCTAGACTTGTTCTAAGGAGAAAGTTAATGGGCTATTAAATTGCTGTGTCTTTTTACCTTCTGTGGTCTGTTACTGATTTAAGCAAAGACATTCTGGGCCGAAGGGCAGCTCTGCGATCTTGGAGGGAAACTGGTAGCTTCCTATACTTCTGGCCTTAGAGGACAATGGAGACTGGGAAGAGGGTAAGGATTTCAGTGCCCTCTTTTATTTATTTCTTTGTCGGGATGAAATGTTGACAACAGACCGCCCTGCTTAATGAGGCAATGCAGTTTCTACTAAGAAGTTTATTCAGGTAATTGGAGCACGACATTTACGTACTCTCATTAGCTACCTCCACGCAAAGGATCTAAAGGCGCCACGATTTCCCCCGCCTAGAACAACGTTTATTTCTCTAAATCAGAAAGATGATTGAATTCTCAGGTATATCAGAGTGAAAATTAAACAGCTTGATCAAAATAACATAATTCCAAAATAAAGCACATTGGAAAGCACATTATGATACCTTGGCTGGGTTGCTTGACTCCGCCGGACACTGATGGGCACTGTCTCCTGGATGTCTGACAACGAAAGAGCAAAATTCCCATTTTACAGATCAGGACCAGGAGGAGAGTGGAGGCCAAGGACGCCTGGCGTGTGCTGAAAATATGTTTCTAGCCTTAATCTCCTGATGAGCCAATGGTCCTTGCTGTGTATCAGAAATATAATGAACAATTATAATTTACAAAGTAGTTTGTTGATTCTCATCTCAAACTGAATTTTTTTTTTTTGGTGGCGGTGCGGGGGGCAGGGGTTGCCAAAAGAACCAAAATATCCTTTAATATTGGTTAATAGTTGGGGGAAAAACCCTAATTTCAGCTACTTAATTTGGGATTTGGAATCTTTCATGCAAATATTGTCATGTATGTATTTGAAAATATGCATTTATGCTTGTGATCTTTAAGTGAACCTCTGCAGTCCTGTCACAGTTGAGTTTTCACTACTGTTGCTTTATTTTCTCTTGGGAGGCTTGCATGTTTATGCGTGAATTTCATTTTGACTCAGTCACAAACACGATCGTTTTCACTAGGACCAGTGACATTCATTTTCTCTATGACAAAACTTGAAGGCAAATTTGATTGTTCTCATTTCACAGATGAAGGAATGAGGCACAAAGCATGTTAAATGACTGGATTCATGGACTTAGTGACATCATTCGAGATGAAAGATGATTTCAACTTAAATCGCATATACTGAAGGTGTCTTAGATCCTCCTGATGTCTGAGGCTGCACTTGGCTTTAATAGCTGAGTAGAATGGCTGGAATCCCTGTCTTCTCTGTTCTGGGGAGGCTACATTCTTCTCAGCACTCCTGATGTTCATGAGCAGTGATGTTTCCATGATTCCATTTTGCTTTGGCTTTCTGCTGACAAATTCTTGTTATCCCAATGCTAGTTTCTTCTAGAATGAGCACTACTGAATATGAGGTATCATGGTCCCAGTCTTCCCCACTCACCCCCATCACAGAGAACATCTCACTGCACATCTTTTACTCAGAGTCCCAAGCTCCTCTGGCTGGGGTTTTTATCTTCAATCCATTGATTCTTTTTCTGTCCCCAATCCTGTCTCCCCAAACTACACAATGAACTATTAATTATTCTTTTATTAAATAGGCACAGAAAGTCTTTTATTGAAACTCTCCTAGTCCTATTGAGGAATTTGCTTGCAGATTAGATAGGAGTCCAAACTGTAATTTTTTAATTTAATATTTATTGAGGTAACTTTGATTTACAAAATAAAATAACCTATATGTGAAGGTTCCCCATGCCTCAAATATATAACTACACACCCTGCCCTCCACCAAGTTACCACAAGTCCTCCACCACTGTGCCCTGGACCCCCCACCACTTGCCCTCAGTTCTATTGTCAAAGTCCAAGGGTTGGTTTTTATTTTATCTGTTCCTTTGCTTTGTTTCCTTGTATTGCACATGTAAGTGTGATCATCCGGTGTTTGTCTTTTTCGTTCTGATTTACTTCACTTCGTATAATCCTCTCTAGTTCCATCCATGTTGTCGCAAATGATAGGATTTCATCGCAAATGACAGCACTGCGTGGTATTGCATTGTGTGTATACACCACATTTTTACCCATTCAGCTGACAATGGCACTCAGGTGGCTTCTAGTTCTTGGCTGTTGTAAATAATGCTGCAGTAAACACGGAGGAGCATACATCTCTGTGCATTCGTGGTTTTACATTTTTGGGGTAAATGCTCAGAAGAGGGACAATAGAATCACATGTGATTTCCATTTTCAGTTTTTTTGAGGAATTCATATGCAGTGAGGTCTTCAAGGTACAGATTTGGCTTTTGGTTTTGTTGATTTTCCAGTTGGGTAGCTAGAGAGTCTGTGATGCTCTTTGGCTGTGATTATACCCACTGTGGCTCCTTTCTTTATTCTGCTTTGGGAGGACCATGCCCTCTTTCCTTCCTACCACTAGAAATATGATTTTTGAGGGGGTCAGGGCAGTAATTTGCTCTGCTGGACGACTGATCTCTCTGCCTCCCCTTTAACTAGTGGTAGGATGTGGAACACTCTCAGGAATGCTCTCGGACCCAGCACAGGCACCTCTCTCCACTTCAGAGGCCCCCACAGATCACAGCAAAAAACCTTATCAAGAAACACAAGTGCTCTGTCACTCAGGCTCTGTCATTGAGCCTGGACACATCCGAAACAAGGGCACTGGTGCCTGGTACTCCTTAGCCGGGACACGGGGTTTGCTTTACATCTCTCTGTCCTCTGTATACAGAACAAAAGGAAAATAAGACCAAACTCTGGGAGGTTCCTGTGTTAAGTTATTGCTGATTTTGGAGGGGAACTTTGCTTTGAATTCATGGAGGAGAGTTTAGATAACACAACAGGAATATTAATTTGTCAAATCTTTCCTCTCATCTGGCATGAATGAGAGTTCTTCCATAATGTTGTTTTAGAGTCGTACTGAGCTTCTATTTTCTTGCTTTTGTGTGTGTGTGTGTGTGTGTGCTCCTATTTGTGATTCCAGAGATAATCATGAGTTTGTTTAATATGTATAAAAGTTGCAGATTTGCATTTTGCAATATTAAACAATTTGTATCACACTTAAATGTGAATAGCCGAAGATCTAGTTATAATGTGTGGAGCTTGATAACAGTTTATGATATTGGCAACAAACACTAAAACTGTGAGTACTTTTAGTTTTGTAAATATTGTAAAAGTCCAGACTCTGCATACTGAATAACAAAGTTTATTGCACTCATCTTTCCACTTGTAAATCATATGGCCTTAATTACTTGGCGTTTGGGGATTGGATGGTTTTCTCTGCTGATTTCTGGGAAGAGTTGTAAATCCTATCAGGTGAGGTTAGGTTTCCTCTGATGTTAACCATCTCCATTTTGTCCTTGACATAAGTGACTCCATTTTAGTCTGGCTCTACAATATATTTAACATAATTTAATTAAAGTTTAAAATACTTATAAATATTACTCTAAATAACAATATATATAGCTAGATATGATATAAATAATAAGTAAAAAAATCAAACCTTTTCTGCTTAAACTAAAACTGAATCTAAATCACTAATTTTTGTCTTGTGTACCTGGTGTGTATAACCACTTATACTGTTCAGTATTTACACAGTTCTGTTGAATCCATAGGAATTTGGAAGTTGGCTGTGAATTGCCTCCCCTCAGTTCTCCCCAAGTCATATGTTAAAGCGCTAACTTCTAATGTGAAGATTTTTGGAGGCAGTGCCCTTTGTGAGATAATTAGGTTTAGATGAGGTCATGCCTGTGGGACTCTGTGATGGGATAAGTGCCTTAACAAGAGAGACCAGACTTCTCTTTGCAGCATGCCATGTGCTAATAGTGGCCAAGTGTAGGGTCTTCCCCAGGAACAAATCTGCTGACACCTTGATCTTGTGTTGCTGCCTCCAGAGTAGAGAGAATAAAGTCCATTGTTTAAGTCACACAGTCTGTGATATTTTGTTACAGCTTCCCATGATGACAATTTCACCAGTAGCTAGAGACAGTGATAGCATCTGCCTATCCATGTCCTTTGCTGTAAGACCACCTTCAGCGAAGCCAGTACTGTTCCTGCTGGTAATTTCTCTCCTTTTTTTCTTTCCTTCCCTTCTTCCTTCCTTGCCTCCCTCCCTCCCTCCCTTCCTTCCTCCCTCCCTCCCTCTCTTCCTTCCTTCCTTCCTTCTTTCCTTCCTCCCTCCCTCCTTCCTCTTTCTTTCTTCCTTTCTACCTTCCTTCCTTCCTCTCTTACTTTCTTTTTCTTAGACTCACAGCATGTCAGTTGTAGCCTTTTATTTACTTATTTCCAATTTTAGTTTCTTCTTATAAAGAGAGAGAGGAAAAAGGAAGAGGAGGAAAAAGCATTTTAAGGAAGTCAGGGAGGAAGAGAGGAAGGGAGAGAAGGAAGAGAAGGAGGAAGCATCTTTATTTATTTAGTTTCTTTTCACCCCGACCTAGGTTGCAAACCGGGATTCTCAGGCTTTACATGAACTGTATCAACTGCCAGAACCGCACTGTGCCCCATCCCCCTGCCCCATCCCCCTGCCCCATCCCCCTGCCCCATCCCCCTGCCCCATCCTTAAACTGTATTTAGATTTTTTGAAGAACGCTACATTGTCCCATCATGTAGGTCGTAGGTGTGATCAGTGTACATCTGTGTCTGCACATAGTGCATTATGTTTACCACAGAGTTAAATTCTGCCCCTGCCTCTACCGGTATCCTTGTGTTTTCAGAGCTATGCGGCTGGAATTACTGTTTTCCTCCCTTTTGTTGCTAATGTCATGCTTTTACATGAAATTATAATAAACTATTCAGATACTTTATCTTAACTTCCATTTTAAAAACAGTAACAAAGAAAACCTAATAATAATGTTTATACTACATTCCCTTACAGCTGTCATCTACGTTTCCATTTGCTTTCATGGCTAAATTTATTCGAATTTATTTCTTTTTATGTTTTTGCTAAATGCTCGAGTTACATAGCATCCCCAGCTTCCCTTCACTCATCACATAATTTCCCTGTCGCTTCTGTCTCAGAAACTTCATTGAAACTGCTTTTATCAATAACCTCCATGTTACCAAATCCAACCAAAATGGTGTGCAGTTCTCTCATGAACCACTGACAGCTTCTCATACCCCTCCTTCTTAAAACATTGTTCTTCTTTCTGGATTTCTTAACTCAGTTTTCTTATCTCATTATTTTCAGATTATTTTCCTCCTATTCCAAATTTCTAAATTGTTTCTGGCCACAAGATTATAATATTCTCTTTCTATGTAATTGAATTCAGTTCATGTCACCTAATCTGATGCCTTTATTAGGTTTCTTCAAAGGAGCAGATTATAAAATGAGGTTTAAAAGAATTGAATATTTTACTCTCAATATTAACTAATAATTGTGTAGTTTCATGGATTCGTGTAATTGTGAGGCGCAGAAAAAGCCAGAAGAAGTCGGGGACTGACAACACAGCTCTCCAAGACAGCAGTCACCTCTGCTCTGGTTCACATTTAGCATTTAAATAGTGTACATATGTATATCATATATACAAAAGGAGGTATTGTTACCATGAAAAATTTCCATTTTATATTAAGATGTTTATATAAATTTAAGAACGTTTTTCTAGAAAACCATTTCCCATAAACCCATAAATTCTCGCTCTATTTCGTCTAATACAATCCACGTGGAATAGATATACCCTTCTATCTATTTATACATGTATCTATGGATTAAACATTCCACAGATAAGTGCTCTCCTATTAGCAGGTTAGTGTAATTATCAGGAGTCTGTTCATAAACATTCTTTACCAGGAGATTTTCTAGGTGTCGTGTTGGGGAAGGGAGCTGAGACATGCTGATCAGATGCTGGGCTCGTCCAGAAAATTCGTGAGGAGAGTTGGTGGGCAGGAACACACAGCGAGTCTATTAAAAGCAGAAATAACTAGTTAAGGTGACAGAAAGAGAATGCACATGTGTGCGTGTGTGGGACCTAAGCTGCCTGCCTCTCATACACAGGCAAGATGGATTCTGTATATATATATGAGGTTTAGGGGTTACTTGGAGAAAAAACGTCTTGAGTATCTAGGGGTGTGTCCTCCATGCAGGTTGCTAAGCTGAGATCCCCCTGGGGTCCTTTCAGGTTTTGCCAGTGTCTTTACTATTCATACATCTGCATCCTGCCCTGTAAATTCTAAGCTATGCTGTCCTACATCACTAGGTACCTCCTTTCTCAGGGCAATGAAGGGAGAAAATGAATTGCAAAACTACTACCGTTCCATTATTCATTCCCAAATTGATGTTGATCTATTAATACTGAAGTTGATACATCCCAAACTTAAATCTAGATCTCTGTATGCAATTCTATACTTACAACATCTATTTTATGCTAGACACTCTCTAGGTGCTGGAGTCTCAAGCTAGGTTCAGACACAGTCTTAGCCCTCATCCTTTTCCTTGTGAATGTGGTTGTATGAGAGATTCTAATACAAAATAAGACATTGAACCAAAATTCTGTATATGTACATTCAGCTCACCTTGATGATGCTTTGAGGGGCACAGAAGCTACTCAATCTGAGGTAGGCAACTGCTTTCTGTAAAAAGTGAAGTGGATCTACATTGTTCCCACTTTATGTCTAATTATGTCAGTTATTTTACTCTCTGAATTTTTGGAGTTGATTTGCATTTCACTGTTCTTATCTGAATAAACTTGAATATTTTCCTGTGTCCCATAGTTGACTATGTCTAGAACCAATGGTGTAAAAGAAGTTCAGTATTTTTTTACCATATGATTTTACATAGAGTTTATCAGTGGTGATTATAATGTAGTATATATAGATATAAAAATATGAAACTGCAAACCTGACATTTTTTTTAAGAAAGAAGCAAAACAAAATAGGCAAGGCCAAACAAAAACTTATAGATTATGAAAACAAAATGGTGGCCACTAGAGGGGAAGGGAGGTGGGGCAGAAAATTGGGTTGAGGGGGTCAATGTATGGCAGTGCATAGAAGCTAGACTTTCAGGGGGAATGCAAGGCAGCCAAATGCCATATCCAAATGCCAAATCGACCTACTTTATAGCTGAAGCCTATATGCTGTTATAAACCAGTGTTACTTTCATAAATGTTTTTAAAAGGAGATTCAATAAATTTATAGTTCATAAAATGTCAGTATACTTCCTTCTGCTACATTGTAAAATTCTTGAAGGTAGTAATAGTTTCTTGTATTATTTAATCTCTAAGAGCACTAGCAATGTGTTACAAATAGTAGTGAGTGCTTCACAGATATTTATTATTTGACCCCATGAAAACATACCATGCATAATCCTCTGATTATTTCTTTGTTCCCCTTTCTGCTCCTATTTTTACATATATAAATTCCATACCTCATTATCGTAATATTTTCGGTGCGTTCACTCTTTATTATGTTCTTTCTTTGTTCTATTCAGCTGGAAAATCTCCAAACCTGATTGAATCCAACTAATCCACATTTGTACTTGGTTCTCAAAGGCTATTTATAGCTAAAGACAAAATACTTACCTGACCCATTCTAATCTTGTAAATACTAATAACAAGCAGGTTCCAGCAGGTTCTTATTCTGGCAAACTTGGAATATTTTCCAAGTTTAATTTCTGTTTCAGTCTATTAGACATTTTTTTCAATCTTTGTCTTCTTAAGCCTCTGATGCTTCTGTAATTTTCACTGTCGGTTCATGATATTACCTCTTATTTTACTTTTCCAGTTTTATAGAATCAATCAGAATTGAACTTCCTCTGTTTCCAGCACTTTCTCATCCACCTGAGCCTGTGCCTGGAAACTCTACCTACCCTCCCACGATCACAGGTAAATCATCTGTGATTCAAAGTCAGAACTTGCACGTCTGGGTTATAGTCCTTCATTAATTTTTTCTTCTATATTGATCTTTAGCATCAAAACAGAAAGTAAATTCTCTCCTATCAGAAAAACACACTCTTGACTTCCCTTTCTCCCCTGTCACCCCCATTTCTCTGCTCCCTCCTATGATTCTGCTCTCATAGACTCACTCTGTCGAAGCTCCATATTATGTATTTTAATTTTCTGCATTTTGTGGCACTTTGACATTTGGGGCAGACTAATGAATTCCTACAGAGAGCAAAGAGCTTGAATGTGAACATGCCTTTTGTATATAAACCAATCAATCCAAACCCCATATTCCCAACTATCTCCTTTATTAAATGCTCACACATCAACCCAATATTTTCCCGGGCCAAGTCATCTCAGGGCCAAGTACTGGAAAACTAGAGGCCATCCCTCTAACCTAGAATCCACCCAAATTATTCAAACTATTCAATGCTAAGCTTTTTGATGTCCTTATCCGGTGCTGCCCAATCCTTCCCGTGAAAACTGCAATAAAACCTCAGGGATGTGCCTTCTCCTCCCTCACTGTCTTCCAGCCTGGTTCCACTCTGGCTCTGCCCTATGGGGCCATACACGGTGCGTTATGCACCCATTCTTTTTCGAACTGGGAGTAATGAAACTTCTAATGGCATTGTTCTGTCTGTATTGTCACCTCTATAAGTTAAATCCTAGATATAATCAAAACAGGCTTTTACACATATCCCTCTATCAAAACAAAAAGTATAAATACCAAGTGTCAAATGTTTCTAACAAAAATATTCCATTCTCAGTTATCAACAGTTGTTTTGAAAATATAACTTCTGGAGGACGACACTCTTGATTTTTCTCTAGGCTGTAAGCTTTGTCTTCTTTGCTCCTTCTTACTCATCAACTTAATTTCTGAAATTTGAAGTTTTCATCCCGTGGGTCTCTTATCTCCTCTACCTACACTTTGTCTAGTTAATGTTTATAGTTTCAAGATTTTGAATTTTATCTTTACCAGACCTCTCTTCTCAACTTTAACCAACTTCATACCCAACATCTCCATGTTGTAGTCTGAGATCGTTCCAAAGATAAATCAAAATACTGTGTCCCAAGACTAGCTCCTTAGACTCTATTCTGGTACCATCCTTGATTCTTTTTCCCTCTAATTTTCACACAATCAGTCAGTGAATCTTGGCTCTTCTTAACTGAATACCTAGAGCAGGGCGAATATAGTGTTTGTGTTTCATATTTGAAAGTTGCTAATAGAAAAATGAAAATTTTCATCATAAGAAAAAATTAACTGTGTGATGATGGTTGTTAACTAGACTTATAATGGTGATAATTTCACAATGTATACAAATATCCAGTCATGTTACATGCCTGAAACTAGCATAATGTTATATGTGAATACGAATGTTTTTAAATAGCTACAGTGATGCTTTTAATACTTGAATCTTAGCTTCACATCCT
Organism: Solenodon paradoxus; assembly: GCA_004363575.1. Classification (NCBI taxonomy): domain Eukaryota; kingdom Metazoa; phylum Chordata; class Mammalia; order Eulipotyphla; family Solenodontidae; genus Solenodon; species Solenodon paradoxus. The sequence goes on from RJWH01001275.1 coordinate 28,934, forward strand.
GAGTGATTTTCCATCTTATTCAGGGCACTAACAAAATCCATTACCAGACCCTTGTAAAGGCTGCCAGTGCAGCAGGTCCTTGAATAATGTAATTTCATTCAACATGATTTGGTTACAACGCTGATGAGAAAAAATAGTCTCACCCAACTTTGAACAAAATGTGATTCAAAGACCTGATTTCCTTATATCTTGTTTTGCTGAAAGTCACGGTTTTCAGTTTCCTGTCGACGTTAAGTGAGGATTTCTGTGTTCTGCATTGCTCGGACCTCTTTCCAGGACCTTAAAACTGGCCAAGGACTTTGCTGATTATGCACTTTTGCTTCTTGTTGTTCTTGAGTGATTTATTTCTTTCACTAAGATGTTGCTCTTCACAGACAGTTGAGAATTGCAGACTGGCACCCCACTGTGGTTCCAGGCTCAAGATGTGGTCAACTCATCTACCCTCTGATTTTCATGCTGGTTCTGACTTAGGGATGTTAGAAGAGGTAGAATTAATTAATACTTCAAAACTGCTGATGGCAAATATTGGTGATATTAGAGTGCATTTTACAGGGAAGATGAGCTTAGTGACTTCTAATCTTCCCCACACAGAGCAGCACTGCAAATTTCTGGAGTGGAAGGCCGTGCTGACTGAAGAGCACTGTACCTCTTACTAAATCTAGTTCTGGTTTAACCCACTTTAGGAGGGCACACAGGAGGTGGTGTGCTGGGTGTTTCAGTTAGATTTTGTTCCCCCTCTTTAAACTTTTTCTGTTTTCCATGAGTTTCCTAAGCCCCATCCTCCAGGTCTCTCTTTAAATCTCCCCAGTGAGTGTGGCTGTCACTGACCCTCATATGTGAAAGACCTGTCTTCTCAATCCCAGAAACCCCTAAGCACCGTATTTCATATGTGTCCATATCACTTAAAATCATTTAGTTTATTATACATTTTTTTTTTTTTACCTTTTAATATGTTGAATATCTTATATTCTCTGAGTCAATGTCTGCAATATAATCTCTACAAAGTCAGGGGATTTTGTTAATTTAACTTTTTTTTTTTTTAGAGGAAGGAAGTAGGCAGGAATGCAGGCAAGTAGGTAGGCAGGCAGGAAGGGAGAGAGAGGAGGAAGAAGCGTTATTTATTGATTTATATGTTCACTTTGATTGTCCCCCTACCCTCTCTGGGTCTTGAAACCAGGTCATGAACCCATGGACTGTACAGTGCACTCACAGACTTCATTCCTGAGCCACAGGGCACCCTTAGTTTTGATTGTGATCTAGTAACTCAGAGGGTGCATGGTGCATGGTAGGCATTCAGGAGATGCTTTGTCGAATAAACATACACATAAGTTCTTAATGCAACAAAATCAAGTTCAATTTTTGTGAGATAAAAACCCAAGTATTACAAATCTGACAATACAGTTGAGCTTTAGTGAGAGGAATTTCATCCAGTTATCTTTTCTCTCTTGAGTTCAGACTCCTGGCTTACTTCATATCCTTGTTCCTTTTGGTGGACTGACTGCAACTCAAGTATCATAACCTTTGAGGTGATAAATTTAAAAAATGCAAATGCGAGCGTTGCATATTTTACATCTATGAACTTTCCAGTCCCTTTTGTAAACAGAGGAAACTGCACATCTTATTATTGATCTTAAATGCAATGTTATCTCGCAAAGGTTTAAAAACACACTGAGGATGGCAGTAGATTACAAATCTAAAGCTAGGATGTGAACACAAGCACTGCAGTACCTGAATTTGGGGCTCCAAGTACAGTGTATGCAAGTTGAAGCATACTAATTTCAGTGTAAAAGCATGTCTTCCTTCTAAAATTAAGTTATTTTTACTAGATTAATGTTAGATTAATTTTAAAAATAAGCTGGTAAATTGTGTTAACATTTAATATTTTTAATTCTCTGACTAATTTCTACAGCAGTTTTTAGAGATATACACAAGCTAAGGAGCACATGCCTTTCAGCCCTCACTCAATGATTATGCTATTACCTTCCCAAGGGATTCCACTCGCTCAATTTATTACAAATTTCATCCTCTCAGGAACATGTTTCTTACTTTCAAGTTTTGTAATTGACTTATTCTCTAATGATAGCTTACTCTGGACAACAAGCTACTTCTTCCAAATCCTCAAATCCACTGTGGTGAGCTACAACAATGAATCGGACAATAAGTTAAAAGATTCAGGTAAAAATAGCATTCTGTTTGCTATGTAAGTATTTTGCCATAGATGTATTTGCAATTTGAGAAGAGAAGAACGTTCTTTTGCACCAGCATTGGCTGAAAGCTAGCAGCTCATTCTGTAGCCAATTGCGGTTGATAAGTTGACAGCTTTGGAAGAGTTTCTGAAAATCTGTCATTTTCTCACACAGACAAGTTCTGCTGAACAAGCCCCTCCAGCACAGGTTACACTAGTTGATTATTCCTAAAGTGTTTGACCTCTTTCCTTGTCCCCTGCAGGGGAAAACATTAACATTGAACCAACAGTGAGGAATCCTTGCTGAGGGTGAAAATATTCTCCTTTTCCTCACTAGTTTGTCCATTCAGCCGACTCCTGGTTCAAATAGCAAAATTGAGATTTAGTAACTATGAAGAAGGAATTGTTTTGCCTTGATTCCATGCTTTCCCATGTTTCACAAATTCCTTATAAACACCATGAAATGCATTTCAATGTTTTCTCTCAAGATGTATAAAAGATGGCCAGTGTTGTCTTATTTGCAACGTATCTTCACTTGCAATCAGTGGGTTTTTGTGTGTTTTCTGTAAGTTATATATAAATATTCTCGGAAATATATAAAACCATTTAATTTAATTGCTTAAAGGAAAGGTGCAGGCAAAAATGGAGGTGATTAGGCAGGCAGGCAGAGAGTGAGTCCTTAGGATGTGCGTGGACTAAGCTCCTTCAGAGGTGGCTGACTTAACCACTACTCTACCAGGGCATGCCAGAAAACAAATATTCGATTTAGAGAGAAACAATAAAGTGAACTCTCATATCCCATCATATAGACTAAGAAACAGAACTTTACCCTACTCAGCGGGTTTTATAAGTTCTCCCTAGAAGTCATTTCTTTGCTTTCCACTAGTTCTTGAAATCTATGAATCCCTGTTCCATCCTAATCAGTTATTTAATTTTGCCTATGCTAAACACTATCTAGAAGAATTGATAGTGTATGCTTTTTTACAGCTCACCTTTTTGATCACTAATCTCGAAGTTTATGTCTCTTCCTTTACTCAAATGTGTTGTTCTCTGCTGTATAGTACTCTGCTGGATACATGCAATCCATATTCTTTCTCCACTTCATTTTTCATTACCTTGTACAGCGTTTCCAGCTTTTGTCATTCTGACTGGTGCTATTATACCAATAATCCTGGGATCCCTAGGGACCCCTACTTAGAAGATGAACTGCTACATTGTAAAGTGTGCACATGTCCAACTATAGCATCCAGTGCAAATGTTTTTCAAAGTGACTAGACTTACAATAGCAGCATTTTAAAGTTCTAGTTGTTTCACATATTATCTGATTTTTGACACTGATATTCACATGCATATAAGGCATTGGTCGTGTTAACTTGTGTTTCCTTTGTAAAACCATTTTTAATAGAGTCTAGAATCTTTGAGAGCCTTTGTAACTTTTATTTGGTAACTACAGATAGTGTACAGATCCCTGCGCAGTGTTTCATTTTTACCTCCTGAGGGTGATTGCAAGGGGCATATGTTGAATCATAGGCTCCAAGAAGGTTACTTTTGTAGAAATTGCCAAATGCTGTTCGAAAGTGTCTGTAATGGTTTGCAGTCCCACCATGATAAGCGAGAGCTTCTATCTCTCATCTATTTGCCAGCATTTGGTGTGCCTTGTATTTTTTTTTCTTGAAAACATGATTTTCTGGGTAAAAGAATCTGTTGAAAATGATGCTTCAGTAACATGGTGGTGAGGTTGGAGGGATTCCAAAATCCTACGACTAGGGATGAAGTCTTGCTCTTTAAGTGAGCCTGTGGCACTGTGAGGATCGCAGACATTTTCATTTTGTTTTCCTCCCCTCCTAGCTGGGGCGGAATGAATGGAGTTTGCTAGAGTTGGGTATTTTCATTCCAGGTGGGAGGCTGTTTGTTTTTTTTTTTCCCTGTCTTCAGCTTTATTAATGTCTGATAAAATCCCAGCTGGTTAGGCTCTCTTACCTGGTTTCACCTGTGGACTGGTCTTCTTAAGAAGAAGGGTGCTCTGGTGTATTTCAAAACGGTTCTTCTCTCCTCCCCCTGCCAGACGCAGGAGGAGATTTTCTGGAGCGTGCCGTGGTGAGAACCTGCTTGAACTTCTGGAGGCAAATCTCAAAATCTGGTGGGAGGCTCCCCTGTGACTGAGTTTGAATCTCCCAGACTTGTCTACATGGAACCTCAGCGATTTATCAGCTAGTTTGTGTTTCCTGCCTGGAAACTGCGTCCTTTCTGCTTGGGAACCTCTGCTCAGGTAAGCCATGATCTCTGCCCTCACCTGTGGGTCCTCAGTCCTGGAGACTGTGGTGATTTTCCCTGTGTCTCCCCTTTTTTTGGAATCGGTTTAGCTTTTCACTTGATAGGATGGAGCGATGATTTCTCAGCTCCCTATAAGAGGAACTAAAACGGAAATTCCTTCAATTCAATGTTTTTGTGTTTTTAGGAGTTCTAGGTTTCATAGTCCTTTTTATCTCTCAGAGGAACCAGGAGAAATGAACTGTGAAATTTTTTTTTTTTTTTGAGAAGTCAGCATAATCTTGGTCTTTTGAAAGGAGTGTTTTCTCTCTGGCTACTCGTGAGAACTTTTGTTAGCCCTAGTTATTGTGTAATTTCCCCAGGATATGTCCACATGAGGATTTTATTTAGGCTGCGTTATATTTCTAAGTACTGGTAAATGTGTTAATTGGAGCCCTTCAGTTCTGAAAATGTTCTCAGCTATTAATGTTCAGCCACATTTTCCTGACATACTGGGATTTTTGAATGGACATGTTAAGCCTCTTATTCCACCGTTCATGAATCTTAAAATTTATTTCATTTTGTTCCTTGATGTTTATACTGCACACGTAATAGTTCCTTCAGTTTTATAGTTTAATACTGTTCATATTTAGGCTCTTTTGCGCACATCAATACTTCAGTTTCGGTAATGCATTGTCACGGTTCTAGAAGTATGGCTCTGTTATATTTTCTCAAATTTGCTTATTTTGATATTTACTTATCTTTCTAGAACTTTTATGCCTCACAATATAATGACCGCTTTTTTGTATTATGTGTCCGTGACCTTTCACCTGAAATTTTAAGAGTTTGAATTTTCTTTTTGTAGTTTCAGATAACTCACTGATGGTACGCATGTAAGCATTCCCCCAGAGAATCAGAACCATTTGGTTCTTGGGAGTAGGCAGGCTGAAAAGTTCCAAGATCTTGTGAAAAGAGCCGACATAGCAGAAGTAAGACCCCCTCCATCATGGAGCTAGTGAAAGATGATGGAACCCCCTTCCTTCAACTGGGAGCACTCAGACTGAAATGGAATAAGGATCAGAGGTCTCTGGCTGTAAAAAAGACAGTGCCCGTTCTCCCAGCGATTGGTTCTGATAGAGCTTTCCTAGTAATAGGGACTGGTTAAAAGTATTTATCTCGTGTCAGTTTGGGGGAACACTTTAAATTTTATTTGTGATTTTTCAGAGGCATTTGTGAAAAGTGGCCCACGTTAAATCTTACTTGTATTTTGGAAAAAGCTAAATGAAGTTTGGTTTGTGTGATTACACTGGTTTGTCTGCTCAGGGAATTTCACATCTGGTTGCCATTTGTATTTGAGTTTAACAATCTTCATTTGGCCAGCTGGAGACCCAGGAGAGCGATGGTGTAAGTTCCTGCTGAAGGCCGGCCTGTTTCTCATCCTGGGACTGTGAGGTTCTGGTTCGGGCTACAGGCAGAGATGATCAGTGTCCTAGATCAGGCAGGTAGACAGAGGGGATTGCTTCTTATTTGTGGGAGCATCAGCACTTGTGTTGTATTCTGGTGTCAACTAACTGGATGAGCCAGCCCCTCCCCGCGTTGAAAGAGGGCAACCAGCTTTATTCAATTTACCAATACCAGTGTAATCTCATCCAGAAAACGTTCTCACACATTTACCCAGAATAATGTTGGACCAAATATCAGGATACCCTGTGGTCCAGTCAAGTTGACACATAAAATGTACCATCACATTCTACAATAATTTTGGGCAATAGGTTACATAGTTTCTTAGAGCCTGATCTATGGTTTTTTTTTTTTTTTATGAAAATCAGTATAAACATGGATTCCTCTATAAGGAATTTACATGAACCATCCAGAAACACTGGGCTCAAAATTTTTAAATTAAAAATTCCAGCAACACAGACAATATGAATTAGTTTGAAAAGCCATGTGTTGGATGACTTATTTCAAATTGTTGAGGGCAATTTTCTCATCTTCAATGAGCATTAAGCTCCAAGACTAATAGTTTACTTGTAGATATTTTGGGATGAACATCTAAAAATAGTTCATTTCACCCAGGCTGTTATACTCATACAGACTCTTGGAAAGGTGAGACTTTTTTTTTTTTTTTTTTTTTTTTTCCTGTTCTTAAACCCTGGAATGTCAGAAAATTGCTGCTCAGTTTCACTGGATTTTGGAAGATATCCAGAAGCACAACGGTAGTTTAAGGTAATTCTCCTTCCCGCTTTAAGTTTCTTATTGTTACTCATTCCCTTTCCTGACTTCTCAATGTGGTGTCACCTTATTGAGACATTCCCCATTCATTTTATTCTTATTATACACATATTGTGATTTTTCATGGGGAGATTAAAATTTATATCGCTAGAAATGAAACTCTTCAGTGATTAAGCCATTTACTTATTTGCCTTCAATTTGTTCATTACTTAGGGTGTTCTGATACAGGAAATACGAATTTTAAGAGTTTATCCTTGAAACCCAAATGACAGACAGAAGTCCTGAATTCATTCTTTAGGCACATAAGTAATATTAAAGTAGAAGCAAGCAAAAGGAAAAACCCTGCAACGAAGTCAATCAGAAATCTTGCACCTTCTTTTGAAGGTTGTGCTTTTCCAATAAGCAAATCAATTGTAGTTCTTTCCTGTCCTGGATAATTAGAGAATAGAACCATGAGATGTATGTGATGCATATAAGTAAGCCTCCCATCCTTAGTGGACCGTGGACCAAACTTGTCTGCTCAGGATAGTGCACAAAACTGGTTAAGTTGTTCTGTTTCAAGCACTGCTCTTTATTAATATCTAAAGAGATTTTCTTAGCTAGAAAACCACATGAAGAATTAAATGTAATAGTATCTACCTACACAGCACAGTGGATAGAAATAACAGTGATCTTGGCTACCCTGTAATTTAGGTGTGTAATTCTAGTCCCTTCTGTGTTTGCCTGAGCACAGTGTAGAATCAGGGAAACACAAAAATGCTTTGGTCTGCCTTTTCAGGCCCTTTCTGTGCCTTAATCAAGGTTGGTGTGGGCCATATCAATCTAATATTTAAAATTTGTTTTATTAAGAAGGGTTAGTTAATTAAAAAGAGCCTGCATGATTATCTAATTGGACTTTGCAATTAACAGTAGTGGTGAGTGGTCATTTATAAGTTTCTCCTTCTATTCTGGTAATCCATACAGAGATCCCTTTGATGAATCTCTCAGTCCACTCTCCCTGCTATCCCTGAGTGCTCTGTGACCACGAGCTAATATTCGGGACTCATTTTCCTATACTGATTCAGATGGTTTCCAGTAGCCTATGGATTTTGAGAATGTTTAGTTTGAAAAGAGGTTTATAATGTCCATTCCATGTTAAAAAAATAATCTTGGTCAGTGTCTTATTTTTTGAAATGAATTCATTTATTAAACTTTCATGTGAGAGTACTTGTTCTGTCTTGCCTGAGAAAATACAAAATTATTTAAAATTGTTATATAAATAGGTATCAAACAACTCAACATCTTCACCAGAAACATAGTGATTTATCATGTGAAAACGTATGCTATTCTGGTCTTCTGAGGAAGTTTGATGAGTGTTCAAGAACAACTGTGAATAGAATAGATCTATAATCCGGCCCCTCATGGCCCACACCTTAGGAACGTCTCCTGAGCTGACCTAACTCACGCTGCAAAACGGCGGATGACTTGGAAGTCTGCAGTTCTGCTCTTTTATTCTTTCTACCTTACCAGACATGTTCTTTGCTATCAGTAACAGAAACTAGCCAATGAAGCAGGAAATAAAATTATTTTAAGGACTGTGAATGCTCTCAGGTCGGTAGGAAACTTGGGGAAAACAGACAGTGTCAGGTCCTCATCACCCTCATCACGTTCACCTCCCCATGCTCTGCAGATTGCACCGTCTCCTCCCATCAATGCGCTTCGATTTCAATTTCACAATATCTGCCACTGCTGCCACGAGTAACCTCCCAAAGTGCTGCTCTTCAGGAGTATGTAGTTTTATGAGGAAGATACAACTTGAACCATTAGGGGAAACTCTGACACTAAATATGCCAAATAATGGTTGGAAAATCCGAAAGATCAAGAAGAGAGGTTTTATGGTAAAACTATTATTAAGGAAAATTCCTGAAGCAGATTCAATACATACAGGTATTTCATATTGTCTGCTCATCAGCTACTTTTAAATTTGAATTAACGAAGCTCTCTGACCTCAATTATAATGGAATTTGTCACTTCTGCCCAAGTGACAGTGCGATTGCATTTTTTCATTATAAATCCTCCTTTCTGTGAATTTATATCCTATGATGCTCACTTGTATGAGGATGAAAGTTGGCATTAAATGTGCATTAGCTTGTAGAGACATTTCTTTCTAAACATGGTTTAAATCAGTTTTGCTTCAGAGCAATTGATTAACCCATAATTTATCTGAAAAAATGAACTGCTTTCCCCACTCAAACAAATCTATTCTAAACAATAGCATTTTACCAGAGTTAACCTTTTTTCAGCATAGGTTCTTCTGGAATTTCAAAGTATTAATGCAACAGTTACTTTATCATGATACAACTGCCTTTCAATAGCTTTGCCTGTTAAAAAACTTTCCCAGTTATTATTCTGGTAACGAACTAGCCAATTGTTTATTCCTATCTCTTCATTAAGCTGTTATTGACAAATAACACTGTAGTTTGGATGTATACCTATTTGCATAATCACTTCACTATGGCTTAATAACTGAATTATTAGCTGGAGAATTGAGCAAAGAAATCCAGACCAAGTATTCATATAAAGAGGATTTTGAATTAATGGAAATTTACTTGTTGGGAGTGTGTGATGATAAATATGGTTGATTGTTGTTTTCCTGAACCTAGACCTCATTAATTACACGTATTACCACTGGCTGTGGGTTTTTCTATAAAAAGAAAGAAATGAGAAAGAAGTGATAAAAAATAAAAGGGGTCTTTCTAGTACCCCTGACCTTTACCTCACTTAAATAAATCTCCTTTTCTTCTTCCAATTGTTCTGTTCATACTTAAGGAAAGTGGTGAATTCATGGTTGATTGTTCTGCTTTACTACATAGCAACCAATGCATTTGGAACTAGATATAAGAACTAGAAATAATCTGTACTTAACCAGTGACCATTCATGACCTCCATAGCTATTAAGCACCTATATTGGGTTAGATTAAGAATTCACATAACCAGAATCTAGTAGAGATCAACTGTATTAGTTAACCTAAATTTTGCTGACCCTTAATTTAAGATTTTTATAATTTGATAGTCCTAATTCACGAGTGATTCCACTTGTCCCTATATAATTGGCCTCAAGTGCATTTTTGTGGGACTTGAGATTTGAGCGCCCAGGGTTCTGTATCTCTAGTTCTATACTTGTACCATCTAATGTAGTTGCCACTAGCTACATGCGATGACAAGCATTTTAAATGTAGCTCATGATTAAAAATGAACTTTAAATTTTATTTAATTACAATAAATTCATCAAATTGCAATTTAGTATTTAATTAACTTTAATTTTTTCATTTTATATTAAAAATTTAATTTTAATAGTCACATGTGACTAGTGGCTTCAGTATTGGACAGTGAAGCAAGATACTTTTCAGAGTGTGAAACAAGTCACTTGATGATTATGGGAAGTCAAGGGGGGCATTAAAAATGTAGATCACTGGAATCCACATCAAAACTTCAGAATCCTCATCTCTGGAGAAAGATCCTGGGATCTCATATATGCTAACAAGAACACACAGTTTGTATCAAAGGTTATTCAGGAATTCAGAACTCTTATGTTTACCCTGATCTGTAATAACATCCATAGTCTGTCTCTAACCCCTTACCTAGACTTCTAATACCTCCCTTAATGTTTACTTATGATTATCCTTATAGTTATTATTATCCTTGACATATATTTACTTTGTCAGATCATCTTCTTCCTTATGGTAAACCTCATGAGGGCAGGAGCTTGACCTGTTTTCTTCTCTTTTCATGTTCTTACTCTTCTGCACTTCCTCCACCTCTTTCATCTCCTTTTTATTCATCCTGTCCCTTCTATATCTTCTTGTTTTTCTTTTCCTCCTCCTCCTCTCCCTCACCTCTATAACCCAAATGGAGACCCTGGGTCTGAAACAAAGTGGAAATTCATGTGCTGGAGTTATCACGTTACCATATCTCTTATTATTCTACGAGTGAGATAAAATATGTCTAAATATTACAAGTTGTTACTTCTAGAGGGTGGTATCAGAAATGCCTTTAAAATACTTTTCCTTTTTTTTTTAATACATTTTGTCCATTGAACGTATATTGCAGTTCTTTAAAATTAGGAAAAAAATCCATCTAAAGCAAATTGCATTTAAAATTCATTGCATTTAAACAAGCCTTGTAGATTTGAGTTGCTGCATTGTCTTGTGCAGGTGTGCTAACTCTTGTTGAATAAGAGGAGCACCAGGTACTTTCTAAAACTCTCTGAAGTGCTGCAGGAATTGAGAATCACAGATGTTTTTTCGGTTGACCATAAGGATGCTTAAACCAAAGTGTAAGGTCTTTGCAGATCTTTGCATAATTAATGTAGATTTTTACAGGGAAAATGGTTTTATGGAATGAAGAAAGGAATGAGGGTGGAGGAATGTGTTAAAGATTCTACTTTATTTTCATTCATGAGGGACGTGAATCCAGAACTGCGTGATTCCTGCAAGCAAGGATTAGTGTATGTGTGTGTTTAGAGTATAAAATATATGCCCTTGTTTCACCTTCTGTCTTCAAGCTTCTGTGTGATATTTAACCAATTACACCCAGTACACATGATGGAGAATGTGGCTGCTCTTACTCTTAGTACCTGGTTCACATGGCGATTAGAGCAGTGATCTCTGCCTTTGGAGACCTAGGTGGTTTGTCCAACTGTGTGAAATATTCTCAGTGGCTTGGTGGATAAGTGACGTGCAGGCTATCCTGGTTGCTGTTTTGACATGATATAATCACTAAAATTATTATGTTACTTTTCTACAGAATTAACAACCAAACAGAGAAATGGCATGTATTCCTGTATTGCACCAAGTCATCTGGCACATACCTCTATGACACAAACGCCATTAAAAAGGGTCAACCACTTTTTTACAGCTTTTTTTTCAGATTAGTAGATCTGGAGTTAAAATAGGCTGTTTGTTTTTAAAATCCAGGATATTTAACTGTAGATACATTTAGAAAATAATAACTCAATCCTAAGCAGTTGAGCTGGATTTTTAAAGTTAGTCATTTATGAGAAAAATGCAACATAAAACGAGGAAATGGATATACATGGAATCTCTTTTTCCCTCTATTAAATCTGACCCTTCAAAGAACTAACTATGTAAGTAATTTAAAAGGAAATATGGGAGTTTAACTCTAATATATGTAGTTTGAGAGTAGAAAGTATAGAAATTTATGAAGATTAGAACCTCCAAATTTTGTTCGAGGGAATATAGATGGCGTGCAAAGAGGAGAAATAACAAGAGCGTCAGGTGAGTGAAAGCAGACACATCTTTTCTGTTCAGTGGACTTGTGAGCTAACACCAGCTCGTCTCCGTTTACAGCCCTGCAGTCTAGCAATTAGACTGAACCGAAAAACTTAACTATATTCACTCTCATACAATTTTCTCATGCACCCTGAGTGATTATATGTCACGAATTTTTGTAATTTGTCCCGCTGAGGCACAGGACCCATGTGGCTTCAACTTGGAATCCACATCTGCAACTTTAATAAGATGTGCTGAATGGCAGAGGAAAGCTCAGAAATTGACTCTTTAGATATATTCACCCAATTTGGAAAGAGTGATGAGAAGACATCTCTTCTCATGAAGAGAATTCGTGAGCTGAGCCGCATCAGGAGTAAGTGCTGGTGGGTGAGCTGTCACTGGTCTCGCGAGAGCACCAACTCTCTTGCTCCTTGGCTAGACCTACTGAACGTAAATGAAATCAATAATTTCTGACCAGACTTGGGTATAAGCCGCACAAGTTCATCAGAAGGCTACTAACTTCTGTTTGCCTCTGACTATAAAGGAGGGCGTTTTTGAAAGATGACTTGATTTTGGAGACGCTACAGTCTGATTCTCCTAAATTTAAGCAATAGGTAATGACCAGAGTAAGACTTTCTTGGAGCTGCATAACTTTTCATTTACTGTAAGCTGTTGCATACAATGTACAAAATCCATTCAGTTGAATAACCATAAACTGAAGACCTTAGATGTGAATATTCAGAGTCAGAAATGAAACTGGCAGCACTCCACACACTCACCCCTCTACAGGCCCTTCCCAAGCACCACTTCATTGCTCATTGTCAGAGCAGCTTATTCTAAACGCGGTCGTCTTAGCATTTTGATTCCTATGTTTGCATTCCTAAAACATTGCCCTACTTTGAAACTTTATAGGGCTAGATCTATTCAAAAAGCATTACGTTCATTTTTATTTTCTCCTTTCCTTCAAGAGTATTTTATAAATTTCATTCAAATTGCCACAGGACACTATAGAATTTTGTTCTTTTGCTTTTGCTATGCAGTACTCAACTGAAGCATTCGTTATAACACAGATGTGCCAGCTTTTGGCCATTACAAGTAATACTGCTGTGGACACCCTGCTCCATTGTCTAGGTCCTGTGTGTATCTGTGTGCTCATCTGGATTAACATCCTAGGAATGGAATCCCTGGATAAGGAGATGCAGCTAGTTAGTGAGAAATCTAGTCAGTGAAGTCATTTGAGAATGGAATTTTCCCTTAGGAAGATTTAATGACTAATTCAATTATTGTCATACCTATAGGACAATGTAGCTTTTCTAGTTCATTTGGAAAAAGTTTAATAATACTAACCCCCTCAAAATTAGCCCTTTTATTTGAGTTCTAAAATACACGAGTATAAACTTGGTGTGACTATCCTCTTAGGTGCCATCTGTAGTCATGCTCCTCCTTTTCATTGATGATACTACTTTTTTCAGTTTTCTCTTTTGATTCTCTTTTCCTTTTTAATACATCTCTTGTTCTTTGTCAGTTTTTAAAAAGCTCTCCAAAGGCAAGATTCTGCCTTTAATTGCTTTTATTTTACATATGTATGTATTTTATTATAATACATCTTTTATTTATTTATTTTACTACTTTTGTTGTTATGTCGTCCTTAAATATATTGACAGAAGTGGTTGGCGTATTCATTTGTGACATGTAATTATTTTTCATATATGCACCTGGGTGGTGGCAGTGCTCTGTTAACCTGGCTGAGCTGTGACGTTTCCTGACACTCCGCGGTGTGTTTCCAGTCGCAGTGAGCCTCAGGATATTCTTGCACGAGATTTGAAGAGCAATCTCCTTGATACATAGAATTAAAAAAAACAAACAAACCACTAACTATAGAAACAGAGAAAAGATGAGTGGCTATCAAAAATGGAAGAAGAGTTTTGGAGGAAATAGGTGTAGGTAGGTGATCAAAGGAGTAAACTTCGCATTAGAAGATACAGTGAACTCTGAGCATGTCATGTGCAAGGTGGGGACCCTCATGAAAAATTCTGTATTGTGTATTTGAAAGTCGATTAAAAGAAAGTAGATGTTAAATGTTCTCAGCATGAGAAGAACATTGTAACTATGTGAGGTGATTGATGAATGCTAACCGATTGTGATTGTCATTTCGCAGGATAGCCATTCATCAACTCATTATGTTGTAGACCTTTAGTACAAAGTGATGACAGTTAGAAACTGGAAAACAAAATTCTCAAGGTAAAATGAAGTGAAAAACAGCAAAAGGACTTGGCAGGCAGAGGTGAAGAGGCAGTATATTGTCTAGCATCTGGATGCATTTTTTGATCACTGCTTTGCAGACTCACCTCTCTGGAAGGTAGAGGCTGGGCTGGCAATAGTTCTACTCTGTTCTTTTGACCTTTTTGACTCCTGAGTGATTGTGTGTATTTGGAAGCATAGCAAAGTGATCTGGCTTCTACAGGTCCCCCAGGTAGCCAGAGTCGATAAAAATGGATATGGGCTTCAGTTCTGTCTCGTGGGTTCTGGCCTGTGCCTGTGAATTCTGGCTTGCCTTCACTCCCCCCACCTGACTTCCATCTTTTCTTCCCAACTGCTACCCTATGATGTTAAATTGTCAGAGGAGGCAAAGACAGTAGCCTTCCAAAGACAACCAATCTCCATATTTCTATACTGTCTAATCTTTGTAATGAATCTCTCAATATGTAGAACCTCGCGGTTCTGTCTCATTGCTTAGTTTCTTACTGGTAGAGACTATCCATTTTCCTTGATTTTTTTTTTTTTTTTAACAGAAATATGTTTGACATGTAGCAATGTGTAAATTTAAGGCATGAAACATATTAATTTGATATATTTATTATAATTTGATTGCCACTGTGGAGATAATTACCTCTATCACATTACATAATTTCCTTTTTTAGTGGTTGGAATTATTAAGTTATGATCTCTTAGCAAATTTGATAATTATATTATTTTTGCCTGTGTTCAATATACTGTGCAACTAGATCTTTAGGCCCGAATTGCTACCTTTTGCACATTCGTAACCTTAAATGACATCTGTCCTGTCCTCCCATGCCCTAATACTGTTAACCCCTAGTCTACTGTTTCTTTAAGTTAAAATTTAAGATTCCACTTACAGTGATATGATACATCATCTACTGATCTTAGGATGTGTTTTTTGGAAAAGTACCTGATTGGCCCTTTTTAAAAATTTTGTTTTGGAGGTCTTTCTGTTATTATTGAATTGTGTGAGTTCTTCATATATTTTGTTTATGAATCCCTTTCCTGATTACATGGCTTGAAAATATTTTCATCCATTCTGTAGGTTCCCTCTCCATTTTGTTCATTGTTTATTTTGCTGTACAGAAGTAGCTCAGTTTGATGTAATCTAGTCTGTTGTTTTTGTTTGTGCTTTTGGGGTCCTATCCAAAAAATGATTTCCCAGACCACTTTTGAAGTTCTTCTTTCCTTAGTTTTCTTCTAGCAGTTTTATAATATAGGGTGTTATGTATAAATTATCTCTTTTGAGTTAATTTTTGTGAGTGGTGTGAAAGGGGGAAAAAATTTCATTGTTCTGTATGTGTTTCTCCAGTTTTCTCAGCACCATTTCTTAGAGAGTATCCTTTCCCTGTTGAGTATTCTTGACTCCCTTGTCAAATATGAGTTGACCACATAAGCAAGGATTTAATTCTTATGTTCTATTGGTCTGTGTGTCTATTTTTATGTCAGGACCATACTATTTTTATTATTATGATTTTGTTGTGCAGTTTGAAACCAAGAAGTGTGCTTTTTCTAGTGTTACTCCTTTCATGAATTGCTTTGGCTTTTAGGACTATTTTATATGTGTGTGTTTCCGTACAGTTTTTAGGATTGTTTTTTCTGTTTCTATGATGAATGCCATTGGTATTTTGAGCAAGATGGCATTGAATCTAAAGACACTATGGTTTTGGTTGTGTGGACATGTTAGCAATAACAATTCCTGTGATCCATGAACATGGGGCTGTCTTTTCATTTGTCTTCAATTTCTTTCAGCAAAGTCTTGTAGTTTTGTTATATAGATCTTTCAGTTTTTTGCTTAAAAGTTTTCGTAAGTATTTGATTGCTTTTCATGCTATTGTAAGTCAAATAGTTTCTTTTCTTTCTTTCTTAGTTGTTTCCTTTTTAGTACATAGTAATGAAGCTGATTTCTATATGTTGATTTTATATTTTGCAACTTTACTGAAGTCATTGATTTTTTTGGTTGAGTATTTGGGACTTTTCTACAAACAAAATCATATCATTTGCAAATACTGTTTTGCTTCTTCCTTTCCAATTTGGATTTTTTAAAAAATTTCTTTGTTTTGACCTAATTGCTATAGCTAGGACTTAAATATCGGTTGATAGTGTACAGTCTTAGTTTGTTCCTGATAACAGATGAAAAACTTAATGTTTTTTTCCACTTAGGATGATGTTGTCTTCTATCTTTGTAAAGACATTTTTCTGGGTTGACAATGTTTTGTATATATTTGTATATTTCCCAACACTCAGTAATTCGTTTCCTGGTCATTAATGTTGGGGGTTCCTCAGTGCTCCTTGCTTGGATTTTTTCCCTATCTTTATTCACTTCTTAAGTAATCTTGCTCACTGTCTTTAAATGCTGCCTGCATATTGAAAGTATTACATTTTCAGACCTGATCGATATCTTTTTATACACATGCATGTGTGCGTGCACACACATTCTGTAAGCATATAAATATCTTTTGATAGCTCCACATGTATGAACTGTTCGTAAGTCAACAGTTCACAATCCCCAACATAAACGTGACTTCTCTGTATTTCTCATCTTGATATAGATAGAGCACCATCATTCAGTTACTCAGGTTACCAAACTTACTGTTTTTGAAAAATGCTCTTTCACTTTCACATATCACAAAATAGATTCTACAGGTCTACTTTCAAAACATATTTAGAATTTTATTGCTTCTCACATACTTGGTTGTTATTATGTTTACCATTTACCTTGACCCCCAGAGAAGAGGAGAAGCAAATTGGAAACAGGGTGACTAAATGAAGAGTAGCTTTAAAAAGCCAGAAAAAAGGTCATGAGGGTTTATAGTAAGAGAATGGCAGTTAAGATACAGAGATTAAATTCAGGATGTGAAGTCAGTAATATCAGGAGTCTTTTTGGTGAATGACTTTGTGGGAGGCTGTTCTATGGCACAAAGTATATGGTGAAGAATGTAAATATACTGGTTTTATAATTTGAAGGAAATATTTATAGGTTGGGAATAATAACTGTTAAAAGGAGTATAAAATGAGAGTTAAAAAGGTATACAAAGAACATAAATAGGTTTTCAGGGTTTACAGAAAAAAAAAATTGGGCAGATGAAAATAATAGTGTTGAATGTTGAGTCAAATTATAAACTTATATGATGTGATCAAAGTTTAGAACATTTACAATGGAAAATGTGAGGTATAGAGCAGTCTGGTAAAGTGATGAGAAAACGAAGATAAAATATATAAGATCTCTTCATCGAAGGATGTGGGAATCTATTAGATAAAACATAAATGCTAATAATAATATGATAATAATAAAAGCTAATAATAGTAATAAGAGCTGATCTAAGAGATTTAGAATCAAACTGATATTGAGGGGAATACTTTGTTTCATATGTGAGCATTGACAGAAGACTCCATGGTAAGTATTTTGTTTTGTCTTGTCCAAACTCTCAGCAGACAAGATGCCGCCGCAAACCTGACGGTGGACAAGAGAGAGCTCAGGCTTGAACATGCATAGGAGAAATGCTGAGGTGTAAAAGATATGAATTGGCAATTTCAGTTGCTGGTGTGCAAGAATTATAATATGGAAAATAATCCATTTATAATCTTTTTCCTTTTTGGACTGACAAGGAGTTTAATCTCAGTCACTCATGGAAATTTCCTGTTAGTTGATTCTTTCCATTAAAACCTGAGGAAGACCTTGAGGTCACTGCCGTTGGGACACCCATTATTTTAGAATTGACGATTCTTTCAGTCTGTGGTCATTCCTGATGTTTCTCTGCTGTTCTTGGGGCACAGGCGAGTTTGGCAATGCTGAGAGAAATGACTTCAGTAGAAGCACAGTATCAACACTAATGTTTTTATTACTTGCTCACTAACAAGAGTTAAGACTATATAAAAGAAAAATCAGTAAAACTGAATACATAGTATCTTAAATTTATAAACACCTTACAAATATCAAGTTAAATATAAACCTGAAAAATTGAAGTTGAAAAATTAACATCATTAATATTCTCAAATAAAACACTTCATATCAGTGAACAACATTTAATTATCCACAGCATTAAAAACACAATGCAATATAATTTCTTTGTAAAACTCATATCCCCCCAAATTGCACTAATATGATTTTTATTGAGCTGAGTCTGTTTTTGTAAAAGGATAAAATACCACCTCTTGGAAAAGCATTTATTAAGTCCACACTAGCATGAGAATGTTCTGTAGATATTTATAAATGAACTCCAAGTATTTTCCCAAGTCCCATCTCTTTAAATAATCTCAATTTGTACTGATATATTGAAGACAATTTTTAGCCCTACCCCACAATACAGTGCAGTGTATCCATTAATACAATGGTGCGATTGAATATCACAATTGACTTGTTCCAACGTCTTCAAAATTTGATAATAATTAGGCTTGAAATAGTATTTTTGAGAAAATCAAGGTGGTTGCTTATTGCAGTGTGAGGGGTGCTGATCTGTGTAGGCTGGCAGATTGCATGGTGTTTTATCTTCTCTCCAGATTGATGAACTACATTATTGATTGTTTTTATTTTCAAGATGTAAATGATAAAAACACCAGTTTCTTTCAAACAGAAATAATGATATTGCATTCAGTATTAGCATTTCCATACATCTACTGAAATGAATGTAATATCTGGCATTCTCCTCACTGCTGGCAATGCTGTGAATTAACTTTGCCACATTAGAGACTCCAACCAGCTCTCTGAGCCCCCCAGAGCTCTTTTCTGTTGGATGAAATGTCTCTTGACTGTATGCCTTCTTGCACTGGCATATCTGGCATTGTGTGCTCAGTAAATTTAAGGTTTTAAAAAAGATACAGTAGGTTTTAGTTTTTAAAGAAATTTTCAGGTAACAAAATTTTGGATGCAGCAACCTGCTAAGAATAAAGAAAAGGGAAAAATACAGTTTATGAAGCTTGTGGTCACATTTAAAAAATTATCCAGTACAATAGAAGCAGTTAGACTGATCAGTCAGTTGTGTTAATTTTTGATAGAGATCTATCTTGCTGCTGCATGTATTAAAAAACTTTTTGTCTGAAATATGTTGTCATAATCAACAGCAGCGACATTGTTCTGACTATACAGACTGTTATGAATGTTATTAAAGCTTCATGTTTTTATTTGCAAAGAGAAACATTAGTTACATAAATAAATACGGTCCTGTTAAATAATATCAAACAACACAATTAGTGGAGAGCAAGTTGTGAAGAAAACTTTGGTAATGAGTAGATGAGTCAGTGAACACATCTCTTCCTAATTTTGAAAGGATTTCGTGACCGTAAATTTTTTGCTTTCATGAAAACAAGTTAAGGAATAGTTGTTAAATGAATACATGAATAAATGCATTTATGTGTAAATGCTTTCAAATAGTTTCCTTACGTGACAACCAATGATTTTTACACTAGTGCAGCATGAGCTGACCGTGATAAGGGAGAGAGACTTGGAGACATCATTGATGTACTTATTATTTATTGGCAGAGCTGGGAGTACAATCCAGGTGTCCTACCTCCATGCTTATGGTTTGGCTACCATAGCGTGCTTTTCCAGTGGACAGGCGTGGTCATCCCTCAGAGGACTGTCCTGATATCATCTCCTCATTGTGAATAAATTCTGACTCAGCTCTCCCATCAGTGATTGAGTCTCTCACTAGCTGATTTATATATATATATATATAAATAAAATCGTGTGTGTGTGTGTGTGTGTGTGTGTGTGTACGTGCACGTGCATGGGGAGAAATAAAAATTCATGGGCTTTGACGTTAAAGACCTAAGGTTGACTCCTGATAACCAACATTTACTGATTACTTAGGCAAAGCAGGCAACTTAATGTCAGAGAGCAGCACCATCACAGGATTGCAGACTTTTTGGATTACATGTCATAATTGTAAGAGAAGACTGTGGTCGTACTCATGCAATCAGGACAGTTTTATTGAAACATTTTAATCCTATTTTTGTCAATTTACCACTGCTGCCCATCTCTTTTGAGGTTTCATCTATATCTGTTACCTACCATCTTCAATTTTTATTGATGTCACAATGCACTATAACTTTGTATATGATTCAGGTGTGCATCACTATAAATCAACATCTGCAAATACTACATTAAGTTCACCACTGAACTTATTCACCTATTAAGGTTTCCTTTTTAATCACATGAGAAGCCTAGAAGTAAATTTTTCCA
This sequence comes from Solenodon paradoxus, assembly GCA_004363575.1. Taxonomy (NCBI): domain Eukaryota; kingdom Metazoa; phylum Chordata; class Mammalia; order Eulipotyphla; family Solenodontidae; genus Solenodon; species Solenodon paradoxus. Next base: position 49,332 of record RJWH01001275.1, read on the forward strand.
AAATCCCCTTTTCCATGTGACTCTGACCATGAAAGACCCCTAAATGATCTTTGGATAGGAAGGAAATGACAATATTTGATGAAGATCGTTAATGACAAGCACACAGTCTCTGGGGAGGAGAAAATGTAATTTGCAAAGGGAAATGAGAGTGATATCAGTATGTGTGTATGGAGCCAGGACTGAGATGAGAACGCTATTCACTAAATCTTTCAGGTTCTGCTGTCCTTTCACACAGTGGAATTAATAGTTTGACTTGGGTGAGACCAGGTGATTGGTTCTGATGAGTGAATTATCATCAAAAGTGATTTGAATCATTTCAAGGTCCAGCGTTTCATTGCTTCTGAGAGCTGTCATTCCTCCATGTCGGTGTGGCTGGCATTGCTCACGAGAGTCTGTTACAAAGCTTGGTTAGAAGACTTACTACAGTGGGCAATGCATTCTCAAGGGATGAACTGCTTGCAGTGGACAGAGTAATGTTTTCCTGTTAGGATAAATAACATCCTCGTTCCTGGGACCTAAGCCTCTGTTTCTTCACGTGAGTAGATTTTGCAGAGGTGACTAAGCCAAGGTCGTTGAGGTGAGATCATGTTATGTTGGGTTGTCTGGGTGGGACAAATGCAATCACAAAAATCCTTCAGATATCAGTGGAAGCAGAGATTGGACTAATGTCATTTGCCAGCTTGAAGATGTAGTATGGGGCCAAGGAATGCAAGTGACCTCTAGAAACTGGGGAAGGCATGGAAGTGGATTTTCCCAAGAGACTCCAGATTTTAGCCCAGTGAAACTCATTTTGGACTTCTGATCTCTGAAACTCTAAGATAATAAATTGGTGTTGTTTTTAAGCCACTGGCTTTATATTGCTTTATTAGAGCAGCAGTAAGAAATGAATCTACTGTTTTAAGCCATTCGAGGTTTGGAGCTATTTATTGCAGAAGTATAACCTTGTCTATCTTGACCAATATTATTCTCCCTTATCTTTCTTTATGGGCTTTAATCTAAAAGGCACTACCATTCCCATCTTTAAGAATTGTCAGATGCTATTTTAGAATCTCAGTTTCGTTCTCACTCTTCATTGGTTTGTGAAGTGTAGAATACATTTTCATGCGTCTGGAGAAGATGAAAAGATATAACCCGTAGAGACTAAGCAGGAGATAAACTAACACAGTCACTGTATTCACAAGTTTATTTGGTGACAATATATTTTCCTTCAAGAAGATCAAAGTGGGAAATCGTCAGGGAAATTGCAGTGTGGAGATGACTGGAATTTCATGGCAGAACTTTACAGAGTGTCGCACGTGAGAAGGGATCAGACGCTAAGCTATTGTGAAGAACCGGAGATGTAGAGGCTCTTTCAAAATTGTTTCTTCTCGTGTGAACTTTTGTGCAGAATCTGGAAATGACTAATTTGGTGCAGGAACTAGAAATATGAAAAGGAGAAAAAAAGGCAAGCATCGTTTTCTGAGGTTGAAGTGTTCTATGTACACAGATGCAGAGCTGAATATGAGACAAGGATTCACATAGGAAATAATAGCACTTAGCCTAGAATAAAATAAAATGAATGGCAGGCAGCTCTTGTAATGTAAGAATCTAGAGGCAGCAAAAATTCGGGGCAGTTATTCGGAGGGAATGAGCTATAATTTTTCTGTGATGTTTTGATCTATTTTTCATTTTTCTTTTACCCGCAGACTTCACACATACCTACATACACGCACATGCACACACGAACGTGTGTATATCCTCAGGTCATATCTGATCATTTCCCAGGTATCTAGAAACACGTCTTCAGAGTCACCTTCCCTGGAGGTGCACAGGGTAGTAAAACAGATTTCTATGGCGTTTCTCTGGAATAGTCTACAGAAGAAGCTGCTAACAGAGTGCCTCTGGATGTGATGGACATGCCCCTACTGACCCCAGGTACAAACTTGTCCAAATGCCTCAGTGCCGTCCCTGTCAAGCAGTCCTGGAAACTTTCGTCCACCTCTTGTTCTACAGTCTCAGCCTGTTTGGTGGGTTGGAGAAAAGACCTTGTCAGTTAATACTCGTTCTACATCTAATAGATGTGTCTGTTCCTCTTGTTGCTGCATCTAGTTCTAACATAGCTCTGTGAAGAAAATGTTACCATTCAATTATTTTTGAAGTATTTACTGTTAATTATCTAGTTTAACACCACTACCATCATAGTTCTGCATGCCAAAGTTCTTAATACTTTGATGTGTTACATATGATCTTAACTTATTATTTTGCAGCCATTATACTGTTTTACTGTCTAAACACACAACCCAATTCTTTCTTAGGTCAAATAGTGTGAGAGCCTCAAGAAACCCTGTTCTGAGGTCTCTGGGGGGTGTAGTGTAGGCTTAGTTTTCTCCTCTGTATGCTCAAATACTTTTACCTATCTCCATAATTACAGTGCTCCTATTCTTCACACTAGACTTTGAATATTTTGAAAACAAGTACACCAACTCCAGCAAGTCGATGCATGTGTTCTTAAATGTTCAACATCCAGGTCTCCCAACAAAGTATCATTCATATATGCATGTAAGTTTATTATGAATTACTCTGACAGAGTGTATAATATACAAAAAATAAATATAGTGTTCTTTATTAATAATTCCATGTAGTTGATGAATTTTTAAAGAATAATTTTGTTTCTATTGCTGAATTTCCATAGTTAACTTGTAGTTAACCTATAGATAGGCAAGCATAATTCTGATGTGAATGTTGGTTGATATTTTCACTTATATTAATAAGGAAGATGCAGTGGAAACAACAAAGGCATATGTTTGTGGCTGGTGTAAGTGACTTTGCTGAATTGCATAATCATCTTGAATATTGGAAGAATACTTCTTCCAAGCTTTGTATACTTTTTTTCCCATTTTTAAAATAATAACTTTATTAGTTCTTTTGTTTACAAAGCCATACTCATTTCTAGATCTTGAAATCGCTTCTCGGTTATGGGTGTACCCACTACAGCCACCACCAGGCTTCCAGTGTCCTTCACCACCACCTTGGTCCATCTCTCCTTCCACCTTCCCCTACGTCTGGACCGCCATCATCTCGTGTCCTGTGAATTTGTTACATTTCGTTGTATTCTACACGTGTGTGAGTCCATCTGTAGTTCTCTTTTTCTTTCTGGCTTATTCTTAATATGGTCCCAACCAGAGTGCTGCAAAAGGGCACAATTTCATGTTTTTTAGCAGCTGCATAGACTCCCATTGAGTATCTAGACCACAGCTTCTTTATCCATCATCTGTGGATGAGCATTTAGTTTACAACTTTGTACTGCTGACGTTGTAACAAATAGAGACACACCACACTTAGTTAACTCGACCGTATTAACATATTCTCCATTATTTCCTTAACCTCGACAAGTAACACAACAAAACTTCAAACTCGTAAGTTTTAGCTTTTGTGATGCTGTGGTGTAAAGACTCTCCCCCACGTACTAATGTGGTATCACTCAGAAAAGAGTTGGGAAGAGACAAAGAGTCACCAATACATTGTATTTCCGCCATGCAGACACAGTAGACATAACCTCAAGGGTACAGATGACAGTAAAATGATTGGGAAATTTGGAACTGTGAATATTTATTACCTGAAAAATGAAATATGTGATTTAATTTTTATGTAAATTAAAAAATTTATATTAGCATTTATGTTATATAATCTTGTTTTTAAGAATGCCTAACGTGTGTTCAAAATAATTCCTGAAAAATTAGTCATTGATTCTTGTGTGCTGGTCTAGTCTGACTCTAATACAGCCCTTGATTGTGCTTCCATCTTGTTGTCTCAGTCTTAGCACAAGGCAGGTGATCAGAGCATGATTGTTGGGTAAACACATGATTGTCTTACTGATGGAGAGACACCCCTGTTACTTTTAGTACACCAGTGCCTCCTATGTGTGGTGCTGCACTTTCTACTCAAAAGACTTTATGAATAAGTGAGTTTGTTCTCCTTGACATGTTTAAAACATGATGAGATTTATAACAACACTCCATCTCGATCATTAGAGTTCTATAAGAATAATTAATCATAGAGCAAGTCCCATCACCTCCATATTAAGTACTTCCTGCGTTTAATGGGCTTATGATGTGCTCTGTCTTGCTTTGTATACCTTGATAAATGTGTAGACAACTGAAGTGTGATTTAGTGTCTTTTTGTTTTTTGTTTCTCCTGTTTCACTATGGAGGCTCCTCAGGGGCATTGCTCAGGTCTGCTTCCCAGGATTCTTCATCTAAGGCTTGATTAGTATTACTGGTAAAACGATAATTCATCTAGTGCCACAAAAATAGCTTACATACTAGTTTTTCCATCATGTCAGCTCGAATACCTGACTTTTTAGTGAAAGGTAACTGACAGGGTAATCATAATGATGATAATGGTGATAATGTTGATAAAATTACTACAGTTAATAAAATTAAATCCTGGGTATGGTATATCTTTACATGGAAACCCTCTGGGAACACCTTAGTCCAAGTGGAGTATTTAATCAGAGGGATTTCTGGACTTGTTGCAGTCTTTGTTAGAAAAATACAAGGGCCTAAAGACTTTGTGGGACTCTTTGAACCCTGTTCTTAAGCTTTTGCTCCTCACAGGTAAATTCTCTATGAGATCCAGTGAAGTATTAATGTGAGGGCCCATTGCTTGATGGGAAATGCCAATGAAGAGACAACAAAAAACAGCTTCTAGTTTTTAAGTATATTTTAAAGAAAGATATCTTAAAATTAAATATTTAAATGATTTATAAATAAAAGGGTAGAATTAAATACAAGAGTAAGAAATAAGGTTTAGATGCTTACATTCATAAGAGGGCAGAGGAACAAAGTTAAAAGCATAAGGGTTAAAAGTGGGTAAAAAAAAAAAAAAAAAGGATGTGTATGTGTGTACATGTGTTTATCTGAGAGAGAGATAAAAGGGAAGCAAAGATCCAGAAATAACCTAGAGTGGGAGAGGGAGAGAGGGGGAGAGATGAAGGGATAGGGAGAAGAGCCAGGTCTTGACAGGGCCTCTTAATTTCGTATCCATTTCCTCCTCTTTTCTGATACTTTGTCTCTTAACTGCACCCTTTTGGTTCCAGCAAACTAAACAACTTCCAGTTTTTGTACTCTGTTTCTTAGAGATTAAAAATGCAAAGTTTATCTGGCCCTGCCATATAAACTGAAAATCAAGAGTTGTAACTGAGTCCACGTAAATGTAGTTTCATCTAAGACATTAATGACTTGTAATTACTGTTGTTGGGTGGGGGGGTGTGTTGTATCAGTAAAAGTACATGCTTTGGATTCACATAAATTTGGGTGCATATTCTGATTCAAAATTTTTTTCTAGCTCTGCACAACTGGTCAAAAATCTTAATTCTTAAAACTTTAATTTCCCTCTTTAAAATAGGACCAAGAATGTGTAATTCAAAGGATGGTGAAGAATGTTACATTTTTTGATATAATGCATATAAGAACTTGACACATACTGTAAGGGCTTGCTAAGGAAGGATTTTTGTCACTTCCATCATTGTGTTACTATAAGAGGAGTTGGAAATATTTAATTTCAAGAAAATAACCTGTTTCCATTACTGGTAATATAAGCACCATTGCAAATGTGAGTGATATATGTAAGTGAAAAAAAGATGAGTTAATCAAAGGCATCATCTAAATAGGTCAACAGTAATGTCCAATAAATGAAACAAACCCTTTATATGACATCATTTAAACTGGTCAATTTCTTAAATATGAAATCCATAGAAAAGGAAAGAATTAGACACTAGAGAAGATCTGCAGATGTTCTTCTGTTTTTTTGTTTTCTATTCTTTTTCAGTATTCTAAAGGTTGACCTGGATGGGATTTTGGTCCAGTGACATCTAGAGAAATGTGACATTTTTGTCTCTGAAGACAAGGTCTTGAAAGTATTTTAAAATGGTTCAGAAAGCTCATTTGTCATGAACTGACTTTTTAGAATCAACTTTTCAGTCACTTAAGTGACAATAAATCAGAATCATGCTGATAGTGTTTACCCTGGAATGCCTATGGGTTTAAAGACCAACAGGCAGAGAGACAGGAAAGACATTTCCAAGGGCAGTGCTTTTGAGTCATCAGCAGTGTCAAGGAGGCTGATTCTATCTTTTCTGGTTCATGAATAACTTCAACACTGCTTTGTATATTTTTATTACAGTTTTCGGGGTGTGTTCCTAAGTTTATGATTATTAATTGCATATACAAAATAAAAATAGAATCATGTTTTCATTTTATGACTAAATTTTAAATATTTTAGTTAAGTACAGTTTTCAACAATGTAAGATCATTCGAGAAATGGGTATTATGAGATTTTTCCCAGCTCTCCTTTTTTTGGTAACCTATTGCTCTTTTTCCTTTATTTAAAATATAGGTATTTTCTTTGTTTTAGAAATATGACTATCTCTAGGATCATATTTACAAAGAACAATTAAAATATATCTATTTAAATGTATTATGAATAAACAGTAAAATGACAAAATCTATGCATTTGTTAGCTAGGAATAGACCATTGAAGCTACTGAGGTAAATTAATGGAGGTAAAGTGCTATGAATTTAGTGATTTCCTCTCTTTAACTTCAGTTTATTGAAACAACTTCAGTTGTTATTGAAAATTAGTAGAAGTAACAATATGGGCGGGACGATGAAGCCACTCAGATGAGAACAGAGAAAAAATGGCTGTTATCCTTTCTTGGACACAGGTAACGTGTGACCTTGAGTACACTTCACACTGGGTCACGGCAGTGTCTACCTTTTTACACAGCTACCCTGGGAACTCTAGGAGCGAGTTTAACTTCCTTGGAGAGAGATTTAAACAAATCATTAACTACTATATTAAATTCTTACAAATAGCCAATTTAATGACCGGCACGGCTTTGTGGAGGTCCCGATAAGTTGAACTAATTTAATGGTAGCTTCATGAGAGAATGAAAAATCCAATAAGGAAAAATTGTTGAAAGTGTTTTGATTTAATATGAATTTTACTTCTAAAGGAAAAATAATATGATTTTCTTTATGCCAGTGTTTAACAGTGAGATGTCAACTCTTTTACTATTTAAATTACAAAATCCTAGGACTTGATGCATAAATCCTATCATCTTTATCTAGTCTGGAAACAGGCACCCTTATTTAATTCCTACTTCATCTGGAGCATAGTTTCTAACTATCATTGGAATTTTCAGATCCTTTAAGGACAGAAAATGTGAAGCAGAGAAATGATTACATTTTGATCTCTTTGGTTCAAGATCTTGTTTCTATATTCTGGCTTCATCATATGGTAACAATGGCAGTCTCAGTGCCTTCCAGAGAAAAATTTTTGCTTTCTCTTTGAAATCAAAGGTATTTTATGTAGTCTGTGGTGATCCCATTTATTTTAAACCCTGCTTCTGTGTTTGATAATAGACATTACCTTTGAAAGTCATTTAAATGCCAGATTGGATTACAGGTCAAAACTCTGTACTGTTTTTTGCATGTGACCAAATTTCTCCTGATTTAATTTTCTCAGTAATGAATTCTAAGAATAAACCAATGTTTAATGAAATCATGTAAAGCATATTTATTGGGTGTTGGTGCCTTTTTAGTCACTGTGCTAAAGTGTTCAGACACACAAGCCTGAACACACTTAAGACACTCAGCACATAAGACTCTTGCCCTTATGCTGGGCATCTGTTGGTGGAGATGACCAGCTCACAGTAAGGACTCAGTGATGCAAGTCTTTACGAATAAACTATGTCTTCTCAATGTTATCCAGAGGGTTTTGGAAACCGCAGCTTTAAGTGCAAATGTTTATGAAATCAGGCCATTTTGTTTAGCATAGGGCGGGATTGGGAATGTCTTTTTTCACAATGTTTTAACAAAATGACATTGAAGGAAATTGTGTAATTTGGGCACCTGCTGTTCTTAGCAGCAGCATGTAAATTAATATTCGAGGGGAGGCCAGGAGAAGGTTCTGAGAGTTTTCTGGTGGAATGAATAGATAAACTGACACCTGAAGGATAAGTAAGAGTTATCCGATGCTCTGGAGGCTACTGCATGATTAACATTTGAGGGTGAGAAGAACAAAGACTAATGCAGGAATGGAAAGAAAACCAATCCTGAGAGCCCTGGCGTAAGGGTCAAAGAGGCAAAGCAGACTTGGAGAGGTGGGTGACGAAGAGCCGGATGCCATTCGAAGAAGTGAGACTTTATCCTAATGCCTGTAGGAAGCTGTTAAGAGACTCATAGTGGGGGACTAACGTGATAATAATTGCATTATGGAAATGGGGATATTAAAATGGTAATTTCCTGTTTGTGTTTGTGCTGAAGCCTGGAGACTACTGTAAGGGGGCCACCACCTGAGGAGGATTTGCGAAGCGAGTCTCAGGAGGACGTGTGAGACCTCTAGCTGACCATCCTCCAAACTGTAGAGACCCGGAAGTGAGAGGTGGGGAAATGGCACCCAGACGCAGCCTTCTGTTAGATCTGTCACCTCTCCCTTTGAGACAGAGGTGGGCTCCCAGGGGATCTTTTGGATGATTTAATATTTGTCCCCACGCCTTTGGGGACGCAGGCTTGAGGAAGATAGAGATTCTGAGCGTGGCAGCCCCTCACAGCTCAGTTCGGCCACGCCGTGTTCTGAGTAGGAGCAGTTCCATGCGGACGGCCCGTTAATCTGCTGCGGGTCAGACAGGCGATCAAGTTATCGAGCAGACTGCGAGCGACGTTTCTTTAAAGGACTTCGTCCAGGGCTCTGCCCGGACAGCAGCCCCGGAAAAGCAGGGGCGAGGGGCAGATGTGTGTGTCTCTGCAGAGCGTGTATCACTTGTGCGGGTGAACCAGAGGCCTAGCAGTCAGACTTCCTCAGAGAAAAGGAAACAATTACGTTTGAGTGGGTGTGTGTATTCATTCATCTAGTTTCGGGAGTAGGATTTCGTAATCACGGCAGCTGGCAAGGTCAAGACCATTAGGGTAGGCAGACTGGCCACCCAGTGAGAATGACGTAGCCTGAGTCGGAAGACAGTGGAAAGGAAGGCTTCCTCCTTCCTCGGGGTTGTCAGTCTTTTTTCTCTTAGGGCTTTTTTGATTCATATCCACCCACATTATGGAGGGCGACCTGCTTCATTCAACCGCTGCTGACTTGCATGCTGATCTCATCTAAAAAAGAAACGAACTTCACAGCTAACTCCAGGGGAAGTTCTGACCAGGCGTCTGGATACTCTTCCCTAGCCAGCTTGATGCACAAAATTAGTCGTCATATCCACAGTCAGCTGTAAATCTGCGATTGCCGCAGAACTGTAGATGCGCAGGCAAAGGCAGATACCATGGTCTTCAGTACCAGTTAGGCGAGAGCTTACCTGTCCCCTCGTTCTTTTCCCTTCATCCGCCCCAGCCATGGAGATGTCAGAAAGTACACGGCTAGCGGACAGCAATGCTGACAGAATCGTTTTCCCTGCAAGCTTCCCACATGCAGGTCAGTGAGAGAAGAGGGAAAATTCTTTACAGTTTAAAGCTTGTATGGTTTTACAAGATGGACATATTAATTACCAACTCTTTGAGACTGTTTTAAAGTGACAGAGGACAGGGGAAGGTGCTTTAGAGCCACAGAGCAGGTTTGTAGGAGCAAGAGGGGAGAAACACAGTGCTTTTATCCTGCATCTTGAGCACGCTGCATTTCAACAAGCTGATCCAGTTGTGAGGGCCCCAGCCTGCCATGGGAAAAGAACTTTAGCTTCCCCTGTTGTATGCTCTGCTTGGGTGTAGGTATGCTAAGGATTGTTAGATCTTTCCAGAGAATTGATCCCATTATCATGATGTAATTCCTTTAATTTTCTCATTTTGTAGCCACCTTTGTCTGAAATGAATGCAGTTACCCCACTGCCCCAACACTCCCCACTTTCTTCTGATTAATGTTAGAGTGGTAGATCTTTTTTTCATCCTTTACTTTTTTTTTTTTTTTAAGAAAGGAGCAGACAGGAGTTGATGAGTAGGCAGACAGGAGGAGAGAGGAGAAAACATTTTATTTTCTTTAGCTGTACACTTCACACGATGATCACAAGTGTATTAATTTCCTCTTTAGCTGTGTGTAAACCCATTCACTGAGCTTTTAATTTCGGTTATGAGAGTTTGCTGCTAAAGGTGCAGTTGAATACTTTCACAAAATTTCTCGTTCTGTCTTTTGAATGTACCTTTTGTTTCTTGAAAGCTGTCAGACATACTTTCGGAAATACATTCTTCGCTTGCAAATTCAATACCAGAAGGTGTTGTGGGTCCTATTTATTTCTGTTTCCATCTCAGTTTTCTTTGTGTGTTTTGTGACTTTTGACTACTGATAGCAAAAATCTTTAAAAAAAAAAAAAAAAAAGCAAACGTTGTGAATCCTATTAAACTTAAGCTGAAATTGACTCTGCCGGAGAGCTGACTTGTTTGTTGCTGTGTTGTGGGGCCTTATTGAAAGTGCCTGTGACCCTTACACTGTAAATTTTAAGCTATATCTGGATTTGACATTTTTCTTATTAACCAAGAATGGTTGATTAGGCCTGAAAACTCACATGGTAAGTTCTGTGTATTAATGTTCAGAAAAGATGCCTCTAAGACCCCTTCTCCCTCCCCTCAGTATAGACTTGAGGCAGATTTGAGGCAGATTGAATCTACTTAGGCATTTCTTTATTTGCTAAATGTAGAACACCTTTGTTTCTGTTTTACTCTCCTACTAGTACTATGAGAGATGCCTTTTTTGATTCTTGGTTAATTTTGGAAAGCAAATGATTAAACTCCCATTTTAAGGGGCTTTGGAGAATTTTCTATTTTCATACTTTACTCTGAAGCTTTCAATTCAGTCAGCTTTAGCACTTCTTTAAATCTATGCATACCTCTGCTTTTGCTTGAATCTTGGGCAGAGTACTTTTCTGACAGCTCTTTCCTACTGTCACAAAGATGTATTTGCATTTCATCTACTTATTTAATGAAGGGATTATTTGATTGGTCATAATGCTGAGAACAAAACTAGAAGCAGTGATTATCTGTGGACTGGAATTCTGATCTCTGCATCACGTCTATAAAGTTGGTTACAGATTTGCTTCTAAAATCCTGAGCTATACTTGGGGTGCTGATAGATTCATAGACACAGATATGCTTGCTTCTTGCTTTTGAAATGTTGCTATTTATATTATATATAGATATAATAGATGAAGCATATGATAGATAAAACAGTTTTTTTAATTCACATCTTGGATTAATTGCAGCCTGATCATGGCGATTTTTTTTTTTTAGATTATTGTGATCCAAATTGTTGATATTAATGGATATTGAAGTTAGTTATTTTCTTTATATATTGTTTTCTCCAGTGGCAATTATATATATATGTATATATATACACACACACATACATAATGCGTGTGTGTATTTGTAGTATGTATATATGTAGTATAATATATGTAGATATATAGACTCTCCTAAAAGCAAGTTATTATATATATATATGTATATAAAATGTGTGTGTGTGTGTTTAAGCATTGCTTTTAAGGGGCTCTATTCATGATTGAAGAGTTTAGTTGATAAGACAAGAAGACTCTCCCTTCTCCCAACTATTTCCACGCGGCGGTACTTACTAGCTACATACTAGTTATGCAACAGCAATGAATGGATATGTGCCCTTGGACAGCTGACAGACTTCTGCGTGTCTCCCATTGTTATTGCAAAGATGGGGTTAGGACCATCTACCTCATAATATTATGCTGCTGCTCATGGCTGGAACATTTAGTAAGTATGATGTATATGTGAGTCACGATGCTGACTGCGATGATGATGACAATCATGATGATAAAGGTGAATCTAGGAGAGTGAGCTGAGGAAGATGTTTACAGGAACAAGTCTGCACCTGACTCTTCTGTTCTTTGTCCTGATACTTTCAGATCTATATTTCTACAGAATTAGAAGTTCAACTTAAATTAGAAGTTCCATTTTTTATTTTTAAAGCATTGCACTAGAATAGAAAATACCTTAATTATTTCTTTCCTAGCTTGATCTTATTTCCAACACCACAGAATATCGTCACTGACTTTCTTGCCTCTGACATTTTTGAGAAGTCAAGGTAACCTGGTCATTTTCTCAAAGTGAGAAGAAGGATAATAATCCCTTGAAAATCTTCCAGCCACTTTCTAGGGATTAAGTCAAAGGCTTTACCATATAAGCTCCCTAAAAAAGCTGGCCTCCGCCTTACTTTCTAGTTTAATTTCTTTCCTACTCTGTCCTTGCAGTCCAAATTGTTCACTATTTTCTGAATTTACTAATACTTTCATACCTTTGTCCTTATGCTTTGTGAAAACTATTCCTTAGAACAAGAGAAATGCCAGCTGATCCTATCAGTCCTGCCTACATCCCTTAAATGGTAGTTAGTTGCTCTTAGGAATAAAATTCAATCTCCTTAATATAGTTGATAGTATTTTCTTCATTTTTCTGGCGTTATCTTTATTTAGCCTGCCACACAAAGTATTGAGTCACTAGCACTTTTAGATACTTTTCCTTCATTTCATAGAGCCTTCCATTTTCTCTCATATATCCAAGGCCTGGGAAAATACCTACTAAATTGAATTCCTAATAATTTAGGATTATCACATAAAAAAATACCCGGAGGCCCATTTAATTAATTAAGCTATTCATTTATTTAAGGAAAGGTGCAGGCCGGAATGAAGGTGAGCAGAGGCAGGCAGGAAGAGAGAGGAGGAAGACGCACTCCATTTTGTTCTATTTAGTTGCTCATCCCAGCTGCCTCCCCGGCCTCAGGTCTCGAACCAGGGATCCTGGGATACAGGTGAACCTCTGCTCCACCAGAACACAACAATAGGACACCCACTTAAATTAGAAATTCACCTAAATGGCAAATTATTTGTTGTATAAGTATGTCTCAAATATTCCACAGGACATACTTACTTTGAGATATTTGTTATTTATTTGAAATTCAGATTTAAGTGGTTATCCTATATTTTTATTTGCTACATCTAGTAACCCAATTCAGATTACAACCAAGTCTTCTCGTAGAAACAAATTTATGTGTTCTCTTAACATCCTGTACTTCAAGCCTCTAACCTTGAAATCACTGCTCATCTATTTTCTCTTCTACTACAGAGTTTTCTTTTTTGGGAGTCAAAGGCTCTACTTTTACCACTTCTTTGCCTGCTGTCATTACTAGAGAGTGAGTAGTGTCTGGAACACAGAAACCATTGACAAAGATTTGGTGGAGGGGTGGACAAATGAATGACTATAATAGGAATCCCATTGCATAACTCTTGTCTGACATCCGAGCAAATCTATTTGGTAACAATCTCTGTTTTAGTGACTTTTATGTCTTTTTTTTCCCTATAGCTTTTATCACATATATATCTATGCACAATGCTTACAACTTCCTCATGAAAAGGTTCAGCAGTGAGGGATTAAGTGTTTAGCATTGCAAAGCTGTACTTTCTGCTTTCCATATTGGCTTGTTAAATACTGATAGACAATAACCATGATTGTAATTTAAAGAAGAGGCATACATTTTTTGTCACATATATATTATAATATGTATGTAGTTATTGACAAGGAGTGTACTTATCACTGATGTTAATAAGAAAATTATTCCTGTCAGATCACCTCTGATGTAATTTGTTTAGATTTGAACACCCTACTTTAGAAGAAAATAAACTGAAGGTTACCCAGGAAAAGCTCTCAAGACAATAACATAACTAATATTGTGCCAAGTAGTGTTCTATGTGATGTAAGTGCATAATCTCAATTAAATCTTACAACTTCCTTCTGAAGTAGGGACTTGTCTCTTCGTATCTGCATATTCCAGAGGTGAAAATGAGAATGTAGGTTATTCCTAGGTCCTAAACATAGTCAGTAGTGGAAAACTCGCATTGCTTTGTTAACCAAGCTCATGCTGTTTAAAAGATCTGCATCATATACAATGAAAAATAGTTGAAGGAAAAGGGTTTATTTAATGTGAAGAGAAAAAAATGTATATTGTCAGATATTTGGAGAATCAGACTTTTTGTGTGCTTCTGAAGAGAAGAATTAAGGTCAATGGGAAATATAAGGCAAGATAAGAGAGGGAATTTTCTAACATCTAAAGTTGTTAAATGCAAATAATTTAGAATTAGAATTAGAATACTTTTCATATTCCTGGAGCTACAATCTGAGACTCTTCTCAATGAACCCTTCCTTCCACCGCTCCTTCTGCAGGGATCACACTAGCATCATGCCTTGAAGTCTCTGCTTATATACTTGACTCTCCTCTCTTTTATCCTCACAGATACTGATTTCATTCCCTCCTGAGATCACCTTGGATAATCAGAACTAACACAGGGGCTGAAATAGCTAGCAATAGTGGCAGATATTTGTAGGGAGAACATTTTGTTGTGAAAATAAATGTGAAGTCATTGAGATTGGATATCTTGGTATAAATGCAAGTGTGTGTTAGCATGTTACATTGAAAAGATTCTAAACTACTTCTAGTTGGGAAAAATGGGGAGAGGTTGATATCATAAGTGTTGGTAGAGAAGAGGTATGCCTGTGATAAAGGCAAGGACTGGGGTAGGGAAAAGAAAACACATAAAGATGCTGGACCTGGGAAGACGATTAGCGTAAGAGGGGATAGATACAGAGAATGTGCAGAATATAGCTTAAAATAGGGGGCAACATGTAATTTCACAGAGAGGAAGACTGCGAAAAGGAAAAAAAAATCTAGGATATACCAAAAAAAAAAAAAATTCCAGCAAAAAATGTAGAAATAAAGGAACATTGTGGGTAGGGTGTATATAAGTCTAAAAGCTGTCTTTATGTCACTTGCTAGTGAATATAGACAATGAAACTGAAGGATTTAATGATAAATCACTTGTTGCGGGATTTCCAAGGAAAATATGGGTAAAATAAGGCAAAGACGACATTAAATCCAGTGTAAAGAAAAGAAGAGAATAAAGTGTTATTCCTTTGATCCCACATTTATCCTGCTCTGAACTAATTATTTCTCTCAGTGAAAGAAAAGAATATGAAAAAATTCCCATTAGTATAAGAGAACTTACGTAAGATTTATCCATCATGGTGATGAAAATGTAGTCAGAGAATGGAAAGAATATCCACTTTGATTTTTAATTGTTATGACTCAGTTTGGTTATTTAAAATTAGCCTATAAACATACACAAAATATTAATTCCTCTTCATCTCCCATGGAGTGGAATGGGAAAATTTCCTTTTATTTCAAATAACTCATGGATCCAAATATTTCATATCACAATCTTTGATTTTCTCTGTGTGAAAATGGAATAACACTACTGCCTAATTTACATGGTGATGAAGAAAAAAATGAAATATTGCATTGAGCATACCTTATGGATGCCTCGCTTATAGTTGCGTTTGGCTTATTGGGAGATAAAACAACAAGGATATCAGAAATACACATTAGTTGAAGAAGAAAATGAGTAAGTTTGATATCTGGGCAGAGCACATAAAGGTGGTATAAAATGAAAATGCATAGGAGATAGGAATTCTAAATCAATATTACAAATGTAGGACAAACGCACATATAGTCAAATAAATCACAAGAAGACCTTCAAGAAGAATGCATGTTTTGTGAAGAAAAATGGACACTTTCATAAATATATGTGCTTTGAGAAGACAGGAAAGGAAGATTACAAGCCCCTTGAGAGAGATTGACATGAATTCAATGACAGAAGAGGCAAATGCAGCAAGGAAAATGAATGACTTATTTGTTTTACTGCTCATTGGGGAAAGCTTGAAGTTGTACTAGAAAGTGAAAAGTTTCCCAGGGGGAGATGACAAACTCCTAAAACCAAAGAACTGGAAAATCATTTACATAGGTAACACCTCATTATAATGAACTTAGAGTACCTTTAAATTGTTTTATTGGGTCAGAATTTTGTTGAAATGATTTCAGCTATGAAAGCCCCAATAAATTGATGGATTGCTGGATAATAGTCACTGGATATATGCACATTAAAGACTATGGAGAATAATGTTTTCTGCTCATAGATGTACATCGCATTATTTATTGCAGGTAAGAATGGGGATTTCTGTAAAAACTCAAAGGGAGAATGGTTAGGTACATTATGAACTTTATATGATGACATATTTCAGGAACAAAATATAAAAGCATTAATAGTGTTAGTAAATGCACCTTTTATCATGTTAAATAAGGGAATATGACAAATGCAGAATAATTAAAACAGTGAAAGATAAATAATCAAAGATTAAAAGACCGAAGTACATAACGAAAAATTAAAAGATTATGTCTGGGTAGTGAGGATATATAGATTATTTTAATATTTATACTTTTCTAAAATTAGCGTGTTCTTTTTAGTATACAGATAGATGCTGAATCTGAATCTATATTTTATAAATAAATACATGTATAAAATTTTAAAAATCAAATGTTTCCATAAGGCTTATAATTAAAAACAGCACTTCTTGACCTACCTTTTTCTTTCTCCCAGAGTAGCCACTTTCCAACCTAAGATTTGAGGAATGTACTTGTCCCCCACACCCATGCAACTATTTTCCCCTCTTATCTGCTGATGATATTTATAGTGCATATATATATATATATATATGTATTTAGATTAAAAGGATATCCATAGTGAAGTAGTATAGCATAACACTGTTGTTTTACCCGGCTACAGGAATTCCCTTAGTATCATGTCTGCTGACATTCCTTTCCAATTTTTTTTGTGTTTTGGGGATTACTCCTTTTTTTCCAATATTATTCTCATTACAGTTGATTTCAGGAAGTAAACTGAAATCTTCAGTCTCCAAATGTTCAGCCACCAGCAGTTCAACCAAAAAGACACTGCTGTTTTTAACGAAATGCATTTTTATGTTCTTGATTTTACCTATGTAGAGAGAAATTTTCAAACCAGGGAGTAATTACATTTTAGTTGACAGAAAATTTAAAACCATGAAGTAGTTATATTTTAATTGTATTAGGAGGTATTCAAGGTTATCTGCATAAAGCAAAGTGCCAATCAAAATGTAGTAAACCACAGAAAAACAAACAAATGGGACCATACCTTCCTTTGGCTGAGAGTTTATAAACATGAATAAACGCTTGAATTTATGGGAGAGAGAGCTATTGTCTGCAGTACTAGATCATTGTGTGCTTTGATAATTGTGTGCTTTGATACGCTGTGAAATTTTGGTTACTGTCATTTTTCAGAAGCCATGCTCTTTGTGTGGGCCTGGGATGAGACTCTGGATTCTCAAAATTCTCAGCATATGGGATTTTGTTGTATGCAAGTAAAGGTTTCACTTCTCACTTCCTCTAGTCCATTTATAAGTAATATTTCTGACTTTTGTTCCAGAATAAGATTCCTGAGCTGCATCTTCTCTGTAATATATGCCCATAATAAAAAGAAGCCTCTACCTCTCTGGAGGATAACTCAGCCAAGAAATTCCATTTTTATGAGGAAGTATGCTTTCCCCTGAGAGAAACCTTGATTGGCTTGGAATCTGAAAACGGAGTTTCTGCTGGAATATTGACAAGGGCATATGCCATTGGTTTTATATTATTACATTTGTTAGTGATAGGAAGAAGATTTATTACCAATTTGCTCAAGTAATAATTAAAACATTGTTTGTAGATACTGCACATTTTTCACAGTATTTATCACATCAGTTGCCAATTTTAGTCTTTCTATAGTTCTGAGAACTGCAGCATGTGACATTATTTATATGTGACAGATAAAGGAACTGCTGAGAGAACTGGCAAATATATTGCATCTGTTAAGTGCAGTAAACCAGGGGCTAGAATCGGTGTCCTGTGAACTAGGCTGTGTATTCTTTGAACGACCCAGTCTGGCTCCCTTTTATATGCACTTGCAGACCTATCACCAAATTTGTTCTAAGATTGTCTTAGGATTTTTAGAATGTATGTTGCATTCTCACAACTGTAAATGTCTTTTCAAGTTATATTATTCTCTTGGCAGAGAATCAACTCTGTCATTCACTAAATCTGTGCTTTCTTGGTGTGTTTCTAGTTATCGGATATTCTTTTTTGGTTTTATTTCTCCTTCTACTATCCCAGTTTTCTTTTGTCTCATATTAGGTAAATAGACCACTTCTTGGTCTCTACTGAAGTCTCTAATCTTAAGTATTTCCAAAAGAAAAGCCTTTGTTCACAAGTACTCCAGCCCGTGGTTGGAGGAACTATGTCAAAGGAAAGTTATAATTTGAGCATATAAGATGTGCTTTCTTAGTAGTAGGATTAATGCCCATTGTAATAAGGTCCACAGGTTTTCCCGTGAGTCACATTCAGTTATCTGCTACAGCAAGATGATAACATGGATAGATCTGGAGGGGATCATGCTTCGCGAGATAAGTCAGAAGGAGAAAGACAGACACTGTATGATTTCACTCATATGTGGTGTATAGAGATGGCAAGCAAAAGAATGAGCGAAATTAAACAGAAGTAGACTTTCAAATTGAACTAAATCAAACAACCATAAACAGCCAATAAAAGCACAAAAACATCAAGGAAAAAAATATCAGTGGGTGCAGGAAGAGATGGCGAGGCAGGAGGCAAATGGGGTAGAGGAGATTAACTATATAGTGAAGCAGAGAAGGAACTAGTGGTAAACTTACTATGTTATATACACATGTAAATTTGCTATCATATCCATCTTAAATCTAATTAATGCTATCATGCAATATTCCTGAATCAGTAACGTGGCTCCACAGCTGTTGAGTTGGTCATGGGTTGGGTTACTTGCATATTGCAGAAATAATTTTCCAATACCGATAGCACCCACAGCTTTCCATATGAAATTTCCAGTAGCTCATTGTATAACTTCCAGTGACATAAAAAATCATTTCATTATGAAATAATATTTCATTTGTTGTACTAGCAAATAGAATTTTTAGTGAAGGAGAGAATGGAATAATATGTGAATGAAACATTTTCAAAATGGCATTGGAAAGAACAATAGCAAAATGACATCAAGGAGGTAAGGTCGTTCCCCACTAAAATGTTGCCAGAGTGGAGAGGTTTAGCTACTTGATTCTGAGTCGGTCTAACTTAATCTTATTCAAGTTCCATCATGCAGTCAGTCCATGGTTCAAAAGCTCTCATTGTAATTAGGGGTAGAATTCAGTAAGCACAAGGACTTCAGTTATCTGATTTCCAGGAGCTGTCTCAGAAACAATGGAAGGAACAAGTTTGGGGCTGGCAAAATATCCCAGGATGCTGCTACTGAAGTCACTACACTTACAAGTGGTGATGCGATTCAGATTTCTTTCTTTACCAAAGCATTTGTTGTGGAGAGACTAAGGCAGGTAGAATTGGAGCAGAACAAAGTCAGCAATGAACCAGACACAGTGAGAAGACAGGTGCACAGGGCCCGGGGAAAGGTGGAAAATCAGGTAGACTCGGGTTTCTCATTGGAGGTGAGAGACAGGTGAATGGAATAGCAAGAGAGGATCATGGGAAATGAAGAGCGATCCCTTGGATACAAGTGAGTTTCCAGGACAAACTGGTAACTGTCTTGGAGAAGTCACATAAATAGAAGTGGAATGAGAGAAGAACAGGTCTTTGTAAAACATGGATCTCTCCACCTGGGCATTGTTGAGCCACACAGTTGCTTCCCTGTGCCCCAAGGGAAATTCCTTTGAAGTCAAGGAGGTGTTTCAAGGCCCTCCAGAGTTGTGTCTTCAGTCAGAAAGATAATAAAGGAGGGAAAACTGTATATACTTGGACCCCAGGAATAACTGACACAGTTCGGGTAATTGTCCCCTTGTTTTCATCTAGATTGATGAAGTAGAATTCTTAAAGCGAAATCATCAAAATGATATTGTTTATATTATAATCAGTGGTAACCATGAGCTTGGTGTTATGAACCAAAACAATCTGTAAGCATTTTAAAAAGTATCATAAGGTCATAAGGTGTCATAAGGTTATAGAGTTTTAAAGTGTGCACCAACAAAAATCAACATCTGTGTCTAAGTTTACAGCAGTCAAATTCTAGGAGATGAAGATTTTAATGAGATAATTTTGAATAGCAAAATATCCATACAGTTCAGGTTTTTGGCTTCATTTGTTTTTATTGGTTAACATGGAACATTTAAAATTAGCCTCAGGGTAATGTGAACACGGCCCCCTTATTTAATATTACTTTGATTGAGAGTACTTCATCTTATAAAGTAGCATTTATTTACTGCCTGTTTCCTAGTTTTCTCAGGTAAAAGTGAGAAGATTTGATGGCATGGTATCTAAGACAAGCTTCTAAACTATTTTTCATTCTGTGCACAGTGAGTTCACGTTCTAATGCATACATAATTTCTTCATTTCATAAACACTCCCCTCTATCAGAATGGAATTGCTTTCTACCCATAATTTCTTTGTCCCTGTACATTAGATATTTATAAGTTTGAAGATTCTGTGATGTGCCCGTTACAACAATAGTTCCTTTTGTTTTCGTAGTCATTCATTCCAAAGTGGCTATTCTCTTTGCTGCTGCTTTTCATTTAGCACTTAGGTCCCTCATGATTAGGTTGAAACGAATTTCTTCATCTGTCTGTAGCTCATTTAGGTCTCAGGACAGACGTTTCATTTTTACAATTTACTTTTTTTCCCCCATTCCATTTGTACAATTTATTCCCTTAATGCAAGGACTCAAATGATACTCTGCATTTTCTGTTGATTTTTATGGCGGTTTGGCCTATTATGCTTGATGGATGCCTAAAATCACTCACTAACTCCTGCGGAATTACTTGTGTCTGTTTCTTGGAAACGTGATAACGTATTTACCCAAGTGATGTGATCCTTTTCTTCGTGTTTTCGCTTTTCCTCTCCCAACGCACAAGGCAACTTGTCTTTGCCACAGTAATTCCGTTTCTCATTTTTTATCATCAACTGAATTCTTGAGAAAAAAAGTCGTGATGGGATTGAGAAACAGTGGTTGGTCTGTTCTTGACATTCTCCCTTCTTTTACATTAATTAGTGCAGCTCCTTGTTCGAATGAATTTATGTGCATTTGCTCTGTGAAAAAAAATTCTTTTCTGAAAATACAATGATTTAAATGGCTTAAAATTCTAGAGTTGAAAAAATGAACAATAATTGTGCATTAACCAACTTATATCAGGTTTTACTGTATATATAGGTTCTATGATAATACCTAGATGACTAGAAGGGGGGATATAAACAATTTTTGAAACCTTTTAAAGTTAGTAAGGATTGGTTCCATAACTTTTTGTGGGATCATAAAATAGATCAGTTAAGTCAAATTGGTGATGTAACAGGTTGTATTCTTTCTTGACCTATTTTGAAATCTGTAATTCCCTCTCTGGGCATTCTTATAGTCCTAATGATTCTGTTTTCTTAGTTATGGTTTATTTGATCACAAAAAACAGAAATCAACGCAAGCTGTCTAGAAGAAAAGTACAAAACCAGAGATGATGCTCGTGAAAATCATCTGCTAAAGGTTAGCAAGACTCCGAAAGAAGGGCAGCACCACTAGGTTTTATTCATTCTTTCCAGGGCGTTTTCTTTGTTTCTCTGTCTGCTTCCTGTCTCTTTCCCTTTGCAGACTAAATATCTGCAGGCTCTTTTTATATAGCCTGTCAAGGCTGCTCCAACAAGCGGTTTGCTCTCAGACCAAAGCAGGAGAAAAGCTTTTCTAGGATCTATTCCATTTTTAACTCCCTTCAGGGTCAGTCTGATACTAGGAGGTCTGGAATTGCTGATGTACTAGACTCAGGCATCTCTCAGAGCCATGGGGTCTTCCTCCTGAGACTCATCCTTCTGAGATCAGCCCAGCTGGTAGGTGGGCACATCCTTCATCCTAGTGTTAGCTGTGAAATAGAGGTCTGCAGGAACAGAGAGACCTCGGACATGTGAGGCTCATACTATGGACAAAGCAATATAAAAAAGGAGGAGGTAGGTCTTGATCCAGCGTCCTGGACCCTTTCTCCTTGTGTCTCTACATTCTTGCTGGAAAACATGTGGATTCTGAGAATTTTATATTCACATCTGTCATTACAATGATGTATTTGTCAACATAGGAGACTAGTAAATAATCTATTCAATTTTCTCTTTTATGAATGTTTTACTAGCTTACAGTACTATATACATTTCCACACATCCTTTTAAACTGTATTAACCTACAACTATAACTTGTAAATATATAGACCCATGGTATATACGGTTCCATCTGTAATTTTACCCTGGATTCCCCAAATATAGTGGAGGTATGCCTACATGGATATTTATGAAATATTCCTCAATCACTGAGTCTTTCTGTAACCTTTCCTGTTGGCTCAGGAGAGAAATTAATTTTTCTAACTTGAGTAAGATGTTTAACAAACTCATTGTTTAAAGTTAACATCATTAACTTCTACTTCTAACATGCCACTTTTATATTTCACTCATTCAATTCACTTGTGTGAGGGCGCCTTCTGAGCCAGGCACTGTGTGCTAGTTACCAGAGAAAAGTGGCGAGCAAATCCACAGTCAGTCTTTGTTCTGATGCAGTGAGGACCCAGTTCCATGTTCGGATGAATTAGGGGGATCATCTACCTTGTTCTCCAGTCCCTGGACCCTGTGTTCACATGACTTGGCTTCTTTCACCTGTTCTATAACCCATCAGCTACCAAGCCTGGTTGATCTTACCTCTTGAGAGTTTTGATAATTGTTCACCTAAAATAATCAAACCACTTAACATTTTATTTATAACATTTGTTGAAGACACATTATAACACTGGTTTTTGATTTACATGTATATAATTATATATCAACACCTGTGTATACTTAAGTCCAATTCTGTCCTTCAATATATGATTGACCCCTTTACCCAATTTGCCCACCCGTTTTTCCCTTCCCCCGTAACCACTAATTTGACTTACTATCTTTATTGCCACTGTCTTAATTCCATCTTAATTGCCTTATCTCATTACGATTCTTGAGATACTATTTATTTTCATCATCAGTATTGTTTTCTCTCAAACATATATAAAAAATGTCATGTTAATTGTAATAATAATGAATCAATCTTTATATTCTGACTCTGATTTCCTTATGACCTCACTCAGCCATCTCCTCCCAAGACAAATGCTAATTCCTATGGAATAAAATTTTATTTACCATGGGAGAAAAGGCCTTTGAAGTTTCCTATTTATCTTCCTCTCATATGGTTCTCATTCTTCGACGCTATTGAAATTTAATATTTTAATAATCTGTTATCTGTTCCTTTATTCCAATTATGATCTCTGCCTTAAAATACTCTTTCTCGTCAAAATTAGACTTTCTCCCATCTTACCCCCTTCTCAAACATATTTACAGATTTGGTTAGGTTGCTTTTTAGTGTGCTTTAAATGCAAGCACTTACGCATATAAGTATCAGAACATCTACCTAAAGTAGTGAAGTAGCACACACACACTTATGCACACACTCGCGTGCATACACACACACACACACTCACTCCTCGATACATCCATTCTATCAGATTCTAACTACTCAAGGGAAGCACTATTTTGATAAAAAAGCAGAGCATAAGCAAACATATTAACTAAATACACAAAAAGATTGGTATCTGCGGTTTCTCTGATTTGACCTATCAAAGTTTTTTTCTTTTTTTTTTTAAAAATATTGATCTTTTTGTTCTTGTAGCCCCTGTTGTAAACCTTCCCAGAGGAAACATTTATGTCTTTAAGATGAATCCTAAAGTAAATAGTGCTGCTTTGAATTTGGTCAGAATAAAAAAAGGTCAGAGATTTTCACCTAGATCCTTGCATTTACAATGAATGAACTGAAGCTTTTCATCCCTGACATACAGTGATATATAAACTTTTCATCTTCAAACATAGTAAACCTGAAAATAGGAATTTTCATTTTAAGTATGTAAAGGTGACCTATATTCCGAGGAAGTTTTTTCCATCACAGGAATAAAGGAGCAGCCTAGTGAAATAGTCTCTAGTTAAATAGGTGATTCCTGACTGGAATTCCTAATATAGTGACCTGGATGGTAGATGCCTTTTTCTAGAAATGAAGCTACATCGCACGGGTTATAGGAATGGTTACTGGAATTTATAAGATCCGAAAGTCCCTTAGGTGGTTATTAGTATTTACTTAATTCATATAAATGGAACCTATCTAGATTTACTCATTCAGCATGGCCTTTCCAATCTAAGAGGATAGATCATACATTTTGATGTGTTTTAAAGTTTAAAGTATTAGAAAATACTTTCTAATTCCCCTTTGATTTTTTTTTTCTTTGATCAATTTGCCATTTTGAAGTGAATTACTTAGTTTTGGGCTACCTGAATATTTTCTAAAAATGTTTGTAATTAATTTCTAATTTAGCTTTATTGTTGTAAGAGAATATATATTGTATGATTTCAATCATAGTTTTATTAGGACTGATTTTCCAGACCATGCAGAATATGGTCCATCATATAGAATATCTGAGGTTTAGGAATACAGCAATAAATGGCATTGAAATCATTAAATGATTTATGTTCTTTGTCTAATACCTGTTTAGAAATTATGTGGAGACACATGCACACACAATTCTGTGGACTACTACGCTAGTGTAGACAAGGAGCAAGTTATGATTTAGAAAGAATCGTCTTTTGTTGACATGACTACAGATAGAACACAGGCAAGATGGATTATTTTTATTATCAGCTTTGGGAGATATTGTTTCTATTACGTGCGAGGAAAAAATTAGTAATTGGTGTAATCAGGGGTTAATTTTAAGAACTTGACAACTTGTCATTAAATCTGGGTGAATAGAATGAAAAAATCTTCAAACACTTATCCAACAATTTGAAGACTTCACCTTCAGTTAGAATTCATGTAGATGAAGATTTTAATTAAATTGTATTCTATCATTAGACTAAGTCTTCTTAGAGACATCTGGGACCCACAACTCCCTTGTTTGAGCACTGATACACATAATCTAAATGAGACGCTGCTTGTCCAACCCAAGACAGACTGCATTTTGTGAAAATTTGCATCTAAATCTTGAAGTGCCAACCAATTCATAGCAGCAGATGCCTGTGCACAACTGATATCTCCCTCACCAAGAGTGTTTTGACGAAGAGCCAATGTTCTCTGGATGATAATATCATTTTGTCTTTATCACGCGCTTATCTCTGAGGAACTAAAGTGATTTACAAGAATTATCTCATTAGTTCATATAATATTCTTATGAAGCAAGTAGATGGCAGCTGATGTTTTCTTTGTTTTTTCATAGAATCCTCTAGGTGCAGCCTGGGAAACTTGATTAGATAGGTGAGCTGGATTCCTAACATCCTAATCTAAGAAAAACTGTCTTTCAAACTTTGAAAGCATTATTTGCATTCAAAAAACAACTTTATGAGGTCTTAACATTTTCTGAGCATTTGCAGCTAAAGGAAGGAGCCATGTCAACAGGTGATTTGACATGGTGCATTTCTAAGAACTCTGATTCTAGAGTCTATGTTAAATCAGACAACTATGTATTTATATACTATATACACATGTACACACAGATATTTAAGAAAACTGTCCTATGAGAGAAAACATTCAAAGCACAATATCTTTTGCAGAGACATTTTGATCTTATTGATAAGATTCTCTCTCTCTCAGCTCAGTCTCACAGATCTCCCAGTCTCATCCCTCTCTTCTGCTCCCTCTACCCCTATCCCATCTGTCTGCCTGCCTACCTTTCTATCTCAAATAAAATACCACAATTAAATAATATAGCATAGACAAAAAATGTATTTCTTAAGAATTAATGAAATCCTCTAAAATTTTGTTTTAAGAAAAGTTTGGTTATAAATACAGCTTCCTATTACACTTAAAATCTGGGGCACACCCTGGTAGAGTAGTAGTCAGGTCAACTCCCTCCAAAGGAGCACAGGCCACACACCCCTGCATTTGAGTTCTGGTGGGGAACCACCAGCGTGAACAATTAAATAAAAATTTAAAACATAAAATGCTTTTCCCTCCTCTCTCTTTCTGCTGCCTACCTACTCACCTTCATTCCTGACTGTACCTTTCCTTGAAAACATTAATAGAATAAAATCTAATTGCCTTGCTCTACATCGATTGCCTCTTCACTCTTGTCAAAAGGAGGGCTGTTTCATATTTGATCTTTCCTCAAAATGCTGAATTCTCTGCCATTCTCCTCTGTGTGCAATGGCCTTGATCTTATTTCTCCAAGGAAACAGAACTTCCACCAGGTGCTGCTGTCATCGAGGTAGAGCCAGACCTGGTCTGTTCTCATGGCCCCCCGGCTCCTGTGTCCTATACGGATGAGCTTTAGTGTCTTCCAAGCCCTCCCACATCCCTGAGCCACAGCCTGTCTCCTCTCACTCACTCCAGCCTGTGTTCTCGAACCCTCCTCTTCTGATGTATCAAATTCTCCTCCTCTACTCAATCACTAGGCAGACATGCTATTATTTTTCCATTACAATTCTTATTAATGTTAGTGACAATTTTCTTTTCTGGCTTTTATAACAAAATCTTTCAAAGGGTAGTCTCTTCCTGCTGTCACTGTTTGTGGTACTTTGGTGGTTCTGCGGGCGTGCTCCACATAGATTTATTTTGTGAAGGAGTGAGGACCGTAGACATTCCTGCATCCAGGAGTCAGCCCAAAGTGGTCTTATTTGTTGACTCAACAGCACTAGATCCAATTTCCAATCCCCTCCTCCATAAAAACACTTTATCGGCTGTTATCCTCAACCCTGTGGTCTCCTTCACTAGGTATTTGACCTCAATCCACTAGGAAAGTTTTTCTAGATCTTTCAGATCACTTCTCTGTGCAGCTGCAGAAGGACCATCATCAAGGCTGACTTTCGGTGAACCTAAAGTGAGGGAGAGGATAATCTGGCCTGCAGGGTGGAGGAGAGAGATCAGAACTCCAAATCCTTATCTGGGAGCCATTAGCTTATAAAAGGAAGAGCTGACTTTTGAAGTAGAGGTGACTGCTTTAACAATCAAATCACACCATGTAGAGTTTGCATTGGGTGTGTTGGAAATAGTCAACAGGGCAAGAGTTTGGAGACCCCCTGCCTGTGGGTTTAACACTATTGCAAACCAAAAAAACACAGCACAACTTCTGACCTTGCATATCTTTTTTTTTTTTAATTAGGTAAAACTCTTATCTCAAACCTAAAGAATTGAACCGTGAATTCATATTCCTTCAGAGGCACTAGGAATAGTTCTTAATGATTAAAAAGCTACAAACTCTTTGAGAATTTAGTGAACACTATGAATGATTCCCTAGAAACACACCATGAATGTGCAGGAACAGGCAAGATTCTGAAAAAAAAAGTCAGAGGCCTCCTGGGTGCTGATTACTATTCAAGGTGAAAGACATGGCTTGCGGTTTCTTATATTCACTTCGAGATTTTTGCTGCTGCTTTCTTAAGTTCACTTAGGATTTTATTTTTTGGGTTGCACAGTGTTGAAGTTGTACTGAGGGTTGTTAAATTCTGTTTTCCAGTTTCATCACTGACTTTTATATGCTTCCTATTATAGAAATATAATATGATACATATACCACCTATGCTATATTTTTTTTTTTTTTTTTGAGGGAGGAATAGGAAAACATCTTGAGTTGGAGGAATGTTTTTACAAGCTTTTGAAAGGACAAGTTAAATACTCTGCAGTATTAATGAATCATTTTGGCTTTTCTAGTTCATTTAAACTAAATAAGGGAGTAGTTTGGTTTCAAACTTGGAAGGATTGACATGTAAGCAAACACTATTTATTGAAAAAATCTTTCCTAAAATTTCTAGTTTTTTAACAACAAATTTGATGTTGAATTCTCGCCTCCATCTGTGTTTCATCTGTGCCACCCCACTGCCACAGTTCAGCACCTTTACCCTCATATGGGGAAGCACATGGCACCCTCTATAAAGCAGACCACATTATAAACAAAAGAAATTATAAAGGAGAGAGAAAATAACAAATTTGCCTTATTATTCTTTTCCCAGATAGGAAGGAGAGACTAATTTAATACAGTCTGTTTCCAGGTGAGATAAGAAATAACACAGAAAATATGTTCAGGATGAAAATCTATTTCCAATGGAAACAACATTGAGGAGAAGGGCAGAGGGGAAAATGAGGTCACAATCCCATGATTCATGTCAGTTTAGGTAAATTATTACAGGTAGGTGACTAGAATCTTCCTTATGAGGGGTTAAAATCTGTATTAATAATAAATATAGGACTATTCATCCTGATCTTCTACCACCTCTTGTGAAACATTGGCTAAAAATTATCTACAATGACAAAAATATAAAGCACACATTAAAAATAGTAAGTTAACAGCTTTTGATCGCCAAACTTTGTTATTTATAAGGATTCTTAATCTATCATCTTAAATGAACTTTATCTAGAACTGTATAATGAGCATATATATTGAAAAGTGCTTTGTAAGAAAACATAAAAGTTATTCCTAGATTGAAAGATATGAATTTTTTATGAATTTTTTTATCTCTCATATTAATGCTATTTGCCAGACAGAAGTTACTTAGTATTCCATGAAACACTTATAGTTCAAACATTTATATGCAGTTTGATTTCCTCATTGAGTCATTGGATAACAATGTGAGTAATGTTTAAAATATTTAAAGAAAAATTAACTTGGTATGCACTAAAACTAATTTTATTTGAAGTGAACATGGAAGTAGCATCAACACTTCCAGATATACTTGCCCTAAAAAAATAATTTGGGACATGTTTTACAGAAAGAAAAGATTTTGGTACCAATTTTAGAGACTAGTACATGTGTATTTTCTTGCAGATACCTTCACCCACATGCTTCCTACATACTGAAACTGACCATGTTCCAAGCCAATTTCATTATCTCCTCCCATCTCATCCCTAAAACCTGTAATTATACCTGTTTCTTGAATGGTAATTAGTGGCACGGAGCACCATGTATCATCTTCAATTACTCCATCTCCCCTCTTACCTACATCTAATAAATCACCAAATGACAAGGCTTTACTTTCCTAACAGCTTTTAAATTCATCTTTTTCCTTTAATACTATTGCTTTCTCGCCCCACCCTGCCGTCATTTTCACTCCAGATAAATTCAATAATTTGCCAAGTATTTCCCTTGCCTACTATTTCTTCTGCCTTCAATCCATTATCCATACATTAATCACAGTTCAGTTTCTAAAATATAACTTTGATCTATTAGAACCTTGCTTTTAGTCTTTCAGTGACCTCTCCATGCCCCTGGGATCAAATCAAGCTCCTTAGCAGAGGACATGAGCCTTCCCTGACCTGATGCCTGTCTTTGTCTGCAGTTGGCTTCCCTTCTGCGTTCTGCTTTTGTGTCCTGGCTACATTATACAATGCTGATATCCCTTCTTTTACACTCAGAACAACACTTTCTTCTTTTTGGAATGCTGCCTTGATTGGCTCTGGAAGACT
The DNA here is from genome assembly GCA_004363575.1 of Solenodon paradoxus. Lineage (NCBI taxonomy): Eukaryota > Metazoa > Chordata > Mammalia > Eulipotyphla > Solenodontidae > Solenodon > Solenodon paradoxus. The sequence goes on from RJWH01001275.1 coordinate 78,724, forward strand.
ATTTAAAATGTAACTTGAATAATAAAAATAACTAAAATAAAATGCTGATAGTGCTGTCTCTCCTAAAATGCTTTCCGCCCCACTGAAGAGGACTCTGCGTCCCCACCGAGAGACCTATCTTCTTTTCTGCTCTCTTTATAGTTCACACATGCTTTCATTATTTCTTTAACAAGACATGTTTAGTAGCTTGCCATATGCCATCAACCATTTCCTGAGTTCTCTTCTGAACAGAATTCTCAAACTTCCATTATCGTAACTGGAGGTAATGCTTGACTTCCCTCATTCAGGTCGTTTAGTGGGGTCTACCATTAGGCCATTTGAAGCAATAGGTTTGAGTGATAAGACAATGTCCTTAATCAGGTAACACTGGATATAAAACCTAGTTCTAAAGGAAATTAGAAACGTTTGCCTAGGGCTAGGCTGACCATATTTCCTTGACACAAAAATGGGACGTTGGGATGACAAAAATGGGATGTGGCTATGGGCTGGCAATCAAGGAGAGGGAAGGTGGTGGAACAATCTGAGCAAGAGCAGAGCAGCCGGGCCAGCAACAAGTAAGGACCATACGATGCTGAGAGTAACACTGTGTGGTCCAGCGGGACCGTTTGGCCAGGGCTGCTGCAAGGAATTTTGGCACCATATTTGGTGCCCCTATGAGTTCTGCTCTAAATGTCCTGCCTAAAACACATGCCATTTTAACCAACCCAGTTTCAGAGATGCCAAATATCCCCCACAGTGCCAGAGACAACGATGGCTCGATCACACTGCTGCATTCTGTTCCCTTTGAAGAAACAGGTGCATGGGGTGGGGGAAATCCTCTTCGTGTGTCTTCTGTTTCCTCACAGTCAATGGAAACAGCAGCAGCAGCCAGGGCGTTGTAGTCAGTGCCAGCAATGGCCGTCTCTACCGTGGGGCAGAAGAGGCAGCTGCTCTGGGGCCCTCTCAACAGACTGGGCACACGACAACCAGATTGCTGCTTTTGTCCCATGTTAGAGACGGTTCTAGTTTATTAAAAATGGGACAAAATTGACATTTATATTAAAACAGCGGGATGCTTAGGAAATATGAGAGAAGCAGTACAGTCCCATTTAAAATGGCACACTTGGTCAGCCTACATATGGTTCTGTGTCTTAATGGAAATAAGTTGTTGACATAGGATGGCCTTGGTGTAACTGCAGTGGGAGAAATAAGCAAACACCAGTTAGTTCTGATTAGGAAGATTATTTTCATAGTGATAAGTAGTGTGATTATCATTCTATTTATCTCCTATTGGATTACTAGTCATAAAATTTGTCTGTACACCCAGAAGAAGTACACAGCGATGCCCATCCTCGTAGGTGTAACTTGCAACAATATTTAAAAGGTGAATTTATGCCAGTGTGGGGCTTTAAGCAGGTCGTGGAATATGTGGATATAATATCATAAAGGGTAACTGGTATTGTTGCGATATTTGACATCTTTAATCAATAAGTAGCCTTCTCAGTGTAATCAGAGTAGGGACTTTTCTACACTCGACTGTATTACCTACCCTCATATTGTTTGACCTTGATTACAATGCATATATATACACACACACACATATATATAGCAACACATTCAACACAACTCTTTTACTTGGTGAGTATGTCATATATTTGCATATATTTGCACAGGTTTCCTTTAAATATGGCCTAACTTTTCTTCATACTCTCTGTCAATGTAACTTTTCAAGACAAATTTCATAAGCTAATAAATATTGTGATGACACTCAGCTCTGGTGCTTTAATGTTTATGTGAAGACTGTAAATCAACAATTATTCAGAAAGTTTAGTTTCCTTAGCTGGGTTCCATTCTCTCACGTAGGTAAGAATTTGTCAAGGGTCTTTCTTAAAATTTGGGCTTAAGTCCAAAATTCTCCTTAAAGGACCATCTACTTTTTGGTTGTTCATGTAGGGCATTTTGTTGTGTGATATTTTACTTCTAAAGGAAAGAAAGGTACAGGCAAGAATGAAGGCAATCAGGTGGGCAGGCAGGAAGAGAGAGGAATAAGCATTTTACTTATTTAGTTGTTCTTGGTCACTTCCCCCGGCTCCGGGTCTCTAACCTGAGAGCTTGGGATGTAGGTGAACTAACTATGCCTTGTGATCTAAACCATTAGGCCACCAGGGCATGTCATTGGGTTCTGTGTTTTAAAAATCATGTGAGATTTTATAACTACATAAAAAATTGCCTTACAAATCTTAAAAGAAACAAAACAATTAGGTATTTTTAATATACCTTACCACTAAGATGCGTTTCTGTCATACTATATTTTTTCTTTTGATGTAAGATTAAAAATTATTACTTAAAATTTTTTTCTTGTTTAAGTTAAATATTTCACCTGTTAATACTTGTTTTAATCATGCTTTTATTTTGCTGATTATTTAAATGTATGAATTGAAGAGGGGACTGATGAGGTAGGCAAATTCTTTCAGGAAGGAAATGATGTAGGTGTGATTCCTCCCTGAATCTGTATGGTTTTACTCTTGCTTATCAGAATTTTTTCTGGTCAGGGAAAGAGAAGAAGGCTGGAGGAACTAGTCCCTTTCAGAGTAGCTGTCCTACCCTCTATTTCTCTGTTCTGGAATGTGTCCCCCGAGGCTGCCTTAGCTTTCCCATTTCTTACTGTTGATTCTTAAGTGAACTGAAACTATCATGGCATATTCAGGTGTCTTCTTTTGTAAAATATTTTTTTAAATTGAAGTAGAATTGCATGACAACATTATAAAGCTCAAGTATGGGCCATCATAAAAAAACAATTGTATATACTTCGATTATTTTACTGAGTCTACCCTTCACCTTAAAATTAACTCATTTTACCTGATTTTCCCAACTTCTCTTCTGGTTAAAACTGATTTGGTTTCATCAACTAATAGTCTATTTTTATTTTATTTAGCTTTAGCCATGTGTTTGGTTTCTCTCCATACTACATATAAGAGCATATGGTCATACGGTGTTTATGTTCTTTCTGGCTTATTTAAGTGAGCATAAAGCCCTCTAGGTCCTTTCATGCCTGTGTCAGCAAACGTCATCATTTCATCTGTTGTTTTGTGTTTTTTTTAGAGCTAAGTAGTATTCCATTGTGTCTGTATACCGTATCTTCTTCATCCACTCATCTGTGATGGGCTGTTATGTTGTCTCCAGCTTTTAGCTATCACAAATAATACCATAAAAAACATGGGGGTGCATAATTTCTTCATATTATATTTACTTTTGTTTTGTTTTGGGGTAAATGCCTAGAGATGTCATAGAATCATATGGAATTTCCATTCTCAATTTCTGAGGAATTTCCATACCACTTTCCATAATGGTTGTACCAATTTGTACTCCTACCCATAGTGTATAGGGTTCCCTTCTCTCTGCATCCTTTCCAAAATTTGTGATTTATGTCATTTAACTAATAGTGATTTTAACAGGTATAGGTGATATCTAATTGTCTTAAGTTTACATTTCTCTAATTATAAGAAACAGATCATTTTTTTCATGTGTCTGTTGGCCGTCTGTATGTCTTCTCTGTAAATGTCTATTCAGATCATTTGCCCATTTTTTAATGGATTGCTTTTGTTGTTGAGTTTTAGGACTTCTTAAGATAGTTTAGATATTAACCCTTTGTTTGATGTACAGTGTGCAAATATCTTCTCCCATTCAGTAGACCGTCTTCATTCTAATGATAGTTTCTTTCCCTCTACTTAAGATGAAAGAGGGTGATTCAGCCTCCCCACCATGCTATGGGATTCCCTCAAAAATTCCCTATTCCTGGTTTACTGTTGGTTGTTTCTCCTGGGAGTGAAGTAGGAAATGTACTCTTTTACCATCTTGGTCCATTTTGTCCATTCTTAGTTTTTAAAGTGCAAGTAAAAAAGAAATATATTTGTATTCTCCCTTGAAACTGTCTGAGCAGAGCTCTCCCTTTAGAGCTGATCTTGAATCAGATGTGTTAGCTGTTTTTCTCCCTCTCTTTGTTAGTGCCTTATGCCTTTTCATTAGAATGAGAGTAGAGTAAGTTTGAATGGTAAATGTCATCCTTCTGATCCTGAAAACCTCTTGGAATAACTTAATTTTAAAAGATGCTTGTTGTCTTAGATACACTTTTACTTAAAATTCAGTATAAGTCTTATAAATTCTCCATGCTCTTTTTATACATTGTTACCAAACATTTAAGGGGTATGTTTTATTCTTTTATTCTTTTGGAACGTTTAAAACATTATAATTTTAAACTAATTCACCTCACAATTCCCTGGAATTATTTTTGAAATCAGGATTCATAGATAAGTCATCTCATTTTAGTACATCAAATAGTTCACAATATTATAAGTTATCCTGAGGATGACTGAGTTCTAACTCTACTATTGTATGTCTAATTATGCTACGATGCCTATATGAGATAAACTAAGTTTTGTAGATATCTTGGTCAATTTTTCATCTCTGGGAAGCTTGACATTTATTATAAAATATAAATTGAAGTGTGTAGAAAGTAAAATACTTTCGTATAAATAAAGATAATTGACTATTGTAACTTTATTTCTCAGGCTAGTCAAAGCTATTTTCATCAATTGGAGCTCCACCCCTTATTTCCTAAATTTGCTTTTAAGCTGTGTGGTACCTTAGTAATTCCAAAGTATTGTTGGGAGGCTTGATTGTGCAAGTGGTTTTCTACGCTTATTGGTAGCACTCAGTGCCTTGCATGCTTCAGGGCTAAGGAGCTCCTTTAGCCTGGTTGTTTCCAGCTAATTCCACTCCTCTTTGAGATGTCTGTATCCTACCACCTTTTACGTGGCATAATGTGACTACGAGAAATTTCATGAGGCTGTTTCTGTATAGCTCATAAAAATAGAAGACATATTCTCTGTGTCTTGCTGCTCCCTAGGATTTTCATTGTTATGAACTCCTCTGAACAATGCTATAGAGACAGGACCTGCTTCCACCAGGACTATACTGCCCTCATTTCTCTCATCTTTCTTGACCCTCTTCTCTGTCCTTCTGCTCTAAGAAAACTCTTCGGTTTCTGGATGTTGGAGTTTTGAGCAGAAAGTTACACTCCTTGTCATAATGTAAATCTGTCATTCCTATTCAAAGCTGTTTATAGTCTCTTGAGATTTAGGCTTTTGAATTTCATAAGTCAAAATGTGATATTTTTGTTTTATCTTCTTTCTGATGTTTCAACACTTTCATGAGTGAACAACAAGGAGAATGCCCTAGAGCCTGCCCAGTGAAAAAAAACGAAACACTTCCAATAATCTACCAAAATATTATTCTGTTACATCTGTTACTAAACCAACATCTGTCTATACATATATATAATTTTTCAAAATTATATGTAGTTATCAATTCTATTAAAATACAACATGATTTAATCATATTATTATTACAATTATTAAAGTTTCATTTATGATTGTTATGCCTTGCCTAGAAAGAAGAGGATGGCAGGAAATAATGCTAGTTACATTTATAAACTTCGGTCATTTGATAATATGGCCAATATGTTCCACTTAACTTTTGTGGCATTAAAGAACTTAACATAATTTAAAGAATGACAGACATTTTATTATCCTTACGCTGGGAAATCTGTTCTTATCTCTAGATTCTCTTCCCCTAGTGATATGTAGAAACACTGAAAGTACACATAGGTGCATGGATCACTCATTAATGCTAGACACTGCCATCACGTTTTGTGGAATTGGTAAAGTCACCATGCTGTTGGAAGATAGTTCCCTAGATGGTAGACTTTGTTTTTAAAACAAAGCAAGGCACAGGCTGGAGTGACGGGGAGTTGGCAAACAGGAAGAGAGAAGTGGGGGGGCATTTGTATTCATTTTTCTTTCAGTTGTACGTCTTGGTTGCTTCCAGCCTGCCCTGGGATATTAACGCAGGTCCTCGAGATTTGTGTGGACTGCACTTGGCTGGAGATGGTGGATCCAGCAGCTGCTCCACCAGGGCATACACAAACGATAGAGCTCTCTGAGCTCTCCTGTTGCTACTATCTTTTTTTCAAAATTGTCCATTGCTGTAGTTTCCTGGTTTAGACACTGACTTGCAAGATAAATTGGATCAGAGGGTCTGAAGAACTTTCCCTTCCTCTAGTCATTGCTAGAGTGAGAAAGGCAAAGCATATTGTAATTCTGACAACAGTCCAGTCATTCACATCAAAGCTGGAATGATCAACAGGAGAGGAACAAATAGTTTTTCTCAGCCTGGACTGTTATACATCAACTTGTTGGCCTTTTTTTCCTACACACCTACTTGGTATCTCATAATCAATGTCAAAAAAAACTGGACCACAAAGAATTTTGGTATCAATATATAATTTGATTAGAACCGATCTTAACTATTTGAACTTTCAGAAGCCCATTGTGTCTCTTTTTCTCCATTTGAAGGTTTAATTCAATTTCCTTCTGTAAGATTTATCACTTTCTAGAAGGACTGATTATTTTCTTTAGGTAAAAAAAAGAAGTAATAGACATCTAACATTATTACATTTATCTAATTGAAAAAGATCAAGTTAATAAGCTAATAAGAATGAAGCTAATGAGCTAATAAGAATGAAGCTTAATTTTGAATGATTAGGTTTAGGAGTAAAGATATCAATGGGAAGTAAACTAACTCTAAAATAAAAATTAAGACTGTCAAGCTGATGAGAAGTGGATCTCGTGTTTGATATCTGGAAATATGAGATTGGAGTGTGATCATGTGTTATGACAATGGGATTGTGTAGTGCTTTGTGACAAGATATCGTGGTGATTTAGATGTAAAGAAGTAACTGATAAATGGGTCCATCATTTTTAAGATGTGGTTCAAGCAGAGTCACTAACGTCATTTCAGTCATCAGCCATAACCACTCTGGAGAAAGCCTTGAGATGGTGAGTACTATTTGGTGCTACTGCTTTTTCAAGTATGTGTGCAATTGGCAATCTCTGTTCTTTCCAGTATCTGATGTGAACTCTCACCTTGATAGGCCAATGTGTGGATAAGGGAGTCTTGTGATTTACAAAATGAATGAACTGACAAAACTCTGGGAATCTAGAAGTAAGACCCTAGTTACCGGAGGGGACAGTAGGGAGGCAGGAAGGGGACCTGGGGTGAAAGAGTGAAAGTGCTCACCACGGTGAAGGGCTCTGGAACTCTGGCGGTGGAGGTGGTGTGATATATGCATTGACTCAGGTGTGAATCTGTTTTCCTGAAACCTACATGGTACTTTTAACTAATAAAACAGTAATAAACTCATAAATAAAGGATAATTAAAAGATAAAAATAGAAGAAATGAATCTAGAGATCAGAAGTCTGTTTCCTCATTGGTAGCATACGTGAAGAATACAGCCACAGTGCTCCTTCTCTGATGCTTGCGGAGCCATTATATTGATCACTTCACACATCTGTGGTCATTTATTGATAGATTCTAGTGTCTACACATTATTTTATTAAGGCTACTACTGAGTGGAGAATGTTGTGATACTATCAAACAGTCATTGTCTTACAACAATTTTTTTGAAGCTGGGTAGAGTTTGGTGGTCTGGGGAGAATCGGAACCGTTTAAATTTCAGTTTTATACATATTTAGTACAGCACAGGAAGTAGTCTAATTGTATCCAGAGTAAAAATTATTATATACGAGATCATATTGGTAAACATTGTATTGATCAATCATTAAAACGATCATTCTGGTATGATGAGGAGAAAATAGCCAAATAAGAATTTTCTGTCTTTCTAATCACACACTTAGTAATGAATGTTGACTTTAAATTCAGGTGAGAGTTATAATTTGCAGTATAAGGCAATGCTTGCCATTTATTATGATGTTAATTTTTCCTTTTTTTTCTTCTTTGTAAATTGCTGAATAAGTAGGCATATTATAATAGGATAATATTTTTATTATCCTATTTTTGTTAGTAGCAGAAATGCTATTTATAACAAGCATACTATTATACATCATATATAGAACAATATAGCAAGCAGTGTATTCGAAACCTAAGATTAAATACCACTTGTGTATTTTACACTTCCAATAAAAGTAACTTAAGTATGTCTCAATGTCTGTAGTGATGTTCAGTTAATGAGACTTTATTTTTAATATTGTATCTGTGGATATTATTAAGGAATATATTTTGTGAAAATAAAGTAAGTTCGCATGAGTATTCCATTCTTCTTTAAAATCATTAAAACGAAGTCATGCTCTGGTGGTTTAGTGGTTAAATCCCTGCACTCTGGCTGGCATATCCTACATACATTCCAAGGACCAGGGTTTGTGTCCCACGGGCACGATTTATTGGGGAATAGCAAAAATGAACAAACAAGTAAAATTCTTCTTCCTTCTCTCTCTTCCTGCCTGCACTATCACTTAAATTAAAAAAAACAACAACTAAAATATTGTTAAAGAAAACCAAAATTCTGAAAAGCTTTTGAAATTTCTATCATGACAAATGAGTCAAACCTTGAAAAGTACAGAAATCAAAGTATTTCTCTAGAATACTTTAAGGTAAAAGTGCTAATTACCTTCTGCAAAATGAGGTAAGTGTTGCTTATCTGGCAATGTATTGGATATTCTTCCTTTTCTAAAATTCTTGAGATTTTTCTGACATTTAATTTAAGCCATAAATCAAAATGTTATTAAAACAAAATTGCTAAATATTAAAGGAAGAGTCAATTTCACCTTATTTGTGCCGTGTTAAGTTCTAAAATCCTTAGTAAAAATACACTTTCCCTGCTATTTTCATTTATACAGTAAAGATGAAAAAACATGAAGCTAAGCAAAGTTTAGTTTGCATTTTGTCCCCAGAGAATGAAATTAATCAGTAAGAGCCACTGAAGTTTCACAAAAAGCAATAATATTAGATTACTCCTGACATCCCACCAATAAGCCTGAGAAATTAAGGGCAAATGCAGATTCATTTTGTTTACATTTCACACATTTTTGCTATAAAATCCATTATTAGTGAAGTTCTAAGTATATTTAAAATTATGGAAGAATAGTACTTAGTGATATGAAGACACGTGAGTTTCAGTTGTCTATCAATGAATAACACTGTCCTATAGAAAACATGAGAAGGAGGACATGGCCCACAGGGAGAATCTCAAAAAATTAAAATATCTTGGCTTAAAACATTCTGATAATGATAAAAAAACGTTTAATCCCAGTCTGGAATAAACATTTCTTTTTTTTTAACTAAAAGCTGGAAAATAAGTTTCCTTTACTATCTCTGCATTAGAGAGCATCCGCTTATACTGACTCGATGAAAAAATTGTAAGAAATCCCTCATGAAGAAAGCCCGTTGATGTATAGTTCTTTTTTACCTTGATTTTTCTTGTGAGAACATATTTCAGAAACTAGAGACATTAAAAAAATATATTAATGAAAAAAATTAAGACCATCTTCATATCTTTTCAGAGCAAGAAAATAGTTTGCAAGGCAGGCAGTTGGTGAGGTCTTCTGTGTTTGTATCATGATAAATAGATGTGTTTGCCCACTTTTAAGATTCTGTACACCTTTGCTGGCAAACATTCTGTGTTGGCACTGCCTGCCTCTTGAGTCCGGACATCTAGACTGTAAAATTTGATTCCAGACTATCAACCATTAAGTGGAAATAATTATTTCTCAAGTGGCGAAGGTGAAGTGTGACAGTCATTTCATATCAATGTCCTTTTCCAACTTTGTAAAAACTTCAGGATTCTTTTTCTCTCTACTTACGGATCGTCCAAAGAGGAAAGAAGGCAAAGGGGAGACGAGATGGGGGACTTAATGCTTTTAAAATAAGACTTGGTAACAAACAAAAATTTTTAACACAATTTGTAGCTTTCCAGGCTCTTTGAAAGCTTAATTGTGATTTGTTATTGTCCACAATGAGTCTGTTTATCTTAATTATTTAGAAACAAACAAACAAAAACCTCTATAGTTTAGTTCTTGTAATTCTTATTGAAGAGAAATTCTACAACCAAACTACAGAGTATCATATACTGTGGCCTTAATCTCTTGTAATACTGTTAATCATGGCAGGTGTACTTAGTTATTTTAATCAGTGAGCTGTTAAATAATCTGGACTTTAAAAGGTTTAATTTAGAAATATTGCAAATTTGAAAAATATTTCTTTACTTTGCATTATTAAACCAATATTTCTCAGTGGGGCATTAGAATTACTTGAAATAACACTAAAATGCTCAGTCCGGGGTTCAATATTCTGAACCAGAACTGGGACATCAGGGAAGTCCAGGTATGTCCATTTTTGATAAGACCTGTATCGCCATCCCAAACTGTGATACTGACACATACTAATGTTTAATAACTTGATCTAGACACAACTCAAACATCAATTTCTAATAGTTTTAGGGGAAAATGCTAGACATATTTGTCTTCCTTGTAAATCAAAAAGAATAAGCTTTTGTAAACGGTTTCCTTTTTATAACTGTTTATAACTGTTTCCTTTTTAATTTTTACTCTGATTTAAGTGAAATGTATACAGGAAATGTAATCCAGTGAATATTTTAAACAGGAATGGGATGATACAGTATTACTTATCCTTTTTTTTAATTTAATTTTATTGTAGTATTAAACACATTAAAATAATTTTCTATGTATGGGTTCCCTATTTCTTAGTTATGTTTCAAAAGACTCTGCCAAATGACCATGTGTTTTTCCCCATTGTCCAGTGGGCTCCACCATCATTTGCCCCTGCCCACCCCATTCCCTATTGGTAATGTCAGTTCTATTGCAAATGTTTCAGGGTTGGTTGTTTCATCTGTCCCTTTGTTTTGTCTATTCACATTCCATCTATGAGTGAGGTCATCTGGTATCTTTCTTCTTTTGACTTATTTCACTTAGCATCATCCCCTCTAGATCCATCCATATCGATTCAAATGACAGGGTTTCATCTCTTCTAAGGGCTGTGTATATATGTATATATTGTATATATGAACCACATCTTCTCTGTTCATTCATCTGATGTTGGGCACTCAGGTAATTTCCAGTGCTTAGCTGTTGTGAATAGGGTCACAATCAACATTGGGATACATACATCTCTGTAGATGGGTGCTTTTGTATCTTGTGGGTAGATGCCCAAAAGTGGAATAACAAGATCTTATGGAATTTTCATCTTCATCTTTTTTAGAAGTCTCCAAACTTCTAAAGTTTTCCACAGGGGTTCTACCAATTTGCACTCCCACCAAGAGTGTAAATGTGTTCCCTTTTCTCCACGTCCTCGCCAGCATTTGTTGTTTCCAGACTTTTGGATAATAGCCAATCTTTCAGGTATAAGGTGATACCTCATTGTTGTTTTACTTTGCGTTTCCCTGATGGCCAGCAAGTAGGACCATAATTTCATGTGCCTGTTGACCATCTGTATATCCTCTTCGGAAAAGTGTCTCTCCAATTCCTCCTCCCATTTTTTGACTGGTTGCCTGTTCTTCTGTTGTTGAGTTTTATGTATATTTTGTATATTAATCCTTTGTCAGAGATATCAAATGAAAAGATCTTCTCCCAGTTAGTAGGTTTTCTTTCAGTTTTGGTGATGTTTTCTTTTGTTGTGAAGAAGCTCCTTAGTTTGATTCAGTCCCAGTTGTTGTTTTTTTTCTTTTTGTTTCCCTTGATGGTAGAGTTGAGTCCCTAAAGGCTTCTCTATGACTGATGTCATGGAAAGTCTTTCCTATGTTGTCGTCTAAGAACTTTATGGTTTCTGGTTTTATGGCCAGGTCTCTAATTAATTTTGAGTTAATTTCTGTGAATGGTGTTAGAGTGGTCTAACTTCATTCTTTTGCATGTGGCTGTCCAGTTTTCCCAATACCATTTGTTGAAGAGACTTTCCTTTTTCCATCAAATGCTTTTCGCTCTTTCGTCATAGATTAACTCACTGTTCGTGAGTGGGTCAGTTTCTGGTGATTCAGTTCTATTCCACTGATCTATGATTCTTTCGTTATTCCAGTATCATACCATTTTGATCACTATTGCTGTGTAATATAGTTCAAAGTCCAGATTTTTTTCTAATGGTTGCTTTGGCTATTTGGGGTCTTTTGTTGTCCCATACAAATTTTAACATTTTTTTGTTCTATTTCTTGGAAATAAGCCCATGGGATTTTAATGGGGATTGTATTAAACCTGTATATTGCTTTGGGTAAGATGACCGTTTTAATGTTACTGATTCTTCCCAGTGACAAGCAGGAGATGTCTTTCCATTTCTTTGTATCCTCCTCTATTTATTTTAAGAAGGACTAGTAATTTTCATTACTACTTTCGTTACATAGCTCTTTCACTTCCTTTGTTGGGTATATGCCCAGTATTTAGTTTGCTTAACTTCTATTTTAAGTGGTGTGATTTTTGTGACTTCGTTTTCTTGTATCATGTTGTGTACAGTAATGCAGTAGATTTTTGTGCATTGATTTTGTAGCCTGCCACTTTACTGTATTCATTGATGAGTTCTAGAATTTTTTTGATAGTTTTTGGGATTTTCAATATATATAATCATGTCATCTGCAAGAATGAAAGTTTTACTTCCTCCTTTCCAATTTGGATTCCTTTTATTTCCTTTTCTTGCCTAATTGCTCTGGCTAAGACCTCCAGTACAATATTAAATAACAGTGGTGAAAGTGGACAACCTTGCCTTGTTCCTGACCTAAGAGGAAATGCTTTCAGTTTTTCATTATTGACTGTGATGTTAGCTGTGGGTTTTTCATATATGGCCTTCCATAATGTTGGGGTATGAACCTTCTATTCCCAAGATTTTTATCATAAATGGCTGTTGGATCTTATCAAAAGCTTTCTCTGCATCTATTGATATGATCATGTGGTTTTTCTCTTTGCTCTTGTTCATATGGTATATGACATTAATAGATCTATATATGTTGAACCATCCTTGCATCCCTGGGATGAATCCCATTGGATCATGATGGATGATCTTTCTGATTCATGGTTGAATTCAGTTTGCTAATGTTTTGTCGAGAATTTTTGCATCTATGTTCATTAGAGATATTGGTCTGTAATTTTCCTTTTTGGTGACATCTCTGGCAGCTTTTGGTATCAGTGTAATATTAGCCTCATAAAAAGTATTTGGGAAAGTTCCTTGTTCTTCCATATTTTGGAAGATCTTGAGAAGAATAGGTGTTAATTCTTCCCTGAAGCTTTGGTAGAACTCATTTGGAGAAGCCATCTGGTCCTGGGCTTTTATTTTGGGGGAGGACTTTGATTACTTCTTCAATTTATTTGCTTGTGATTGTTCTGTTCAGGTTTTCCAATTCTTCCAGGTTCAGTCTTGGTAGAGTATACTTTTCTAGAAATCTGTCCATGTTCTCAAGTTTGTCCACTTTGATGGAGTAGAGCTGTTCATAGTAGGTCCCATATGGTGTTTTGAATTTCTGTGGTATCTGTTGTAACTTCTCTCCTTTCATTTATGATACTAGTTATGAGAGTTTTCTCCCTTTATTTCTTTGTGAGTCTAGACAATGACTTGTCACTTTTGTTTATTTTTTCAAAGAGCCAACTTTTGGTTTCATTGGTATTATGGATTGTCTTTTTGTTTTCTATTTCATTTATTTCTGCTCAAATTTTGATTATTTTCTTTCTTCTGATGAATTTTGGCTTTAATTTTTTTCTTTTTCTAGTTGTTTTAAATGCAGAGTTAAGTTGTTTATTTGTGATTTTTCTTGTTTCTTGAGATAGGTCTGGATTGTGATGAACTTCCCCCTTAGTACCAATTTTGCTGCAGCCCATCGATTCTGGTATCTTGTATCCTCATTTTCATTTTTTTCTTTTTTTTAAGTATTTTTTTTTTTTTTTTTTAAGTTCCTCTTTGATTTCCTCTTTTACCCAAGAGTTCTTCAGGAGCAAATTGTCGAGTTTCCAATTGGTTTGGGGCCTTCCAGCTTTCTTTTTGTGGTGGTTCTAGTTTTAGGCTGTTGTGGTCAGAGAAGATGCTTGGTATGACTTCAATCTTTGTAAATTTGTTGAGAGATGGTTTGTGTCCCAGCATATGATCTATCCTTGAGAGTGTCCCATGAGTGCTTGAGAAGAAAATGGACTATGTAGTCATTGGGTGAAGTATATGTCTGTTAGACTTATCTGTTTCAGACCATCATTGAAAGTGGCTGTTTCCCTGTTAATTTTCTATCTGGTTGATCTATCCATTGTTGTAAGTGGGGTGTTGAAGTCCCCGCTATTATTGTGTTGCTGTCAATGTTTCTCTTCAGGCCTAATAATACTTGATATATTTTGATGCTCCTTAATTTGGTGCATATATGTTAATAAGTGTTATGTCTTCCTGCTGGATTGATCCTTTAATCATTATATAGTGTTATTCTTTTTAGATGGAAGTCTGTTTTATCTTAGTATAGCTGTTCCTGCTCTTTTGTGGTTGCCATTCGACTGTAGAATTGTCTTCTAGACATTGACTTTGAATCTTTGTTTATCTTTGGGAAGAAGGTGGGTTTCCTGAATGCAGCAGAAGTTTGGGTTATGCTATTTAATCCATTCAACACTCTGTGTCATTTGACTGGTGAGTTCAGTCCATTAACATTTAGAGTGATTATTGATATATAGCTGCCATTTAGTGTCATTTTATAATTTGTCTTTAGTATGTTGCTCCAGATGATGACTTTGTTCTCTTTCTCTTCTTAGGTCAGATGGGTACAGTGATGTTTTGATTGAGTTCATCTTTTGTTTTCTTCTTTGCTTTTTCCCTGGGGATGCATTTTGAGGTTACCCCAAAGTTAGCATTCACAGTTCTATGTTTACTACCTAATTTTATTTGAAAACATATTAGTCTTTCACTTATTCTAACTACTGACATTTTTGTTCACTTCTCTTCTTTCCCACTTTACTATTTGTTGTTTTACTGTTTTTCTGCCTGGCATCCTTTAATATTTTTTGCAAAGCTGGTTTTGACGGAATGAGCTTTAATTTTTGCTTGTCAGAAAAGGTTTTTATCATCCTTCGGTTCTGAATGATAGACTTGTTGGATATAGTATCCTAGGTTGCAAATCCTTTTCTTTCAGCAGTTTGATTTTGCCAGTCTCTTCTGGCCTGTGAGTTTCATTTGAGAAGTCCACTGCCAGTCTTATGGGGGCTCCTCTGCATGTGACATGTTTTTCTCTGGCTGCTTTTAATAGTCTTTCTTTATCTTGAATTTTTGACATTTTCATGAGGATGTGTCTAGGTGTATTTCTGTTTGGGTTTCTTTTATTAGGCACCCTTTGAGCTTCCTGGATCTGGAGGCTTGCTTCATTCTTCATTTTGGGGAAGTTCTCATCTATTATTTCTTCATATATGGTTTCTTCCCCATTTTCTCTCTCTACCTCTGGGACCCCTATGATATGAATGTTGTTCCTTTTAATGTTATCTCAGAAGTCTCAAATGCTGTCTTTGATTCTTTGAATGTTTTATCTCTTTGCGGGTTTGCTTGATTGAGTTCCTCTGTTCTATCTTCCAGAGAGCTGATTCTATGGGAAGCTTCATCCATCCTGTTGTTGAGTCCCTCTAATGATTTCTTTAGTTCAGCCATCGTGGTATTTCTTACCTGTTTGATGTTTCGTTTTAATTCTTCTCTTTGCTTCCTGACATTCTCGTTGACTGCCTCTACCGATTTCTGGATTCTCATGAGTATGTTAATCACCGTTACCCTAAATTCCTCATCAGGTAATTTACGTATGTCCGCCATGTTTAGATTTTCCCCTGAGTTTTTGATTGGATTCATCATTTCACATATATTTCTCTGTGCCTTTGCTCTATTTGGCATTCTGTTTCTGTTTCTGAGGGTTCGGTTTCCCTGCCTTTGCATAGGTTCGACTTGCCCAGGATTGGCAAACAGAGTGCAGTTTTGCCTCTACCCACAAGGTGGCGCTAGCGGGTAGTGTTGAGGTTTGGGGCTGCCACAGACCCCCCAGCTGTGTCCCAAATCCGTGGCTTAGCTGAGAACCACGTTCGGTTCCCTCACACACCCTTAGTGTCAGCTGTTCTGTCTCCAGCTGAAGTGCCTGTTGTTTCTTAATGTTTGTCTCTGGAAAATAGGTGATTTTTTTTGTATTTTTCCATGTTTTGGGAAGCGAAGCCAAAGTGCATCCTACTGAGTCACTATCCGGAAGTCCCCTCTTTATCCTTTAGACAGATCTTTCTGGTTGGTGTGGAGAGCAGAGTTTGCGAAGATTGCAACTGGGAGCAGCTCAGAGAGTAGCCCATTGAGACATGAGGGTGGTTTGACTGGTGGGGCAGGAGTTCAGTTGCCGACAAGTGGGGGGGATTCTGAAGCAAAGGGTCAGCCGAAGTAACTAGATTTAAGATAGAAGAGGAAAGGAGGCAAATTCTGGAAAACTATAACGATTTTTAGCACTTGTAGCCAAGTGAGCATTTACTGAGATGTGAGAATTTGGGAGCAAGGGGTTTAGGGTTGCTTTTGTGGGATTGGAAACAGGGAGATTCAAGAGTAATTTTAACAATGTTATGTTTGATGTCTTGATCACCTAGAGAAGATGTTTGCAGACTACTAGCCATGAACCAAATTTGCCTTACTCATTGTCTTTGTAGGGCCTACAAGCTAGGGATGGCTTGCACATTTCTAAACAGTTGATAAATGAATACTGTTTTCTGACAGGTGACACATGGAATTAAAATTTCAGTTTCTGTGCTTAGTCATATTCATCTGTTTGTTTTGCTAGCTACAGGGCTGAGTTGAGTAGTTGCAGCTCAGACAATATGGCCCATGAAGCTGAAAGTATTTACTATCTGCTTTTTTACAGAAAAAAACTGCTCACCTTGTTGGTCTACTACCACTATATGCAGCTTGAACTATTCAAAACCTAAGCAGGTCCTTCCACTGAATCCTTAAGCTTGATTTTATGCTCTCTTCTTTAAAAAAAAATCAGAAAGATATTTAACATGTATATGTGTTTGTTTGCACACACACTCATATACACATGCACACATACATATATATGGGAATTTTCATGGGAATATCAGTACCTTCACCCAAAATAGAATATTATGGTGTGAGTAAGCTTCTGTCAGGTGAAGGAGATGTTACATATTGGGATTTTTTTGTATTTCCCTAAGAGCATTCATTGCATAAGATACTGTGTGTTTTGCCCAAGGAAGGGTTGCCCTTGGGAGGAAGAACTGGCCTGTCAGGGAGTATCTGACACAATTGTCCATCTTTGAGATTGTGTAGATCATCAGAAGTAGATTATAGGAAGACTTTTCTACTATCATGGGAGCTGCTATCCAGGATGGAGAAATTAGATACTTTATTTTTATTGAATTATAGATTCATCTCCCTCTAACTTTTAACTAAAGGAATTAAACCCATTTGATTTTAGAAACCTATGCCATCGTATTGATATTCTTTGTTAATACATAAAAAAGACTTGCATTATCCTCCAAATAAATCAGGTTGACCATTTGGAAAACCGCAAAATGATCATTTTTGAGAGCATTGAGCTCAAGTTGTATGTGTGTGTGGGAATGCCTTTGTCCAAGGACACTGTCCAGTTTCCTCTGAGTTTTTCATTTTAGGTAAATAAACGTAATTGCTTTATGTACACATGTGAAAACCTTTAAAACATGTTTGATATGTGAAAAGACACTTTCTTTACAAACTTTTATAGCTAGCGAGGCTTTTTTGCCCCCTTTCTATAAAAAGAGACATACAGGAGGAGAAATGATCAAATCCTCAGCAGGAAGTTAATACCTGCTGAGCTGCTCTGACAGCGGCAAGACTCCTATAAAGCCTCATAAGTGTGTGAGATCCAGACTTCATAAAAATGAGTCAGGGCTTGCTCTGTGACAGGTAAAATCTCCCACTTCATAAGCTATTTTTAACTTTAAAAAATAAGAATTCCTGTGAATTTTCTGCTTTTCAACCCTCTTTCTACTACTTAATCATGGAAGGCTTTTGGAAAGGATATAATATGTTCTTATTGGCCTTTTGAATATTTGATATACAAAAGGGGAAGAAAAATACATGAACATGTATCACAAATCTTTTGATTCCACTTACACCCTGACAAATATTACATGGGATTGGACAAAATTGAATGCATATGTGCATGCCCGTGGTTAGCAACCGACATACAAGGAAGGAAAGGATCTTCAAATCTCAGTGATTTAGAGTAGAGGAAGATTTATTTTCTTCATTTACATATAACGTTTGATTCCCATCAGCATTATTATTATCATCCTCATCAGAAGCCTGAGCAATACTCTGTGATTCATTAAGCCACTATGTGGACATGAAACTTTGTCAGATTTCATATGGATTAATATTTTGATCTTTTCTAATTTCCATTTTTTCTTGCTTTTAATTTTGATATATGCAAAATATGATTAGCATTTTATTGCTGATAATCCCACTAGGAACATCAGATAATCAGGTGGAGTTATGTCAGAAAAGTCAGGAATTCCATTAACTAAATAGAATGCCACGTAAAAATGCAGTAAATTTTAGAGTGTCTATACAGGTGATTGGATTGTTAATTTTACAGGTCACTTGTTAGAGCATGAATAGTACATAATTGGTCTGTTTCACAGAGCTAGATTGTTATGGAGTGGAAAAAAACCATCACATCAACTCTAATAAATTCATCAGATCCTCTGCTACATGAGCCTCCATTTTCTGTGTTTTTATGGCATTTCAGAAACTTTTTGATCAATTATTTACATGACCTGTAATAAAATTTTCAAAATGCAGCAAAGATTCCAGTTTAGCTTAAAATTTCAAATTGTTTTTAGATGTGTTTCTGCCTTAACTCGTGAAGAGATTTTTGGAAGGCAGGATGGAAGACAGTGCAATCTTTCATAATGAAATTGTTCAATAGCTGAAGCAGAGATCCTGCTGGGCTTTCTCTTCATCAAGGTGTAGTGGATGGTGCCTATTTGCATCTGTTGATTTATATTACTGGTTAGGAGCTTCTTCAGAAAACTTACGTCCACAGCTGTCGTTTATCTATAACAGAATCACAGGAGGTGGTCAAGGAAATAAGAAAACCCAGTATACAAGGACTGATTGCAACAAAGGGAAGGAGGAACTCAATTCAGTAAGATGGGTCCAGCAATAAGACTTAATCATCGCAGGAAAGTGGGTTTGACCTAATGGCTGCCACTGAAACCATTCAATATAATGCTCTAGGAATTATGGATTGGATTGGGTAGGATATGGTATGGTTGTGTAATTTCCAAAGGAAATTTGGAATAATTTCAAGATACAAATATTAAACTGTGTTACACTTTATGGCTCAAGTGACCATCGTTTCCTTAGCAAAACACAGAGAGAATTTTCTCTTCACCTCATGAGCTTTCTTGTCACTCCACATTTTGCAAGCCAAGTGGTTGGACTGTTTTCTGAACTGGCTGTCTGAGGGGATACTTGAACAAAGAAAGCCAGGGATGTGATGGGAGCAGGAGCGATACCTTCTGAATTCACCAAGAATGTTTGATTCTAATATTGCCATATTTTCATTGACCACTTTCCCCAGCCAAGTTCCTTTTTGGTCTATTGAATGGGAGACATAACTAGTAATTCATGTATTTGGTTTGTTGTAATCTAGTTTTATACCTAAATACTGGGACACATGTAGTTTGTTTGGTATCAAAGACTACAAGAATCAATGAAAAATTCACTAAGTCTGAGCCATAGATAGATTGGCACAACTGCTTTTTTATAAAGATGAGGAAATATCTTTATAAGCAGATTCATCTGCAGAGTTGTTTAATCTCTGCAATTTAGTAGGAAAACAGAACTGCTGGAATTTTAGAAAATTTTAGAAGTTTCTTCATGTATTTGTAGGTATGTGATTTCAGAAGACAACTTTCTAATGGGACTATGGAGGAATTTAAAAGATTATTAATAATTAATTTGAGATGTTTTCTAAGAATCATTCACAGTGTTTCAGTTTTCAAAGCTGGAATGCATGTCAAATGAATTACTACATATCTGACAAAGCATAGGAAAGATGGGGAAATGTTTAAAAGGCTTAAAGAAAGTCTGCAAGTTGTCAATCTATCAGCCAGAGGACTAAGCTAATTTCAGCTGAGAAAGTTATTTGTTGACTGACTTATGTTCTACAATTTTCCTGTTTTGATTATAAACACCAGACTTTCTCTTGTTAATCCAAAATGTATTTGTAAATTACTGTCATATTCTGTATTAACAGGAACATAACCAGTTAGATGTATATTTCTTTTATGTAAAAAATGACCAAGTATAACTTTTGACTTCTATTTTGTAATTTTATCTCAATACTGCAATCATTTAATCACTTTAGCTTTCTCTCAATATGACTTTATATAGACCATCTATTTCCATGACCATCTATCATATTTTTGGTTAGGATGACTTGTTCTCTGAAATTTGCTGAAAAGTATCTACTTGATCATAAACATTAAAGGGAAAACAAAAGATCACATCCAACAAAAAAATAAAAGGGCACCTTCAGAAAACATGATTGACCTATCCATAGGGATTTGATAAGCTTATGCTAGGTTCTAAAAGTAATCTCAAGCAGGAATCTATGAGAAACAAAACTAAAAAGATAGAATAAACAACTTTGAAAAATATAAAGTGAAATGTACCTACTTTAAATATAAATGAATCCCAGGGGCTAAGCAACAGTAGTCCATCTTAATTAGCAGAAGAATTACATGTATAATCATATTTGATGCCTTGAAACTTCTACCGGTAAAACAGAATTTAGTTCTGCAAGGTATCAGAGACATGTAGTGAAGTATAAAACAAGTGAGGAAATCTTTAAGCAGACACATGAGGTGAAGCTCTGAGATTTCTGCTGGGATTTGATTACCTCCCAGCATTGACAGTGGATTGGTGGTGGAGGAACCATGTGTCAGGGCTTAGTTCGTCCAAGATAGACCAGTGATTGATCAGGTGCCAGTTACTCCCAGTGAAGTCAGAGTTTCATGTCATCCACAAATTTACTCAAAAAAAAGGATAGGCTTAAAGAATCAGAAATGCTCCCGACTTGGCAACTTCTAAGAGCTTGTAGTATCCAACTAACGAAATCTGATGATTCTAATGGAACTACCTTTGTGTTATTTGCATTTTATTCTGGATATAGGTGTTTGTTTCAATTACCTTGTGTTTTACTTCTCATACAAAAACATTTGATAGCAGCAGTAAATAATCTTCTTTTTTAAGTATCATTGTTGGACCCAAATAAATGATGTATTAAGAAGACGTTTCTTCTAACCTATAGGTAATGCTATGATAGTGATAAGACCCAACATTTACTGGACACTTGCCACCACGTGCCTAGTCTCTGTGATGGGAACCTGGCTAATGATTAGTCTTCAGAAAACCTTGTGCAGAAGACTTAGAAACATGCCCACACTCACGACTAATTTAGAGAGCCAGGCTTTGTACCAAAACACTGTGGATCCAATGTCTTGCTCTTAATCCCTCCCCTGAGGTCTTTCCCATCTATTTCCATATCCAAACAGTGACCTAGAGACACATGATATGCACACACAAAAGATTTGCCTATTTTATGTGTATAAATATTTCACCTACTGTTTGTTAAATAAAGCAGAACATCCTTTTATTGAGGAGATGTATATATTCTGTGGATAACCTACCATTGTTCATATTCTCCATAAATTTTTTGCTTGCTTTTTCGAGTCAGTTTAGCAAAGTTACCACGTCTGGTATTTAATCTGTTCTGAGTTCTGTGAATATTCTGCAGCTCCCTAACTACTGCTTGTGCTGATGTCACCCCAGGCGCCCCACACATAACAAATTCAAGCTTCTGACACCCTTGCTTTCCACCTGTCCTCGGGCTTAGAGACATTCCAGATAATTCTGTCTCATACTTTATTTCCCAGTTGGCTTGTCTTTTTTTTTTTTTTTTTTTACCTCCAACCCCTGGGCTCTGTTCTGTTCCTTGTTTATGGCTCTCATATCTGCTGTCAGAGCTGATTTAGACAACAAGCGACTTGGTCCTTGGTGCGACATCAGCAATTTCTTGGAGATGATTGGTGCTTGCCTTATAGGGTTTGTTTGGAGCTGTTTGTCAAAAGGCGCTCTCCCGAATGACCGCCATATTTCCACCCTCCTCAGCCTTGGTTGTGTCCTAGGTCATCCAAGATCCAGCAACCATTTGCCGCCTGGGTTCTTGTGATTGCATGTGTGTAGTGTGCTCATTGTTTTCTCTTCGTGATGCTGTCAGCCACATCAGACTGCGTGTTCTCAGATTCTCTCCCGTGCTTCTACATCTCTTCATGTCCTCTTGTTCTCGTGTTTTCTTTAGTGTTCTTTCCAGACCTTGCCTTTCCCCCACCACACCCCCTCTCTGCTGTCTTCGCTTGTTCCCCTCCCATCTTCACTTGTTACCCTCCCTACGTACAGGTATGACTAACATGCATAGACTTCCCTGTTAAAAAGTGGAAGTCCTAAAGGACAAGCAGTTGAAGTTTCTTTGTTTAAAATGGATAGACCAAGCCCGGTTTTAAACCAAAGTCCCCAGGAGTTAGCAAATAGAACCAGTCAGTTGAGCGAGGTGAAAAGGTCGCTAGATGTAACCACACTTCAGTAACCGTTTGAAGGAAGGATTCATTGTTTCTCATCCTGTTTTTGATTTCTAGTAAGGCAGTGGATTAGCATTCCTAGCAGCAGCTTCCAAATTTTCTAGGCGATTAAATGTAGTCTAGCGTGATATTGATAACAATCCATGAAACTCGGGATAGATTATGTGACTTTAACATTGTCAAAAATGATGGCTGTCTGTGTTCTTCTAAAAGAATAGTTCAGGGGAGGCTGGGAAGTAAAATTCAGGGGTGCGATTTCGGGAGAATAGGTCCTTTACTCCACAGTGACAAATGTAGTTACTCTATATTTTGGCATTTCAGAATGGAGGAGTAATTTGAGGAAGATGAAAGTGATGTCCACAGACCTTTGTGTTCATAGTAACATAAAACAAATACAAGGAAACAAGCTTTTCCGTACCTCAAGTCGTCTGTCTTCTGTCAGAACATGGGCACAATTTATGTGTCAGGATAGGAGTACGGGCACTGGAATAAAAATAGCAGCTACAAGTCCTCTGTCATTTATGTGAGCTCTGATCGTGAGCCATTGGCTTTACCTCTCTAATCCTCATGTAGACAGTGAAAATCACGTCTGCCTCTTTGAACATTTTCTTCACCCACTCTAACGAGAACCCATCTCTCCCCCCAACCACACCTTCGCCTCCCTGGAGCCTTTTCAACCAGAGAGTTTTCCTGCAGCACAGCCCCTGCACCTCAACACCCTCAGTGGGCAGCGTCCACCACCGTCAACACCCTCAGTGGGCAGCGTCCACCGCCGTCAACACCCTCAGTGGGCAGCGTCCACCGCCGTCAACACCCTCAGTGGGCAGCGTCCACCGCCGTCAACACCCTCAGTGGGCAGCGTCCACCGCCGTCAACACCCTCAGTGGGCAGCGTCCACCACCGTCCTCGCTTTGAGTGCCACCGTGAGGCCATTCTCTCATCCTCCATCCTAAAATGCTCCAAGTCCTAATCCCAAACCAACAAACCAGAGCGTCCGTCACCTCACTGATTATCATTGGTCACATTCCTTTCTTTCAGTCCTTGAAGTTGCTCTTCCTGGATCACGACTGTCTCTCATTCCGACACATGAACATTGGTGATTCCAGTAACCACACAGACGATGCTTCCAAGCACTGGCTTTCGTTTCCTGTAACTCTTATTTCCTGTTTGGCCTCATCTGCTCGCTTCTGTATAGTTCTACCAGAGCCAGCACTGCTTTATACAGGAGCCATGACCCCCATATGACTAATACATTTTTTAAAATTAGGAATTCTGTCCTCCAATTAGACGGACTACATTTCCAGAGCTCAGTAGGCGCATGTGGTTAGTTGTCTATCATATCTGACATTTCAGAACAGTTCTATCAGGGCAGAAAATTTTACTGGGTAATGCTAAATGCTTTTGTTATCTGCTATTAAAATCCCTTTGTCATCTCTATTTCAGATCACCCACCTTCTAAGTCTTATTTTCTATCTTTTCAGTTCTCTGCCTCCAGTTAACTGGCACAATCTTTGATACAACCTGAATATATGGCTTATGAATGGGTTTTTTTTTTTTTTTTAAGACAAGGTACAGGCAGGAATGAAGATGAGTAGGCAGACAAGCAGGAAGAGAGAGGAGGAAGAAACACTTTTATTTGTTTATTTTATTTAGTCGTACAGACCGGCTGTTCCCTCTGGCCCCAGGATGCAAACCTGGGTGCTCGGGATATACGGGGACTGTGCTTGGTGGGAGGCAGTGGCCTAACAGCTATTCTTCCAGGGCTCACCTGGTTGATCACTCTTCACATTGAATTATATGATTAATTTTTATAATCCTTACCTTACTCTGTCCCTGAAATCCCTTGCCTCTTTTTTGCTTTATTATAGCATATATATGACATAATTGATATAGATATAATATATATAATATATACATATATATATATAATATATGCATACATACATGCACACGTGTAAAATCCTGGTTAAATAAAACTACCTGCTCAATGGTCTGTACTGCAGAAGCTCTGATGACTACACATTCTGTAAGGCTGCCTGCCCTCATTTTTCACTCAGGACTCCAAATTTCAAGAGGTACAAAGAACTGTCATTGAGACTGGATAATTTCTGTTGATTGCTTTTCTAGTTCACTTATACTTTCCCCTGTTTTCTTCAATCTGTTGTTAAACACATTCAGCAAAATTTTGATTAAACATCAAGCTTTTGAATTCTCAAATTGCCCTTTGGTTCTCTGTAGGTTTTCTATTTATCTTTAGTGGAGAGTCCTCATCTGTTCTTTCTTTGTGTTCACACTGCCCCTCGTAAATGTGAATGCATTTATAATAGCTCTTTTAAAGTCCTCATTTACTAATTTCGAATCTAAGTCATCCCAGAGTCCATGTAATTAGAGGCTGTATTTTGAGTGTGATTGCATTGCATGACTTTTTACCACACCAACTAGTTGTGGGTACTGTGGGTGATGGGTTCAGGGGTCTGATGATCTTCTCTTCATTGATAGCTGTATTAATTTTGGTCCACGAGGGTTGAATTACTTGCAGACTTTTTGAACTTGATAGATGGCTTTCCTGCTGCAATTGCCTCTAGTTCTTCTCTCTGTGGCTTCTATCTCATTTTATCTTCCGAATTTCAGTGAAATGGTTATGCCTTTTTCCTGGTCCACTTCCAGTGAAACAAACCAGAGCAGTGTAGAACTTATACCATGTGCTTCCCTGCTTTTATCCTTAAGTATTGATACTTCAGTATTCTGAAGCCCTCCATCCAATGCCTATCTATATTTGCTCAGTCGATGTTACGTCTTTTTCTGTGTCGCCGTTGTTTAGCGTGTAGGTCAAGTCCAGTATCAGTACCTGTCATGAGTGGAAGCAGAATTCCATCCCATCTTGTTTTCCTTTGTAAAGTGCTTTATTTTCCAAATAACACACAGAAATGAAACAAACTACAACTTGCTATTGAACAGAAAAGAAACCACCACACATTTTACCCAGCTCAGAAAATTAACTTCTGTGGAAATGTGTCCTGGAGCCCGGACATCTCTTCATATGCTAATCCCCATTCCTCTTCCCTACTGTAATGACCATCTTTTGATAGTTTGGCCATTATGCCTTTAATTTTTATTTCTACATAAATGTATATATATTTATATTTTAACATTATCAGTGGACATTGCTAAAGGCTGAGATTTCAGTTTGCATCATATAAATAATGCATAGAGTAGATGTCCTTTTATGACTAGCTTATGTGCCTTAATATTGTGTTTAATGAGATTTGTCTATGCAATTGGATAATTTATTGGTATTTATTCATTTCTCTCTTGAATTGACTCAGTGCTTTTTCTCACATTTCATGTGTTCTTGTTACGGTTGTGTATGACCTCCATCAAAGTTGGGCCATTCCTCTTCCCAGTTTAAAGCACCAGACTCTATATAAATTTTTTTAGTCTTCCTCCTTTGTACCTCCAGGTTCTCATCCAGCTTACAGATAGGCCTTCAGACCTGGTGTGTCCATAGCAACTAAGAGAATAGTTGTATAGATGACTTAAGTTTTGTGAGAACCACTGAATAAATACAGGTGTGAAAATATACAAGGGGAGCTGTACCTATCTACTAGAGAGACTCTGAGATGTGCAGGAAATATCCACTGGAGAGCCACAGAGAAAAAAAATCCATATAAATAGAGATTTGGTGGTTTTCTTTCAGAATTCTGAGGAGAAAAGGATATAAAAGGACTCTTTCTCCTCTTTACAAAATTTAATCATAAATGCAATCTCTGGTCACCATCTCAGCAAAATTTCAGTTTAGACATGAATGGATGAAAGACTTCAGGGATGTGGGCATTTTATAACATGTTCACAGTTCTGGAACTTCTTATATCTTTCACTGTAGTAGAAAATTGATCATCTGGGAGAGGTATTAAAAGAAATAAAATTCTTCCTTTTTTTCATTGTGAGGAAAGATGTACTCCTTTAATTTTCTCTGGTGCCAGACTATCTTTGAAGTCCTATCTTATATGCTAAAGCATATTTTTTGAATTATCCAAAAGGGTCCTGTTCTTATTCTCATTTTAGTTATTAGTCTGGAAATTGCCACCATTCTGGGATCCCTATGACATTTCTGTATTATAGCCAAGCCCAAGAGCCAATTTACTTATTAGCAGTGAGTGAGTGAAAAGACCATAAAGTCAGATAGTTTTACATTAGTCTTGGGATTGGTGCCCAGAATTACCACTTACATGTGAGAACCACATTCAAAATTTTGCAGCTGCTCTTACTTGTGAAAATTAGGTGAAATCACCATTTTCTCTTGAATTACCTAGATAAATTTTTCTTTTTTTTAAAAGTATATCGAGTATATAAATTTTTCTGATAACTGGTTCTGAAATGATTCTTCTGAAAATTTATTCATTTTGCTAGATGAGAAGCAACTTTTCTTGCTTAAGGCAGTTTTGTCATGTGCAATTATGTCCCAGGAAGATGTCAACTTAAAAAAAAAAAGGTACTGAGATTTCTTTTCTCCTTTGATCCCATTGATTAAAATGAGTATGCTTTCAAGGCTGACAATTGTCAATGTGAAAAGGCAGTGATTCTACAATGCTGAGGTACATGAAGGGGACCTGGGATGACTACATGGGTGTTGAATGAAATGCGTTGCAAAATCATGTCTCTGCATCTCGTTACAATGCTCTCCACCTTTGAAAATGAGTTAGTCCTGCTCTGTGACTATGTCAGAGTGTGCTTTTCAGTCACTGGGCAGCACCCAAATATGGTGTGTTTCATATGCTTCTATATCAATTGACATCACAAAAATGTCATTAGAGTTATTGATTGATCCAACTAATCAACAGAAGTAAAACAAACAGACTCTGAACAACTTGTTAGTCTAAGAAACAAGGGTAAAAAGACAGTTTGTTCCTTGAAAATAAGCTGATAGAAAGTCAAAGGACATAAAAAGTGTCACACAGCTTTACAGTGTTCAAAACTTGAAAGAATAAGTAAGTAGGAATGTATTAAAACTTCTGTCTTCACACCTATTTATGGTAGCATTGCATGCAAGTGATACTGTGTGTGTGTGTGTGTGTAATTCTGATAGCTCTGTGGACAAAGTCTGTGCTCAGAAACATGGTCATCATAGAGCTATTAAAGATAACTGAGCAAATAAGTCAGTCAGCCTCAAAATTTTGCTATGGGTTTAGAACGGGGTTTTGATAGGTTTAAGGGTTGATTTTTTTTTTTTTAAATTGCGAGAGTGACAGCTTGGTACCTCCACTTGTCCATAGTTAAAGAATACCACTTTTATTCAGAGTGGCAATATTTTCATAACAATGATCCTTACATCTAAGTGTGGCTTGTGATCAGGAGGAGACTAGCAGATTTAATCAATGAGAAACTATTTTAGAATTGTATACAGATCCTCAAAGTGAGACGACATTCAGGTGATATGACCTTTATAACCTCTTCCTCCTCTTCCCTCTTCCTGTCACTGAAAGTGTGATAT
Source organism: Solenodon paradoxus (assembly GCA_004363575.1). Lineage (NCBI taxonomy): Eukaryota > Metazoa > Chordata > Mammalia > Eulipotyphla > Solenodontidae > Solenodon > Solenodon paradoxus. The sequence goes on from RJWH01001275.1 coordinate 106,724, forward strand.
TTGACATCTGGAGTTTGATCAGCCATCTTGAAAGTGTGCTTCTGCGTAAGAGTGCAAGTTATGTGCAAAGAGATGAGATGAGGAAAGAGAGTAGATTCTGAGTGCATTTGTAGAAACTGTGCCCACTATCAGTCTCTGTATTTTTTAAGTGAGGAGATAAATGTAAACCACTACTTTTTGCCTGCCATATTGAATCCCAAATTGTATTTGTTTAAATAAAAAAGACAATGATAAATACAAGGAAAACTTCTGTGGCAATTTGAACTCTTCTAACATGGAAAAGAATGCCCAGATAACCCTAATTTCCTAGTTCTCTAAAGCGATGGTTCAAAAACATGTATTCTTATAGAAGATTGACTGAATAAGTGCCTAGATATTTTCACTCTAGATTAAGTCCGTGTGGGATGGATGGAGATGGAGGGAGGGAGAGAAGAGCTATTCTAAGGCTGTGTTATGAGAAATTGTCAGAGTGAGTGTGTGTGAAATATTTTATTGTAAAACTAAAACCCTGCAGTATCTTTTCCAAGATCAATTAAGAAACCACCACTGAATGTGGACAGTGTAGATGGTGGTGGTGCTTAGGGATGTCCATGAGTCATGATGTCCTCTCCCATTTGAAATAGCTTCCGAGTCACAAAATAAAATTGTATTTCAGATTTTTCTTTTACTTCATTATCCATTCTATTTTTTACTTGGGCGTATGTGTTTGTACATGTTTAGGTTGGTATTACTATATAAATCCTTTGAGATGTGCTGCTTGTCTTTCATATATATATTATTTGTATATTTTAATATATATTTAATATATATTATATGGGTAGGTGTATAATATAAATATATATCTTGGCATTTAAAAATAATTCCATACATGTATATGTGTAGATATGTGTATATGTAATGAATATATGTAAGTATAATACTGACATATATAGTATCTCCCTATGCCATTATGTAGTTTCCTATTTCTACCTCTTCCAGACATTTTGCATTTTCTTGTCATTGCTCATCTTTAACTTAAGGGTGCTCAGGTTATTTGTCAGAGTAAGCTTAGCTTTGTGGCATCGAAAGATAAATCACAGAAAAGGTAAAAAGAATATTGAATTCCCCTCAGTGCTTTCTATTACTTTCTCTACTTTATTCTGTCGCGGTTACCACAGTCTCATATGCTATATGCTTTATAAGTATTTCTCCTTTTTATTGCCTGTTTCTCCCACTAGAGTCTAAGACCCTGGAAGAGACTGAATATTTTTCTTTTACTCACTGTTGTATTCCCATCACCTAGAATAGTGTCTGCTGTTTTGTAAACATCCAGAGACATTTGTTGAATGAATCAGATTAATTCTGATCACTGGTTTTAAAAAAAAGGTACTAACTGAAAATTTCTTTTAAATGTATATCATTTTAGAATTTCAATATGTTCAAATTGCCCATTTAGCCCTGGCATCAGATAATAACTTTTTTAAAGGAGGTCTCTTCCTGATGTAGACTCTTTCCTACGTCCTTTATTTTTTATACTTTCTAAGTTATTTTGGACGTGACTAATATGTGATTGAAAGTGTAATCTTCCAAATACTTTAGGGTATAATAAAATATAAAGTATATCTGAAAAAATCTGTGATCAAGAAAAAACCACCTTCTAAACTGATATTGGCATGGACTTTTTGTGATAGAAGGAGATCTTAGAAGGAAATTGTTATAATTTTACTGATCAGAAATCTGACCCATGGGAGTCAGTGACGGTACAGGTACCCAGAGGCCAGGAATAAAGGGGAATCCAAACAGCATATTTCGAGACAGATGATGTGATATGTTTTCATGCTTAAGAATTTTAGGGCCTTGAGCTAATTACTTAGCTTCAATGATATTGATAATATGTAATAGAAGTGAATAAAACCAAGTATTTGTTCATTTTCCTATCTTTTTTTTGTTTCTAACATGCATTTCTGAGTGTTAGTTTCTAGATAATTTACAGAGGTACAATTAGGTGACTGCTGGGAGGATTTGACATAACTTTTGTCATATGTTTCCATCTAAAAATAAATCATCTCTTTTAAAAGAGTCTTCATTTTTTCAATGGTTAAATATTGCCTGATTTTAAATAAGTTGGAATACTATTAGTGTGATCATTAGTATCACATATTCGTTTAGAACCATTCAGTAGTTAACTGCACCATTCATGAGCAGGCTACTTGAAAAGACAAGGCTCTGTCTGGGTCACATCTGTGTTCCTGATGGAGGATACAAGCTACTTAAACTCTAAGACATAAGGGCAAAGGCTACATTTAATTTCTTTTCCTATAGAAACCGATTTCTGAGTTCTCACATTGTGGAAGTCAACCAGAGTCCAGAGGTTAAGAACTGACTTTTATTTTGGTGTACTTTGTCTTAAAAGCCAAAAGGTGTCAACAAATATTTTTGCACTTTTTACTGACAGACCTGGTGTGACATAAAGAAGATAGAGATGAAGGAAGTTGTTTTTGACCTCATTGCACTTGGAGCCTTTTCTGGTGATTGACTGTGCCCCGCGTGGTTTAGCGCACGTGCCAGGAACACAGGGAGACTTTGTGGAGGAAATGGGCTTACATGAGCGGATGCTCGGCCACTGGGGAAGGAGCAGGGTCTTTTTAGGCAGTGGGCTAGCGCCAAATAGAGCACGGGGAACATGGTTCAGAAGGACTCAAGTGCAGAGTGATGACGGGGAGTGACTGACAGCGAGAGAGCCAACTCTACCATGCACCTTTCCCTAAGCCCTTCTGACAAATTGTAAAGCAAAGAATTTCTTGCAAGAACCTCCAAAGGTGTCATTATAGCAGTTTACACAAATGTTACTTATGACAAACGAGTTACTAGGGAGTGTTTTCGTGTTTGAAAGGAAAGGTGCAGGCAGGAATGAAGACAAGCAGGCAGGCAGGAAGAGAGAGAGGAGAAAGAAGCACTTTAGTTGTTCATCTTGGTTGTGTCTCCTCCACTCCCCGCATCTCAAACCAGGACCCTTGGGGTGTATGTGGGCTGCGCCTGGTAGAGTTGTCTGCTGGGCCACCAGGGTGCATCAGGGCCGTGCTTGTAGGGTAGTGTCCTACAGCTTAGAGGGCTCACCCAGCAATATGCCATCTCAGTAGCTCTGCTGTTCGCATACTTAGACCATTTAGGTTTGAAGATATATTGCAATGACGGTCAGACCACGAGTAATTTGGCTTTGACATTCAGGGATGAGTAGGAAATATAATACATTATTTTTCTGAAACTTGGCTTGCTGTATTTCCGTTGGCTTTGTATACAATGTTAAGTGTATTCTGTTAGTTTATGTAGATATTAGTAATCTTTAAAATGTATTTTCATTTGTTAAGAACTCTGAATATTTCCAAATCTCTTGTCAACATCTTATGCAGTGTTCAAACGTAGTCAAATTCCCTATCAATGGAAATACTTTGATCCATTCTAATTTAGACTAATCTCTGAGCCTCTGGCTTCTCCTGAATGGAGACCCAGAAGACAAATGGTTCCCTGAAGGCTTACTACATGGTGAAGGTCATAAGAGCAATTCCACTTACGTTTTCCAGTCTTAAATTTCCTCTGTCATTTCCATCACCGACGCTTGTGTTTTCCTTTCCTTCCGAACATACCGAAACTTCTTTCAAAAGGTACGGTTTGTTCTCTACCCATCGCCCCCGTCTTACTGTATAATCAAAGACATTCATGACTGACCTCAAGGTAACAGCAAAGAACTGTGTGAGTGATCATAGTTATTTCTCACGCCCGTAGCTAATGCTCTCTGTTTCCATGGCTTTTGTAGGACAAGGGTCTTGATTCTTAGGACAAGGGTCATCTGGTAAAACCTTTCTAATTAGAACAGTACATCAATACACTGAGTTATGTCAATGCCATATCACTCATCAATCCAAACAATTCTTAAAGATCGATGTGGATTATCTATGATGACTGTGCTTGGGGTCATTTCTTGAGTACTGGTGGAAGAGTGAGTTAATGGTCCTCAACATTTTTTACTCTGTAATATTATTTATTCCACAGAAGTGGTCTGAGGTGAAATCATTGTTTAATTAATACCTTTTTTAGACTGTTGATGCTTTCAGAATAAAACGGTGTGTTTTGGAATCACAGATTTTATTTTTTACTGAGCACTGAATGCCATAGTGCTTTTTAAAGAAATCTTCTCTTACTGGTGTGATGGGAGGAGGCCTCTGGGAAACAGCATCAGACCTTCATTCTGGGACATCGTCTTTCATGCGGTGTTTCCATGGAAGAATTGACGGAGTTGCTTTGTGTTCGGGACTTGGGCCTCTTAGCTGCTTCATGCTGTACAGACGTTCTCATATGTTATTACATTTAAAGGTTTAGTTTGAACAATTGCACTGCTTGTTAGAATGGTGTTACTGTTTTATTATTGTGAAAATGAAAATAGTACTCAAGTGAATTTCTCATCAATTCAGTTCCTCTTTGGAAACATTCAAATAGCTGTGCTGAATTGGAGACTTGAATCAGGTTATCCTGAGCTCATAAAAGTGCCATTTGAATTTTCATAGCAACAAACCTTCCCACCCCGGGAAATATAATAGATGTTCTTATTTTTGTCAGTCATAATTCACTTGTATTGCCTGAATTCAAAAGCAAATACCGTAGACCATAAAAATTTTAAAGCATCCTCCAGTTACAAATAGGGCTTGATCTGGGAAGTTACTTACTTTTATTTTAGATTCCTTTTTCCCTGTTCATAAGAACACTACTAACCAGGTCCTGTGTTAGGTGTGTAATATACGGCAGTGTTGCAGTGCGATTCTGAGACTCCCCCCGAGTCCACGGGTTTAAAGGCACAGTTGCTAACATTTTTAGATGCAAGCTGCAAGGTCAGGGGTCCCAGGCCATCCATCCATACATCTGACTGAGTGGTGCTGGATTAAAGGGTTCCCACAACCTCCTTAGTTTTGGTGATTCCTTATATGAATCGCAGAACTCAGGAGAGAACTATACTTTCAATCACCGCTGGTCTGTTATAAAGGATATAAAGAAGAAGTCAAATGAAGAGACACACAGGGAAAGGTCAGGAGAGGTCCCATATGCAGAGTTTGAGTCTTCTCCCAGTGGAACTGGCATGCCCACCTGCTGGCACCCTGCTGGCACCCCACTGTGTCCCCACGCCAGGACAGACTACTGTGCTTTGGAATCTGGAGTTCTCACTGCCGTTTCATGGCACCTTGGCCATATAAACGAACCCAATCTCCGGCTCCCCTCACCTCCCTGGAGTGGGTGAGGCTGGCATCACCTGACTCAAGGCCCCATCCCTCTAGTCACCTGGGGGTCTTCCTGGGAAGACCAGCCCCATTTCTGAGTTATCTCTTAGTGTACACTCGTTCATGTTGAGAGGCCCACCGTGAATAACAAAGTCACTATTATCACTCAGGGAAATTCCAAGGAGATAGAGTCCATCTCGCAGAAAGTAGGAACAAAGACCAGATATGGTATTCAATTATTGTTGGAAGTCTTCACATGCATTTTAAACAACATTTTATCAGTTTGAAAGTCAGGCTTAGAATGCTCAAGTGCCCCCATTTAAGGTCACATCACAGGGAAGCTGGAGCCAGAAAGCAGACTCAGATTTGCTCCATTTTCGTGTCCATTCATCTGGGACTTCTTATCAGTTCTGTCCTCCTTGATAGCACATTTCATCATCTTGATTTTTTTTTTTTTTTCTGGCAGCACAGGATTAAAGAGATTACACAACTTTTCTGATACCATGCAGCTATAAGGGGTAGTGGTGAAATGTGAGCCCATGTTCTTCTTCTCGGTATAATGACTGCACTTTCAGTCACTTCGTAAGAGGGAAACAAGAACAGTTCATGCAAAATACAAAGTCCATGTACCTTCAGGGACCCTTTCCTGGTAGTAAGGGGTACTTTGACTTTGGAATTCTTCAAACTTCACTAAAGAGAAACATCAAATAGGCAAATGGTTCCCTTCCCTGGAAATTGTAGGCAGAGATTACTCTAAGCTGTTAAATAATTATTTTTACTGACTCATGGATTCCTAGACAAAAATGTAGAAGTTACAGACTCTCAATATTCTTCCCCTTAACACTAACCCAGGAACAAATGCAGTCCTTACCTTGTTCTCACATCCACAGTGTGCAGATACTGTTCTTCTTTGAGTGTTTCGTGTCACAGTGTTATGGATTCTGATCTGTGAGCGAAGCTGAGGATTTGCCACAGAATTAGGTGTGGAGTTTAAGACATTGCAGACCAATAGATTACAAACCTGTATTTCCAAATATCTCACTGAGTTGCACATACATATAAATGTATTTCATATTCAAAATATATTTGTTTGCTGTGTGCTATCTTTTTTATCCCAAGGTTGTAGCACGATGTTTTGCCTATTTTGACTTTTTATGAATAACTGAAAAAGCTGTTACTGACAATTTACAGTTGTCAGCTAATCACACACACACACACACACACACACACACACACACACGGAGACATGAGAGACACAGGACAGGCCATGTGATCCAACACAAATACACATTCAATACAACGTAGTCCCACCGACTAGGGAACTAATATGCCTTCAAAACTTTATTGATATCCTGACATTTTTTAAATAGCAGGACATAAATTCTTAATGTGTATTAAAATTGTTTTCCTTGTCGGGGTGCTATCCGTAAACGTCACACTGATGCTCCCTCCAGCTTCTCTCTTTCCTTCTACCTCATCAATCCCTGTGAAGTCCCAGCCATTTTGAGCTCTGTCTTCTTTCTCTACCCTTTTTGTTGTTTCTGTTCTCATTTCAATCTCCTTGTGGAAATTTGGGTCATTTTTATTTCTATTTCTCCCTGTCCATTGCTCAGATCTGTTTCACAGATATCCAAGAAATGAGCTGGTGAGAGACACTGTCTTGCAGGTAGATGGTGGATGAGGAATGAGGGGCGAGGTTCTAAATTTTGTTCTACTAGAGTATCCCCTTCAGTCCATTCTCAAATTCACTCTAAAAATTTAGAAAGGTAAAAAAAGGCAATAAGTATTCCTGTAAACTGTGTCTTAAAACTGTCCCTGCATTTACTGAGTTAGCTGGACTTAGAGGGTTTTTGTTGTTGTTGCTGCGTTTTGTTTTTAATAGATTCTACTTGGCCTCTTGACTTTTAAGATAAGTTTATGGTGAGGTTTGATCATGTTAATGTGCTAAATATTCTGGCACTACTGGTAATTCTAGATTTACCATAGAGGAATGTAGAGAAATTATTAGTATAAGAGCACTTCACTAAATTAGTGTTACTATTCCCTTTGTAAGAATTGGTGCGATCATTGAATGTTAGCAGTGCCTCCTTTTGCATGTATGGTGTAAGCTGTTACACCATTAACATACCCAGTCTCATTTTTAAGAAACATCTTTATTTGTTTTAATTAAGTTGTACATCTTGGTTGTTCCTCCTGGCCCAGGATGCGAACCGGAGCCCTGGGGCTTGCCCTGTGCCAGAGGTGGTGGGTCTACCACTCTTCCACCAGGGGGCTGCAGTCTCATTTAAATGAGATCAGTGTTCTCTACAATTGTTTTTTCACTTACTGTCTTTTTGTATCAAGTGTTTACAGGTTCTCCAGTTCAGAAACATTTAAGTGAGACACTGAAAATCATGAGAAATTCTTACCAGTAAAATGATCTGAAAAACAAGGTTATGTTTAGTTGCAGTTTGTCCAATTAATCCTCCCTCACTTCTAGTCAGACTTTGGAAGTTCCCAACAATCTCAAGATATTAAAAAAATCATGAAACAGTTACTACATTTTTATATGCTGTGCTGGTTTAGAATTAACAATAGCAGTTTTATGCTCTCTTCCATACAAATTATTTCCATATGCATTATTATATAAACTATTTGGAAGAAAATAATTTCTCCATAAAAGAGCAAACTACAGAATACAAATCAGGGTTTAAAACATATTCAGAAACCTTGAACAAGTCAATACATCAGTTTCATTGGATGGGAAAAAGCAAAATGAAGCAAAGCAAATATTGGCAGTTATTGTCTATTGACCCAGTGTGTCAGACAGTAAAACAACTTTAATAAAATAGTTTTTTCATCCTTAATCTAGCTCCTAAATGAGAACAATCTGTTATTAATATGTGGAGAAAGATAATATAATTTATTTTGGGATCATAGTGTCTATTCCTAGTTACATTTAAACTGTCATGTCGCCTTTTGACAGAGATAAATATCTACGCAAAACACACATTGGACTCGTAATACTTGTCTTCACAACTTGCTTTCTTTTTGCTTAGGATGTTCTTATTTTTCTCTACCTAAAAGAAATATACTCATCAAGATTCATGCCTAGTTACTACGTAAATAATTGAATCCTACTATCTTTAGTAAGGATTAACCTTTCTTAGTTGATGTGTTGACATCATAAAAATGTTAATCCATTAAAATTATCTCCAAATGTAATTCAGTGCAACTAAAATCATTTTATAGATTTATATTGTTGATCTGTTGGGGTGATTTCGAAGATGGAAAATAATTTATTATCTCATAGAAGATTAATGTATAATATTTATAAATAATCTTCAAAAGAAACATTAAGCCGTCATTTGCCTGAGTAAAGTAAGACAAAAACAAAACCCTGCTCTAAGCCTACTATTGTAAAGCAGTACAGAGTTGGTAGAGAAATACTTGTTAGGATTACCACCTCTAAGAGAGTAAAGTACATAGTACATATGACTTAGTTCCAATCTTGTACATCTCTTAGGCTTTATTATATTTGCAGAGACATAGAGAGAGGGGTTTTCTAGAAAATCAAACAATAGACCAATCTGATTTGTTACCAAGTTACATGCCATATGATGACAGGGAAACTGAGGTTTAAGGAATCTCAACCACCTGGAAGGAGCAGAGTCAAAGACTGAGAGCAAGTCAGAGTTACTAACTCCAAAACCAAAATCTGTCCTGTGTGGGTCATGTCATCCAGTCTCCTCTTCCTCCTGTTCCTCCTCCTCCTCCTGTTCCTCCTCCTCTTCCTCTTCTTCCTCCTCCTCCTTCTGTAAATTCCTTTTATTTATTTTAATTGATTTTGTATCATAACATGAACTAGGTTTAAGGTATACATGATAGCAAATCTACCTCTGCATAAAAGTGGACCACTATTTCCTTTTTTCCTTCACTATACAGTTAATCACCTTTACCTCCTCCATGTCTTCCTGCACCCACTGATTTGCTTTATTTATTTATTTATTTATTTTTGTCTACAAACCTATTGTCCTTTGAGTATTTAGTTCATTTTTAAGTCTTTTTTAAAAATTTAGTTAATTTATTTATTTGATCTTTCTATATTCCGTATAGTTTGGTTTCATTTTCAAATGCATATATCAAAACATGGTCAACAATTTCACAGTAAATTACATATTTCAGTTGATACTGGATAAAGTCAAAAACATGATATATCATTTACTGTGCAATCCATTAGGAAGAATGAAATCTATTATTAGGTCAGATTCAATATTGATGATATTATTACATAAAATATGGCTGAGGTAGTCAATTGGGGTGTATAAAAATCAATGGCTTGAGCATATTTCTTAGATTTTCTTCATCAATAGAAAATGACTTGCATAAATATTTGAAATTTAATTCAGTGTTCTATATTTGTACCGGCATGAAAATTATACCAGGATTTCTGGTAAACAATAATACCCTTATTTAGCACATTACCTATTGAAGTAATAATCCTGATCCTACTCTAAATAGTAGTCAATGTCTGCTTCATTGTTAAAAACTTAATGGCATTGTCATTTTTAATACCGATTTGGGATGGCAAGAAGAACTTGCTGGAAACATATAATTTAGTTGACAATAAAAATGGCATTAAAGAAATTTATAGTATTGTTAAAATATTATAGTATTGATAATGTGTATTGGTCTGCCAAAATTATTCTTCATAATTTACAAAAATACATTTGTCTGTCATACAAAATATCAATATCATTTATTAAAATTATCATTAAAAAATAAGGCTGAATTCAGTATATATTTGAATATATACACATATTCGAACACATATACACATATTTATAGATATTAAATATAATCAGGATGACAAAATTGAGAAAAATGTGAAAATCTAGAAAATCATCATCGAAATATAGACGTTAGTAATCGTATCATTAATATTTAAGCAAATACTTACTTTTAAATTTGTTGGGGTGAAAGCAAACTTAGTGACAGAAAAGTTTATTTTGTGGAATATAAGACGGGGGACACTCACATGACAATGATCAGTGTCTTCTAACTACTTCTCCTTCAAACACTGTCTCAGGATTCAGTAAATTATTTATTATAGTATTTAATAAAGTCAGCAGCTATAAGCACAATTCAGTATCGCTTAGTAAAAAAAGCAATTTTATTGAGATTTGTGTTGGTTTTGTTTCTTTATATTCCGCATGGGAGTGAAACAATCCTGTTTTTTTTCTGGCTTATTTCACTTAGCATAATCCTCTGCATTTTCATCTAGATTGTTGCCAAGAGCATGAATTCATCCTCTTTAATAGCTGCATTGAATTCCATTCAGTATATATCTCACAGCTTCATTAGCTAGTCATCTGTTGATGGTCATTTAGGTTGTCTGCATGTTTTGGCTGTTGTGAACTGTGCTGATAGGACCATAGGAATGCAGGTACCTTTTCTGATTAGGTATTTTGTGTTCTCTTAATATATACCTAGAAGTGGGATTGTCGGATCAAATGGTAGTGCTATCTTTATTATTATGTATACATCCATACTGCATTCCAAATTCCCACCAACAGTGTAGGAGGAGTCCCTGTTTTTCTCCAAAACCTCTCAAATATTTGTGGACTCTAGTCTTTTGAATTTAGGCCTCGCTGGTGTTAGGTGATACCTCACTGCGGTTTGTTTGTGCATTTCTCTGATAATAAATGATGCAGAACATTTTTTCATGTGTCTGTAGGCCATCTGTGTGTCATCTTTATGTAAGTACCTATTTAGTTCTTCTGTTTTTTTGAGCAAGCTGCTTTATTATGAAGGTATGTAAGTTCCTTATATATATGAGGGGGTCAAGCTTTTGTCTGATGCTGTATATTGTGTGAATGTCTTCTCCCATTCAGTGGGTTGTCTTTGTTTTAGTGGTGGTTTCACTGTATAGAAACTTTTTGGCTTGATGTAGTCCCAACCGTTTAGCCAAAGACATTTCTGAGGCTGATATCATGGAGCACTTTTCCTTCCTTTATGTATTTTATGGTTTCAGGTCTTAGTTCCAAGGTTTTATTCATTTTGAGTGAAATTTTGTTTACGAGGACACCACCAGCACGATTTGTTGAAAAGACTTTACTTCCTCTGTTGTATGTTACTATGCCTTTGTCATTGATTACTATCCAGATAGGTGTGGCTATATTTCCGAAATCTCTGTTTTATTCCACTAGCATGTGAGCACGTGTTTGTTCTAATACTATACACTCTTTTGATGACAATTGCTCTGTGGTGTAGTTTGAAGTCAGGAATGTGAGTCCTACATTTTTCTTTCTTTTTTCTTTTTTGGAGGATAGCTTTGGCTACTCAAGGTCCTTTTTGGTTCGGTACAAGCTTTATTATTGTTCAATTTGCTTTTAAAATGTCACTGGAATTTTGATGTGTTGCATTAAATCTGTATATTGCTTTTGGTGATGTGGTGATTTTAACTGTTAATTATTTCGAGCCATAAACATAAAATATCCTTCCCTCTGTGTTTTCTATTTGTTGATAACTTGTAGTTCTCAATGTGTAGGTCTTTTATCTCCTTTAAGTTTATTCCCAGATATTTTACCTTTGTGGTACCTTTTCTTTATCTACTAATCTTTCAATGGACATTTAGGTAATATCCATCTGTTGACTGTTGTAACTAATGCTGAAATAAGTATAGGGGTATATATGTCTCTTTGAATTTGTGTTTTTGGATACATACCCAGAAGTGGGTCAGTATGATCATATGGAATTTCTATTTTTCAAAATTTTGAAAAATCTCCAAATTACTTTCCTTAATGTTTGCATCAGCTAAAACTTACACCAACAGTGTGTTAGTTTTCCCTTGTTTCCACATCCTCATAACACTTATTTTCAGTTTTTTGGATAATATCCATTCTAACAGATTTGAGGTGAGGATTGAATGTTATTTTGATTTGCAATTCCTTGATAAGACATGTAGACTATCTTTTCATGTGCCAGTTGGCCATTTCTCACTTGGAGAAGTATCTATTCAGATCTTCTGCCCATTTTTTAATTTTAGTGTTTTTATGTTGCTGAGTCTTATGAGTTATTTGTATATTTTGGATATTAACCCCTTATTGGATGTATGATGTGCAGGTATCTTCTATACAGTAAGATTTTTTTTGTTGATTGTTTTACGGTGCAGAAGCCTTTTAGCTTGATGTAGTCCTGTATGTTTATTTTGATTTTTGGTTCCCTTGAAATTGGAAGTTCCTAAAACATATCAGAGAACAATGTCAAGATTATATTACCTATCATTTCTTCTATGTAGTTTATGGTTATTAATCCTTAATCCATTTTGAATTACTTTTCATGTATGGTACTGAGATAGTGCTCTAAGTTTCATTCTTTTGCATTGATTGTCCAGCTTTCCCAACACCATTAATTGAAAAGACTGTTCTTGCCTCACTGTATGTCCTAGACTCCTTTGTGTAAATTAGTTGTCTGAGGATTTATTTCTGAGCTCTCACTTCTGTTCTATTGATCTGTGCCTGTTTTTAGTCCAATACTGTACTAATTTTACTATTGCTTTGTGGTATTGTTTGAAGTCAAGATCTATGCCCTTTCATTTCTTCTCCCCTTAGGATTGTTTTTGCTGTTCAGGGTCTGTGTAATACCAAATAATTTTTAAATGATTTTTTTGTTCTATTTCTGTGAATTATGCCATTAGGATTTTGATGGAGATTACATTGAATCTGATATTTTTAGAAAATGTGGCCAATTTAATGCAGTTAATTCTTCCAATCCATAAACACAGAATCTTTTCTTTGTAATTTTTTTTCTTTTTAAAATGTCTATAGCTTTCACTGATGTGATTGTGAATGGTATTTTCTTAATTTCAATTTCTGATAATTTGTTATTTGCATCTAGTAACAAAACAGATTTTTGTATGCTTTTGTAACCTGCTGCTTCGCTATACTCTATATTGTTTCCAAGATTTTTAGTGCAGTCTTTAGGGTTTTCTACATCTGTTTCCTGGAGGTTTGCTATTCTGAAATTTGGAAATGTGCTTTTCAGTTCGGTTGTCTTTTTTCTAATTTTCCTGGTACAAAGCAACATTATAATGTTGATTAAAAAGATTGTGTAACAGAAACATATTCCTATTTCTTTGTGAGTGCTGTCAACTTTTTTGGAAGGTGCCATTTTAGATAAAATATTGAAGTATCTCTGGAATGAGATATAGTTATTCATCTGATATTACTCCTGAGTAGAGTTTTTGACATGACAATCTTAGATAGCAGTGGTTTCAATGCAGTCTCAGAATGTGTGTTTCCCTGATCATCTTGTTATTGATATCACACTCAGCTGTTAGTCTCCAATAATGATAATAATCACCAGCTCATTGCTTTATTCTCAAAATTTTTATTGAAGTAAATTTTATTTACAAAATAATATAGGCCAAATTGGGCAGGTTTACCATTCATCAAAGATATGACAACACATCATCATGTCACCACTGAACATCACTATTGGCTACCCCACGACCCCTTCCTTGCTATAACCTCAGTTCTATTATCAATGATTGCAAGCTTTTTTGCTATGTTACTTTACATTCCACATATGAGCGAGGTCATCTGGTATAATTATTTCTCCTTCTGGCTTATTTCACTTTGCATAATCCCCTCTAGTTCCATCCATGATGTTGCAAATCTCAGCATTTTCCTTTTTAGGGCTGTGTAGTATTCCACTGTATGTATACACCAATCTTTATCCATTAGAAGATGAGCATGTCGGTATCTTTCAGTTCTTGGCTACTGTAAAAAAAAAAAATGCTGAATTGTTTCTGAATTAGTGTTTTTGGGCAAATACTCAGTCGGATGATGAGATCATGAGATTTCAATTTTCAATTTTTTTAGGAAATCTCCATATATCTTTCTATAAAGGTTCCACCATTTTATACTTCTAGCAACAGTGTTAGATGGTTCCCTTTCCTCTGCATTCTCAACATTGGTGATTATCCAAAATACTGAAAAAAATAATTCTCATGTTTGCTCCTCGAGGTTTCCTGCAATGTGTCTGCTGCCAGTGACCATACTTCACCGAAGCAGCAGCAAGGAGGCTATTATCCCTCTTTCTACCCTGTGTTAAAGTTTGTGTTTCAGCGACAAAGTCAGTTCCCAGGTGTGGGGGTACCCATTGAGGGGACAAGTCTTTCATTTCTGGGGAGAGTGTTTATATTACTGGTCTCTCCTTACAGACCTGGCGTCTTGGGTCTCAAAATGGGATGGTATGTTACTGAGCGAGACTGACGTCTGTCATTTCTCTTTATGGAATTGTTGGTTCCTGTTCCTTTTCAAAGGTTGTTCAATAGATGTAGTTTTGTTGTGTCTATGTGGAGCAGGTGAACTTGAGATTTTAACAATATACCATCTTGGAACCAGAATCTTCTCTGCTCTTTTTTAAAAAAAAATTGTGGCATAAACTTTCCTAAACTCTTGGGGCCATTTTCAAGGTATGTACATTCTAGGTTTGAAAAATTAGTAAATATCTTGTGGATAATAGGAACTAGTTTTTACTGTCAAAGGAATTGCAAGTAAAATAGAAGTTGAAAATACTTTGATGTTGGCTAGAATCACGTATCAATGCATCAATATGTGCCCAGTTTCAAATATATATTTACATATATATAAAACTACATAGTCAGATGCATGTAGATTAATACACACTTTTAGCTATCTTCGATGAAAAGGCAATTACATATCACTAGCAAAAAGCATACTTCATACACCAATATTTGTGCCTAACTTCTCCTGAAGCTAGGGCTTCTTAGAGGCATCGAATTTTAGGGCTAGGGAAAGTAAGCAATATACAAGAAATATATCCTTTTGGCTATAAAGTGAGAGTGCTCACAGAATAATTGTCTTATAATGAAGGTACAAACAAGTTATCTCGACAGGGATAATTCTGGCCAAATATGCAGAAGTTTGTATCTCAAAGATAATGATTATGGGAAAGAACTAAATTTCTTTGACTACTCACCAAATCTATTTTTATATAAATAATTTTAATATGTGACTCAGGAAAAAAAAATCAATCTATGAAATCCACGAGTATTTTATTGTAAATAACTGAATATCAGTTTTATATCTTTTCCCTTAGTCATTTTGTTTTTAAAATGTTCAATGTCACTTTTGTGAATAAATACAGATGTGAATTTCTTTCAAATATTAGTTTACCACATTCTGTATTCTATTCTTATCTTGGAAAATATCTCATTTTAATTATTTAAAAAATAAAATACAATATGTAAAAAGATGGAAATTGTTTTATCTATATTAGAAAATAAAATATTAACAATACGTCAGAATCAAATTTAAAAATGTTTATTTAGTCACTGCCTCTTTGAACCCCTTCATAATAATTTTTAAAACCCTCCTCTTAATCAGTCACTAATAAGCACTTGTAATACTAATTCTAAGCTACATGAATTTTCCTTTTATTTGACTAGAAATAAGAAAATGACAGAAACCATGGTGTAGTGGTTCCAACAATAGCAAATGTAAAGCTTATCAAAATGATTTTTTCTTTTTGAATTAAACATGTAGATACCTACAACTTCTATAGATATTGTATTTTCTATGTAGATTTATTTTGCTTTTATGATAAAGCATCAAAAGTTAAAATTTTCTGTTTCTAATACAGTTATAATTTATAGTAATATTTTTAAAGGTCCTAATTTGTTTGCAATTCAAGTCATTCTGTGGTATATTTTCATCTTAGCACTTAAAGAATTACACCCGGAGCTTCTATTTACATGGAAATAAGGTTATAATAATTATTTTCAAAACACATTACAACTTTTTGAACTTAAATGGAAAATAATGGATTGATTTTCTCTAAAGTCCTCAAAATAAAGCTGCTTGCCATTTTGTAGAAAATATAAATTATTTTCAAAGAAAAATTCTAAAGATTTAAAAAATGTTACATATTTCAATGTATTGGATAGTCAACATACGGTTCTATATTGAAAAACCAACAAATTCAGTAACTTTCGGCATAGTTATGAGCTGATATAAATAACTGGTTACAATAATCTATTCATCTAAGAAATTTGCTAATATAATGTCATGTCTATCCTATTATTCTCAGTTGTATTTTGTGTTTTATCACTACTCCTTATGCATCTAATTTTCAAAGATTTTGCTCTCAATAGTTAAGATGGATAGAAAGTTTTGTCTGTATTCAATTTATAATTCCCCTAGCTCAACCTCATCTAATTATCTTTAGGTCTTTTGTATTCGTTAATCAACTTGAGCTCTTTCAAAGACTTATCAAATAATATGAAATATGATCCTCCGTGTACAAATCTGCTTTTCCCTAAAACTATGGGCATGGATTCCTGGTTTATTCAAAAGTTTACAAGCATAACTGGATAGTAAACTCGCTTATGTTTATTCATCTATTTTTATTTTCATTTTAAGGTCAAGAATACACTTTAAATAATAACAAAAATTATTTTGTACGAGTTCTCCTTAGTGAATTGCCCTGGGTGAATATATTGAGCACAACTGTGCAACTTCAGAAAAACTGTGGCTTTAGAAAGCACATGGGAATTAATTAATTTGAATGTAGGTGGCAAGTGTGTCTTTAACAAAAAAAAAAAAAAAAACAGGCATACAGTCAGAATCAGCGCTCCACTATTTGAAGAGCCTTGTTCGTTATCTTCCTCATCTGAAATAATACTTAACCGTGGAGAATTGCTGTAAGTAATCAATGAGAGAAAAGTACTCCACATGTAAAGGGATGCTTACTTTAGTCCACAAATGTTTATTGAATGCTGGCTTCAGACACTCTTCCTAGCTCTAAGGATACAGAAGGAGCAAGATAAATACAATATTCTCATTAAAGTTTATTATTAGAATTTTTCCATTGGCATGGTAGGATAATTTTACAACTGAGAGCAATCTACCTTGAAAAAATAATTCCGATATTATTTCATGTAGTCTAGACAGTTTAATTCTTAAAGCTTATTGAGATGTAAGAAAAAATGGATGTAATTTTTTTTCTATGTATGTGTAATTTTAGAGAACTATTAGAGTCCAGTGTTTTATAAAGGATTATTTGTACAACCATTTAAAAATGTATTCAAGGAAGATTAAATTCTTGATTAGAACTATCTACATTCATGCATTTTATCAATACAATTCTTATGTCAACAAGCATATTGATAAACATGATATTGGATGAAATTCGACAGAAAAAAACAGCTAAAAAATTCAGCTGCAAATATCAGAGTAAAGCTTTTAAATGCAAATTTTTATTTACTTACATGTTATTTCTATGAAATAGATATAAATGACTTAGTTTCCTTTTAAATCTCACAAATTCAACATATAAATTAAATGTGGTTCCAGTTATAATCTCAGGGGGAAAGGCATGAGAAGCTTAGATAAAATTTCACCAAGTTACACATGGAAGGTGAATTTCTGAACATAGCTAAGAATATTATAAGAATGGAAAAAGGACTTGATTACAAGAAGTGATTCTGTATTATCAATATTGCAATAAAATACTGTTTTGGAGTAGATCAATTACATCAGTGAAATTTTAATATGAGCCATATGTCTTGTTTATATATATATACATACATATGTAATTTCAGCTTAATGAGAATTTAGTACATAAAAAGTGGTATTTTAATTCAACAAAATATTTTTAGTCAATTTGTGACATGATTTTACAACTAGTTATTTCCCGTATGAACTAAACTAGTGCTTATAGTTAGACATATTTCAAAATTTTTTACATTACATGTGGTGAAATACTGAAAGTAAAATAGAAAAATATACTATTTTGGAAAAGCATCTGTGTTGCATTTGACAGATAAGTTTCATTTTTATATTGCTAAAAAAATGACCAAGAATTCTAAAGAAAAATAGACACAATTATGAACAGAACATTCAGAGGTACAAATCTTAAATTTCCAAAATAAAGTGGTCTCAGTTTCAAGAAATTGCAATTCAATAGACTGGTTTTTATTTTTAACTCTCAGAATGCTAAATTGATTTAAGATTCTGTCTTGATAAGATTTTGT
Source organism: Solenodon paradoxus (assembly GCA_004363575.1). NCBI lineage: Eukaryota > Metazoa > Chordata > Mammalia > Eulipotyphla > Solenodontidae > Solenodon > Solenodon paradoxus. Next base: position 125,012 of record RJWH01001275.1, read on the forward strand.
ACTCCTGTATTTTGAATGAAATTTTAATTTGTCATAGCTTTGACATTAATCATTATCAATTAAAATTAAAATAAAGCTACCATTAAACAAGTAATCCAAAAACATGGACACGATTCTATAAAAAACTACAGTAAGAATCTATCTCTATACATAAGTACTTATACACATGTATATAAAAACTGCATAATTATATAAGATTGTTAACAGTGGGAGAAATAGCTTTAAAAATCTGATTAAGAATTGATTTGTTTTGAATTTTGCCACTTCCATGCCATGGGATATCTTGAAGCTAAGACAAAGATAACAATGAGCAAAGATAAACATTAGGTGACTTGGAGAATCTTTATTACGTATTATTAATGAGGCATGCAAGGAAAGTACCTGTGATCTGGTTTTCTTTCCACTATTAATACCAATCTCCTATGTTTGTAACATTTCACTCTGTTTATAACAATTACGTTTTATTCTGTATATACACACACATTAGCCAGTTATTCATTTTTCAGAAATCTGTCTGAACTTCCTCTGTGTCAAACACAATTATATTTAAGGAGAAAAAAATCCCTGCCTTCCTGACATTTATGTGATGAAAAGTATGCTGAAGGAAAACAGAGAAGATATGGAGATAGACTGAAGGGTGACATACAGTATTTAATAGTAAATGACAGCCCATAGATGCAATGATATTTTCTATCCCTTCGCTCATAGTAATTCTCAAGTTCTCTCGGCAGTGACTTCTACATCTGCTATCTCATTTACTCAACCTTTCTAGAACACGATTCTCTGTAGGACACTTCTCAAAGCAACTTGCCTATTGACTTATCAGAACTGGGTCACTGCTCCCAGTCGACGAAAGTGCCCAGGGCCATTATTTCTGTAGGAAGATGTTTTCAGTATTTGTATACAGCATTTGTATAGTTATAATGCTCCACAATGGACTTATATTTTCAAGGTGAGTTCTCTGTTTGCGAGGTATCTTCTAATTGAAAACCTTTTCACGTGATAGAATCTCTGACTTTATCTTTCACTTAAATGAAGGTAAATGCGCATAGACATTATATCAACAGAATTTCTCCTTAATATGCACATTTTTCTGAGTGCAGTGAGATTTGCCTAACCCGTGTGAAAGCAAAAGCTGAGAAAATTTGTACATATGTACATGTGTTCTCATGTATTGGTTTTATTATTGACATAGGTATACATGTGCATTTTTATGTTTTATATATGTACATATATAAGTATATATGTATACAGATATGCACTGTATATATAGCTATGTCTATATATATACAGACATACATATAAATAATTTTAAATTAGTTACAACCTGGAAGAGGGGATCAGACACTGATAAGTACAAACATCTATGTAAGTATCAAATTTTCAACTACAGCCACAAAATTTTTTAATAGATATGACCTGAAGGAATAAATAATTGGTATTTTTCTCAAAAGAAATTTCCTTTTCTCTGTGTTAGGGGACATTTAAAGAGAATTGTCTTCATACTGTGGTGCACATTTCCAAGAAATTTCTTAGAAGCAAATAAAAGTATAACACCTGTCACCGAATGAAAAGGGCACAATGATGTGCTGGAGAATGACATGCTCCTAGTGAGAAATCGGAGCAGATTTCTCAGCCGTATGGCATATTAGGAAAACAGGAAGCCTGTGTTAATGTGATATTAGTGATTTGAATGCAGGAGGTAGATTCGTTGTGCAGTGGATGGAGTGAAAAGTATTCCACTTCATGGATGTCAAACTAGAAGCTTCGGACATTAAAACCAAAGTGCTAAGATTAACTGAGTTATAAAGCCGTTTAGTGTGTTTTACAAGAGCAGAGGCATTTTTATACAGCTGGGCGACACTCATTTTCAGTATTAGAAAGCTTATTTTGGACAAATGGACTTTTTAATTTACAAGTTCTAAATTCCAAAGTAAGAGAAATTGCACCATTTTTTTCTCCCAGAGTTACAGATAACACAGGGTGAATTGTTTTGGGCCTGATTAAACTGTGTGGCTTAATAAACAAAAAATAGATCAAGTAAGCAGCAGCAGCTGAGATTCATGATTCAATTTGTGAATTTGGTGTCCTACTCTTGCTGTCTGTCACAGCTAGCTTGACCTGGCAGTCTTTGTCCAAAAAGTTAGCGGCACTTTCGTTGGGTATGAGAAATATTAATGGCAAGAACACCTCACACACAGCGTGGAAGGGTTCCGGGCAGTGATTCAGTTTCAGGATTCTGTCGGCCATGCTTAACAGCCTGCGCAGGCTATTTCTGCCCGCTCAAAGTGAGTTATTCAGGCTCCTCTCCATAGCTGAGTGTGAAAATAAGGCAGAGCTCCATCTTTGTTCGTAGTGCCTGCCTGAGATCAGAAAGCAAAGGGCTTTGGCATTATGTGAAGTATCACCGACTTTGATGCTCCCTGGGTGAGTTACAGGACCAGACTAGAGTTCACGGATTGACTGCAGAGTTCCTCTTACTGCGTAACAAATTTATTTGCAGACAAATAATTTTCACACAGCCCCACAGTCTGGGCCCCTGTTTAAAGTGAAACTCTAAGGTCACGTATATATTAGTGACAAGTTTTTTGTCCTTAACAGGTCCTGGATTTGAACACTGGTCTACTTGATTCCAATGTCTACCTCTTATCTCTTGTGTTAACCTTGACGGTGATGCTTTTTTCAAAGGTGGCCTATCTAGAACTGGATTGGCTAGGACACTCTTAGGAATCTACTATTTTATTTCTTGGTGGGATCAAATACAATTTCCTTGACTATCTAGAAAGATCCTCTTTTCACAATCCTGAGACGTTAAATGGAAGACAGTCAGGTACAGAATACTGACACCTCAAAAGGAAACATAAAGAGAAAAGTGTGTCAAAATTTCATTTTTACTCGGTATCTCAGAAAGTGACTTTGTTTGGAAATAGGGTCTTTGCAGATGAAGTTGTCCTGGGCCCTGATGCTAGAGGAGAGCGTGTGTGAAGGCACAGGAGACCAAGGCAGAGCTTGGAGTCGTGATGTCGTCGTAAGCACAGGTTGCAGGAACACCTGGAACCTGTCGAGGGCTGGGACAAATGCTCACCTCAGCTGAGGGAGGGGCATGACCCTGCTGATGGGCTGATTTCAGAATTCTGCTTTTAACACTGTTTTTAATTCGTCTCAAATGAACTTCCTCATTGTTTTAAGCTACTCTGTATTCATTTGTTGTTAACGGTTCAAGGAAAAGACAGTATCACATAAATTCTTTCATCTGATACAATCTGAGATGTTTTTAGGTACAACAGGTAAAAATGATGTAAGAAAAACATGTTACTTACGATATAATCATAAAGATATATATGCAACTCTTTCAGTCATTTAAAACCTATCTGTACATAGGGCTATCAAAAATCAACACAATAACTTGAAAGCTTATCCCTAACCAACTCAGCAGCTAAAATATGGATGCAGAGAAACTGCTAAGATGCTTCTTAGGTAGACAGCTTTGATGGCAACAAAGCAAAAGATGGATTAAATAAGATATAACTAACATGATTAACAAACGTTCTACTTAAGTTACGTGCTAGTAGTAATGTATGCGTGTGTGGAATAGAAAAATGTATAATCAACTGGGACAAGTTGGTTGGTTGTGTAGGTTACATCTTATTTTAATCAATAGTTATGTAGATTTTGTCACCTTGTTCTATGAACTAGTGATTGAAATGGGTTAAAGACTGTAGGGGTGATTGCGGGTTTGTCAGTTTCTCCTGTTAGTTTTTATGTGTGCATTTTGAAGGCATGGAATTCGATAAAGAAAGGATTGTGATAGCTTCTTGCAAATTTGACTGCCTTTGTTGAAATGTTTCTCTTTGCCTCAGTTGTTGCTGCCTGGAGGCATTTTGGCTGACAAGGATTGCTTTCTTTTGGCTAATTTTTCCCATGCTTTGTTTAACTAGTGCTTTATTTAAGAGGTGTCTTATATGAACTTCAAAGAGTTGTTTTCTATATTTAATGCAGCCAGATAATCCTTTGTTTTATATTCTCCCTTAATGAATTAATACATTTTTATTTTTAATGAATTAATACATTTTTATTATTTTTATCGGTTACTATAGAGATGACCATTTTCTTGAGCGATTGCAATATTAAATATTACTTTCATCTCCAGTTCAGTTATAAAACATTTTTAAACACTAAAAATTATCGCCTTCTTGTTCTCTTTGCATTATTGTAATGCATTTACTTCAAGAAATATTTAAGAATTCATTCAGACTGTACTGTTTTATTCCGTGCATAGTCAGTATGCATTTGTATTTGCACCTTAACTTCAAATTATCTTCTGGGATCTTTATTGTCCTTCCTGAAGAACTACCTTTTGTGTCTCATGTCAAAATTTTCAGAAATTTAAAGCTTTCATCATCTTTTTCTAAAACCATCTTTATTGTGTGTTCATGTTTGGGAGATATTTTTTTCTGGGTAGAAAAACAGCTTGAAACTAATTTTGAGTACCTTAAATATGTCATTCTATTACAGTCAGTTAATAGTCACAGTGAAACAAGTATTTAAGGTATTATACTTTTCTTCTTTTGGATACTTTTATATTTCAGTAAAATGTTCAACAATTATGAAAAAATTATTTTAAAAGATAATGAATATGAAGTATAAAGTCTATTATGCAAGAGTTTTTAATAAAAAAGGAGCAGCACATTGAAGTATATTAGAACTTGTAAAGAAATAAAAAGTACTTAGGGAAATGGGTAGATAATTTTTACATCCTGCTACTTTATAATAGGAATATTCATCGGAATACATAAAAAATCTCTACCAACACATCCATTAATGTCTAAAATGGAGACATCTGAGACATTGTTGAGGCAGAAAATCTAGGACTTTGGTGAATTAGATGTGGGGAGCCAAAGAGAAAAGTATCAAAGTTTATACTGATATTTTCTGATTTGGCCAGCGAGGTGGATGATTCCATTTGCTAAGCTAAGGAAGACAAGGAAGAAGAGGACAGTACCTCTGAGGCGAGAAATGATTACACTTCGTATTTGCTCATTTTTCTTAGCTGTAGTATATACAACTGGCATTTGGGACACGAATCGCTAATTCAAATGAATTTCCTTTCCTTGAGAACTAGGTGGAGTCATCTGCACAGGTTAGAGGCTGAATAGCTGAATCAGCTTCAAGCACTCTAGGTTCTAGGGAAGCGGGAGAAAGAGCTTCACGATCCAGAGCCTCAGAATTTAGAGATCAGGAAAACGGCAGCATCTTTCTGTTAGTAAGAAGCCAAAAAGCCACAGGCCTGAGAGGTGTTGGATTCCAGAACAGGGAATGGTACCAGTTGACGAGCAAAGAGCACAGGTGTCAGACCAGGTTACTTAAGTGTCTGTGAACCACTGAAGCCCCACATCAGTGTTCATAGAGGGTTTCAGAAAGTTGTGGGCCAAAGAAAAGGATGAACTGGATTATTCTCTGGAAATGTTTTAGGAAAAAATAAAATAAAGAGAAAAATGTAATATTAAACATTTATGTCAAAAGGAGAAGGTATGCATGCTAGCAAAGAACCTGTGTGTAAGTTGATATCCTACTTGAGAAAAAGATGTTGAATTTGAAAAATAAATCATATAAGGTGTTGAAGTCTTCAAATCCACAAATGGAGAAGCATATTTAAGTGGGAGAACCCATTGTAATTGTTGTGATTGGTGGTAAAAAGAGAAGGCGTCGTTGGTGACAGAAAATACAGAATGAGGATGTGAAGATTTCTGAACTTCTTAGGGAAGGAAAGTTTAGAAGCTAAAAGTGATGCACGAGTAGGACAATAAGTGAGAAAAATTATGTGAAAGTCATCAAACAGAATTAAAACATGTTCATAAGAAAAATCAGGTCCCTACCCAGTGTGTAGCATCCATGAAATATGGTGCTCATGACACAGTCCTTTTTCCAGTGTGATTTCTTTTTCCAGCAATTTTCGGCACACATGAAAACAGAGAAGTTTGAATGGTAAGTTCCTCCAGGAGTAGAGAATTTCTACATTATTGTTAAAAGGAGAGGTTTCCATTTGTAAATTTTTGAAATACATTGACGCTCTCAATGGTAAGTGATTAAGTTAATATTTATGAAATATAGATTATCCTTGAAGAGTTTATCGGTAAGAATTGAATGTAAAGAAACCATGCGTAACCTCAGACCGAGACTGCTGGGGGAACTGGAGGAAAAAAAAAACAAAAAACAGGTGAGGATTATTAACATTAAGTGAATATTTATGGAATAGTTTTGATGGGCAATTAAGAAGTTGTAATGAACCAAACATGGTGGTCTTTGGTCTGATGGAGCTCACGTCCTAGTGGGAAGGAACAACATAATTATATGCACTGTGAATATTAATGTACAGGAAGCTAGTAAGTAAAGTCAGAAGTGTAGGCAGTGTGCCCGGCATGAATTATTTGATGAACTACAGAATCCAACACTCTTGGAACTCCCATAGGAAGCGATGCTTCTGTTTGCTTCTCCCATGGACTGAGGAGGGCGTCCCCCAGGGACTTGATTCAGGGGATCCTCACCACAAACATACTTTGTAATCTTTTTTTCAGTGTTGGGTTCTGAATAAGTACATTTTATTGTTGGAATAACTAATTGCTTCTAGGTCAACCATGGCATGTGGTCATAGTGCTCTGGATAAAAATAAAGCAAAATGAGACGCGTGTGGAGTGTCCCTAGAGTGGTGCAGTGTTACTGGACAGGTGCTATGCAGAGAAATGCCTCTATTCAAGTGTTGTTTGACAGAGTGTAGGGGGTGTCTGTCTTGTGGTGGGAGATGAGGTGGGAAGTAACTGGACCTAGGAGTGGCTATAAAAGCACTGGACTTCTACTTTGAGTGAGTAGAACTACTGCAGGGCTTTGAGAAGATGAGGGCTTAATTGGAAGGGCATTTTGGAAGTGGTATTTTGGCTGTTTCATTAATTTATGCCCAAGTTGACAATGGCTTGCCCCCGGGTGGTCATGGACTAGGTAGTGAGACAAGGTATCTGTTATATTGCAAGTGAGGCAGAAGAGGAGGAAAATGGTCAAGGGGACTTCCAAGTATGTGAGTGTGGTTTTTTTCTGTTACACAGATACAGCGGACTCACTTTTTACTGAGAGGGAAGAGGCAAAGAAGACAAGTTTGTGGTGGGGAATAGCAGTTTGGTTTGGGCAGCTAAGAGGACTTGACAGTATGCTGTTAAAGACTGAGTTACAGTGTTATGGCACATAGTTAGTAATGGCATTTATCTCTGTGAGGATGGTAGGGACCACTGAGTGAGTTGATGGAATTAAAGAGGGTTAGGATTTAGTGAATGGAGCCTCGGATAGTCCACGTTTCAGAGACTGGGAAATAAGGAGAAACAAACCACGTGGTTGAGGAGGATTAACTTCAGGTGAAAGATGAGAAATGTGAGGTGTGAAAACATTAACTCTAGAATACTGTCATTTCTTCCATTCTTTGCTTCCCCTTTCTTCTTGGATCATTTGTTTTGCTCATTCCATTTTTAGTTTCTAATTTTAATCTTTTATTTTTTGGTCTTTTTCCTTGGGACCTATTTTAAGCAGTAGCTTAATTGTTGAAATCCTTGTTTCTCACTAGATCCCAGGTTTTTTCTTAAAAGAACACTAAGCAGTTACTGAGATTTTAGTAATCAATGTCTCATTTAATAGTGTTCATATTTAAAACCTATTTAGTAGGTGTTAATAAAAACCAAAGACCCAGCCCTTGGAAGTTATTAATCCACATCATGGCTATTCAAAGTAATTATCACAGTTGTGAGAAATGTGATTAATTTTGCATGTGGCAGAAACTTGTTAGAGAACAATTCATAAAAGAAAAAAATGTGCTATTTCATTACTTTTGAATGACTAAAGATAGTATTTTGCATTTATGAGAACTGTTCAGAGTATTTTCAGAAGAGAAAAATAAACATCCATCAAAGTATTAAACAGTTGATTGAACACATAACTTCTAATTGCTGTTAAAAATTTCCAAAGCACAGTGAGCTGGGGGAAACACTATATTTGAAATAGTAAAGAAACCCATTCCTATATATCTAATTTTATATCTGACTGTTTCTCTTCTGAGGGGGTAATTTAGCATAGGGGGAAGCTAATTTTGGGAGAACCATTCTGGTTTGCTCATTATTTTTTCCAAACTCAAGAGGGAACATCTGACAAAGTTGAGCAAAATCTTGCTATCTGAGGGCTAAATACACCCCATATGTTAATGAAGTTCTACAATGGTAATGTAACTCTGGAAATCTGGTTTTTAGGAATAATAATGTCTCAGGGGAATTAAAAAGCTCTTGGCTATGTTTTGAGAATTAGAATATCTCAAGGCCATGATGTCGCCTGGCTACTGAAATAATATGCTCTTATCCTAAATACTCCTCCTTGAAAGAATATGAAGTCTGCTTAAATGTTTTGCTCACATTTTTTTAAATATAAATGCCAATGATTTATAAAATAAATTAAGAAAATTACAGTCAGTTACAAGATGCAGCCTGTTAAGGTCTCCAGCTCACCTCCTCACAGACGGCAAAGCTACACGCTAACAGCTACAGCCTTTGAAAAAGAATGGGGACCAGTATCTCCAGAAAGAGAAAAGGCACACCAGGGGTGCCGAGGGTTTGAGTTTTCACTTACAGCCAAGGATTTTTCTGACTACTGGGCAAAGATCTCTTGCCTGGACAGAGGATAGGCAGCTGAGTCTACAACCTCAGTACTGAGCGCTGACTGATTTCCAATGCAATAGTCCATTCCTCAAGCTCTCCGGGAAACCTTCAGAAGTGCCCCAGGCAGACCAGGACCTCACAATCACCTGGGATTACTGCTAGAAAGCTTCACATATCTGCCTACTATCTATAGAGCTCCCATTCCCAGACTCCAGAGTTGGTAAGCTTAAACCCTATTGGGGCTGTAACCAGGTAAAAGAAAATTCACAAGGGAAGTACATTTTGCTGTTACTGACTCCCAAGGAATATGGAGGTTTCCAATACCCTTTTATACTTGTGTCCTCTGCTGGGAAGGTGATCTGCCCTCTTTGTGCTGTGCTATTCACGCCTGTGATTCTGATAGAAACCTCTGTATTCCACATACCAACTCCAGACCCATAGGCTGGACTCTCAGATCTCAGCACAGGACTAGATCTAGAGCTCCATCAAATCTGATGGTACATAAAGATCACAGGACAATAACAAGAAAAAAACAATAGACCAGTATTCCACTCCAATATCCTGCAACCTACCTGAAGATGTTGAAGCAATGGTTGTAATGATAATCACAAATCAGAACAATGGAGAAAGGGAGTTCAAAACAGAGTTCATTGAGCTAGAGAACAAGATAAAGAGACTCAACAGTATATTGGAAAAAGCCTCCAAACAAATCAGTGAGTTAGAAGAGAGGGGAGTGGAATGCATCCAAGCAGACCAGCAAAGAGAAAAGAAAGACAACATATGAGACTTACGTGATAACACCAAGAAGAACACTATTCATACCACAGGTGTCCAAGAAGGGGATGAAAAGGGGCAGAAATATTATTCAAAGAAATAATAGTGGAAAATTTTCAAACCTGAGAAAGGGAACAGACCTTCAGATCCAGGAATCTCAAAGAATTACAAACACAAAAAACCCAAATAGACATACACTAAGACACACTGGACAAAGAAAAGGACAAGGACAAAGAAAATCTCGAAAGCTGCTACAGAACAAAACAGGTTACATAGACGGGAGCCCCCACAGACTTCAGATTCCTCAGCACACTGTCCGGGCCAGGAAGGAATGGCAGGATATATTCAAAGTGCTTGAAAGGAAAGAATTGGTAACCAAAGATATTCTATCCCAATAGGTTATCATTAGGAATTGAAAGAATGATAAAGAGCTTTACAGACAAAAGTTAAAGGAATTCATCACCACTAAACCAGCCTTTCAAGAAATACTAATGGTCTCAACCTTTTACATGTGACTGTCCAATTACCCCATCACCATTTGTTGAAGAGACTGTCCTCGTTCCATTGTAAGTCTAGGGCTCCTTGATTCAAGATAAACCCTCAGGTAAGTCTGTTTATATTCCAATACCATGTTGATTTGCTTATTGTTTTGTAGTAGAGTTTGAAATCAGGAGTGTAACTTCTTTACTTTTGTTCTTACTCCTCAATTATTTTTGCTATCCTGGATCTTTTGTATTTCCAAGTAAACTTCATTCTCTTCTGTTCTATTTCTGAGAAGAATGTCTTTGGAATTTTAATGGGAATAAGTCTGTATTAAATCTGTATATTGCTTTATGTAATATGGCTATTTTAACTATGCTAATTCTTGTAATTCATGAGCATGGAATGTTTTTCTATTTCTATGTGTCCTCTTCCATTTCTTTCAACAATGTCTTATAGTTTTCATTGTATAGGGTCTTTCACTTCTTTGGTTCGGGTTATTCCAAGGCATTTCCTTCTTTTTGATGCAATTGTAAATGGAATTGTTTTGAGATTTTTTTCTGCCTTTTAATTACTTGCATATAGGAATTCAATGTGTTTTTAATGTTAATTTTGTAGTTTGTTACTTTACTACTATATTATTTCTATCAGTTTTTTACTGGAGTCTTTGGGGGTCTCTATATTAACGTGCCATCTGAAAATAGTGATAGTTTCAGTTTTTCCTTTCCAATTTGGATACATCTTATATCTTTTTGTCGGACTGCATTGGCCAGAACTTCCAATACCATATTAAGTAGTAGTGATGAGAGGACATTTTTGCTTTGTTCCTGACCTTAGAGAAAAAGCTTTCAGTTTTTCTCCACTGAGTGTTTTGTTGACTGTAAGTAGTGATCTAGGAATAACTACAGAACACCATACAAAAAATTAGTTCCAAGTAGATCAGAGACTTGGATATAAGGGCAGACACCATAAATATAGATAAAAATATAGTTAAAATACTACTGAATATTGATCTAAAAGATGTCTTTGGGAACTTGACTCCAATAATCAAGGGGATTAAAATCCAAAATAAACAAATGAAATTATATTTCAAATTAAAAATCTTCTGTACAGTGAAATAAACTCATCAAAATAAAAAGATACCCTACTGAATGGAAGAAGAAGATATTTGCATATCATACATCTGACAAGGGATTAATACCTGAAACATATAAGGAACTCTTCAAACTCAAAAGAAAACCAATAATCCAATTAAAAAATTGACAGAAGATCTTAATAGACACTTCTCTAAAGATGGTCAACGGACACATGAAAAGATGTCCTACTTCTTTTATTATGAAATAAATGCCAATCAAAACAACAAGATACCACCTTACACCAGTGTGAATGGCTATCTTCCAAAAGAATGGAAATAAGAGCAGGAGAGGATGTGGAGAAAAGGGAACTCTCATATACTGTTGGTGGGAATATAAGATGGTACAACCATTATGGAAAGCTGTCTTGTCTTGGAGGTTTTTTTTTTTTTTAATTCACTGGAAATTCCATGTGATCCAGTTATTCTACTAGATATTCTAAAACTAGGACTCATTTATTCACAGAGATATATGCATTATTATGTTTGCTGCAGCACTACTTATAATAGCCAAGAGCTAGAAACAAATTAAATGCCTGTCAAAGGATGAATGGATAAAGATGTGGTATATACATACATATATATATAGTGCATATATACTACATATATATATATACTACATATATATACATATATATACACTACATATGTACACATATATAGAGTGCATATATATACACACACAATGAAATACTATGCAGCTACCAAATAAGGTAAAATCCTATCATTTGCAATAACACAGATGTACCTGGAGAGAATTATGCTTAGTGAGATAAGCTAAAAGGAGAAAGAGATATGATGTCACTGATGTAAGGAATATAGAGACAGCAAATAAATTAATGAACTAAATCAAACAGCGGACTCGATCAAAGGTTGTGGGAAAAGAAGGGGAAAGCGGATGAATGGTAAGGTGAAGAAGCTTAAATGTTGGTAAATGTACTATATTTTATACAGATGTTGATCTGCTGTGACTTATGATCTATACCTTAAATGTATTTACTTTTAAAATGCAATATTTCTTCAATGAAAATCAATTAAAAAAATAAGAAAATTCTATACAATCAAACTTCAGAAGCAGCAAGGCATCAAAAATATAAAATGTGAACTTTAGAATAAGTTCAAGACTAACCTGCTATCTAGTTAAAGGTTATAAGTATAGAAACCTATATGTAACCCCCACAGGGTAACCTCAAGATGTAAATGCTTAAAAAGTCAAAGTAGAAAACAAAAATGGAAACCAAACTCAACATAAATGTTTTGAAAACACATGAGAAGAGAACATAGGTACGGTCTACAATAATACCCTACAATAACACACACACACATATATATATATACAGAATAAACTGTTTCATAATAATCACCCTGATGTTAATGGATTTAACTTACCAATCAAAAGCCACAGAGTGGCTGAATGGAATAAGCATAACTGACTTTTGCTCTAAGTCAAATGTTGGAAGCCTGTGCTGCAATCAAAAAAAACAAAGCAGGGACTTACTCATATTAGCTACAATACACTTCTAGCTAAAGAAAGTGATGGTTAAGGGGTCAATTCAGTAAGAAGACGTAACTCTTATTAATGTATCAAATGAGACAGCATGAAAATACATAAAGCAATTATTAACAGAACTAAAGAGACAGAGAGCGAGCAAAACAATAACAGCAGGAGACATTAACACCTAAGTCACAAGGATGGACAGATCAATCAGGCAGAAAATTAACAGAGAACCTACCGTCTTAAATGACAAATTAGAACAGATGGGTTTAAGAAACATCTACTGAACCCTTCACCCAACAAATGCAGAAATCACATTTTTCTCAAGTGCTCATGGAACATTCCCAAGGATATACCAAATGCTGAGAAATGAGATGAGTATCAACAAATTCGCTAAGATTGAAATTGTATCAAGCATCTTCGATCACAAGTTGCCGGGAATAATAGGGGAAAAAGCTTAAGTTTGGATAAATCAGTGCCTTGGCAGGGAAACCAACCCTGGTACCTGGAACGCCAGATGCCCACCAGCAAAGAAAACTTTGGCTGGAGGGGTTTCTGACATACTGTTTAAACTTAAGAAGAAGTTAAAAGTTAGCCAGTTAGCTAAGACATTGTGTAACTGTACGCATAGTCTTTTGAGTGTGACTTCAGCTCTGTGAACGATGGTTGTAAATATGGATTTAAATGTTGTGCTTTTTCGAAAAACAACTTCCTTGTGTAACCACAATAAATACGCAGGGAGTCAGACGCTCGAGGTGACAGTCCTCAGAGACGGCTCACCCCCTGAATCCACTTTCACTCTATCTTAGTCTCTAGTTTTTCCTCCATCTTTCACCTTCCTTCTCCCCTATTCTCCTGGAATGAAATCCTGACACACACTGACTTAAAACTAAAAATCATCTAAAGAAGAAAGCTGGGAAATTTCAAAATTTGTAAAGACTAAACAACATGCATCTGAATGACATCTGGGTCAAAGAGAAAATGAAAGGAGACGCTTAAAAAGTGCTTGGACACAAAGAATGAGAATATGAGCTACCAGAAAATCATGGGATTTAGCAAAAGCTACACTATTAAGAGGGAAATTTTTAAGCAATTCAGGCCTGCTTTAAGAAATGAAAAAAAAAAAAAAAAGCAAATAAACAATCAACTCTACAACTAGAACAACTGAAGTAAAAAGTCAGCCTAAGGAACAAAGCAAAGATATTGAAGTAATCACAAGTTTTCCCCAAAATAGAAGTCCAAATCAGATGTGTGTATTCACAGCTGATGTTTTGTATTTGATGGATACTGAAGCTGCACATCTAAATTTTATATTGTTTTATAAATCAAAATTACCTCAAACTAATTTTAAATTAGCAAAAGATCTAAAATTGTGAATATTTAACAAATACCGTTATATAAATGTATATATTACATGTGCTTACATACATATCATGGATATGTCTAATATAATTTTGCTATGGTCTGAAACTAGGAATTACAAGAATAAAGTTAATTTATGACACTGGTGATGAAATGAGGTATTACCGAACATGCAATGTATCAAGGAAGTCAAAAGGAAAATCCATATCTTAATATAAATCAAAATGGAGTTGTAAGAAATGCAGTTCGAAGAGGGAAGTTCCTAGTAAGCATCTACCTTATGGTGAAAATATACCTCACATTTTACACCTCAAAGGACTGGAGAAAGGATGAACTAAGTACAAAGTTAGTGGAAAGATGGAAATCCCAGTGATCAGAATGGAAGTCAAAAGACACTAGAAAACATAAAATGTTTCAAAATGTGAAAAACAAATCTTTAACTAGGCTCACACCAAAAAAGAGAAATACATAAAATCAGAAATGAAAGATACCTTACAGCTTGATTCACTGACACTCATCAATACTGCAGAAATACAAAGGATCATAAGGGACTAATATGAAAAATTACGAAGCAAAAATTGAGCAACCTAGAAGAAATACACAAATTTCTATTAACATACAATCTACCCAGACTGGATCTTGAAAATAATTGGAACAGATTACTAATAGAGATGGGATCAGTAATCAAAAAACCCTCCACCAACAGCATTCCAGATCCAGATTACTTAACTGATGAAGTCCCTAAAACAGAAAAAAATTCAAATAATTTTCCAACTCTCTCACAAAACAAACTCATTTTACAGGCCAGCATTACTCATACCAAAAGCAGACAAGGAAAATCAAGAAAATAAAATTATAAACCAATGTCCCTGATGAATCTAGTTGCAAAAATTCTCAAAATATCTGCAAGTGAATTAATACATTAAAATTTTCATACCCCATGATTGAGTAATTTATTCCAGGGAGTAAGAAAAACAAAAATAATGATTTCTATTCCAGGGAGTAAAAAAAAACACAAAAATAATGATATACTATGTTAATGAAATGAAGCATAAAAAATCCTATGATTGTCTTGATACAGAAGAGGCATTTGACAATATTATTCATTCACAATTAAATCCTCCATGAAGTGGATATAAGAGGGAGCATACGTCAGCATAATGAAGGTCATAGATGGTCATAAACTCACAACTAGTATCTTACTCAAATGGCAATCCTTTAAGACCCCAAACCAGATGAAGCAGTTAGACTGCATGATGTAGAAAGACGAGAAAATACACGTGTGTTAGTTTAAGCCACTAACTTTGTGGTAATCAAACATAAAATGAACCTTTATCTCAAAGTGTTTGGAAATTTTTTCTAAATTTATAAACATACACATATGATATATATTACATGCAAAATTATAATCCTTTAATTTTCCATATATGAATTTGTATGTCCTCATTTCTTTGGGTGTTGGGAACATACACTTAGTTTAGGACACTACATTTTTGTGAGGGGCATATCGCTTTTCTATCTAATTTCTTAGGGAAGTTAGCGAGGTGCAAAGCTGGTTTTCCAGTTATGATCAATCCATGAAATAGGCTCTTTTCCACTGAATGAAACTGTTGCTTTGCAATAGCAGCTTTTGGAATAAATGTAGCCTGATGCTTTCTTTTGCAATCCGCTCAGCAATGTTACTTTATCTGTTTTTGCTGGATGAGTGCAATTCTGAATGATGTCTGTGTAGTTTTAGACTCTACCTTTATGGAGATAAACTGAAAAAATTTGATCCCAGAGGTATTATTTTGTACTTTCTCAGGGGGAAAAAAAATCAAATGGTTTACCAGAAAGCTCAATGTATTTTGTTAAAAAATTGCACAAACCCTTAATCCTTATTCTACTATTGGATATGTTTTCTTAATAGTCAATGCACTAGGGATGGCTAGTCCAATAAAATCCATTTAGCAGATATTCACACTTTTCTCTCTACTCCTTTCAAACATATAAATCACATTAAGTTACACTAGCACATACAGATTCACACTGTATGTCCTCGTTGCAGTCACACTGCCATGTTTTTAATTCAGAAAGTTATGGTGTGTGCTATACTAATTGAAGTAATTTACTTTCATAAAATTAGATACACATTTCAACAAATTAACAATGACAAATACTCTTACACTGAAAATGTGAGAAACAAATGAAACACAAGTTTATTTAATTCCTTTTTGTTTCTCTGAATCTACTAGCTTGTAGACTCTGGACCAGTCTTCAAGAATGTGTCTCGTGGAAAGAATTGGAAACATTCATCTATACAACTTGGTCTCTGAAACATGGCTTGCCTATATGGCAGGATAACAGACTGAGACATCAATTTCTGTCTCCTCACCTGTACATAAGAGAAAGAATCAAAGTCTATTACCTATTATTCCCTTGCCTCTTGCCTCATCCATTAAGAGCATTCTAATCAGGCCCATGTTTCTAAGGTATGGACTTTTTCTCTTACTGGAGAAACGAAGTCTGAAGGTCCAGAGTCTACTTAAAGAAAATATTTAACCAGAGAATGAATAAGCTCAGCATCATCAAAAAGCAGCAAAAATGTGTTTCTCTCCCTGTTTATCATAAAGAAGGTGGTGTGAAGGGTAAGTTGATGTCCTTAAAGATTCCACACTTGACAGAAACAGGGCAAGATTGATAGCTTCCTAGAGCAGCAGCAGCAAAGATGGGCAGTGCCCAGCCCCACACATGCTTTCCATTTCTGGAGACAAGACACATCCTCTGTGCCATCCAGCAGAAACAGGACCCAGGCCCCAGACTGACTTTAGACAGGTGTCTCTATTTCCATTCTAAGAGGGGTGCTCACAGTAGGTTCCCTTACATTTAGATATTTGAAACATGATCACGTGCAAGATAAAAATGTTATTTCCTAAAACTCGTTATCTACCCAGGGTAACTGGAAAAAAAAAAAAAAAAGAGAAAAAAGTTGAAAGAAGGCATGTAGAAAATTTAAGAAAAAGCACCCAGGTTAGTAACATGAGACTAATTAGTAATAAGATTGAACTCCTCAGTTTTTGATGAACCAATTATCTGGATTCTCTAAAGGTTTGTTAAAGAATGTCAGATATGAGCATGGTTACATGAAAGGAGAGGTTGTAACAAGTGAATCTTTCCAGCGTTAAATATTCTAAAAATGAATTCTCTTTAATGCTTTGCCAGGCTTAACCCTAACAAAATTTCAGGATTACATAAGAGGCACATTGATGATATAAATGTATCTTTAATGCTATAACAGGCTTTAAATCATAATTTGAGAGACAAGTGAATAGTCACTGTTGAAAGTGTTTTAAATTCCTTGTGTAGATGCCTCAGGGATTTTAATGATGACCAAGGGCATAGTAGGATTTTTAAAGACTCGCTATTCAAAATTATGCGGTTACTTTCTACCTAAAACATGCCATTTTTTGGGGCAAATGTAGCTTAAATTGTAACCTTGTTAACTCATAAAATGTTAATTATATTCTATTTATTATATATTCATGACCTTCAGTAAAAGAGATGCAATGAAAAATTAAAATGGAAGGTAAATTCACATCTGAATACTTGATTTTTATCCTCTGGGCAGCTCTGTTCTTCAGGATACAACCCTTCATGTGTCTTTTGATTCAAAATATGATAAGATGCTAATGAAGTTTCACAAGTTGATTATCTAAAAAACATACAGAAATGTCAGGAGTGGAAGAAAATCAAATCATGCAAATGCATAAAAAGTATTTTAAAATTTAATGTTAAAACTAACAAGTACAGAAGGGGAGAGGGAACCTGAGGTTGAAGAGTGAAAATAACAGTGGAACCCTGGTGGTGGCTGAGGTAGGAGTCTATCTCCTGAAAAAAATCATCATTGTCAACGAGTGGCACAATTTTGAACTGTTAACGAAATGTCTTCTGTCATATCTCAAGTTACAATGTGAGGATAACCAATTTTTTAAGGATCTTTGGGATCTTTTAGAAGCAAATAAACAAGGGCAATTACCATTTTTATATTAAGAACATACAGCTGAATAGTTTCTTCCAAGAGTTTAAAACCAAAGATTTCAAAACCATGGAAAACAAGGACAAAAGATGTATGAAGTTTCCTTAATTTTCTAATCGGTGCGGCCTACATTATTAGATTCAGTCAACAGTACCTTAATGTAAACAAGCAAATAAAGAGAATAAAACATAAAAATAACATGTCAGAGGAACAAATAAAAACCCAGTAACACGTGGACAGTTGAAATCACAGAGGAAGGAAAATACAAAGGAGCAAAACCAGTGATCTTCACATGTCTGACAGCTGACAACCAGAAGAGAGTAGAATATCTACAATCTGCTAAAAAATATTTACTCCTTTGAATTTTTTAAGAAGTGACAATACCTGTCAAGCTTGGAGGAAGAACAACATTGAGATAAAGAAAAAGTAGGAATGAATTACAAAGGAAATACCCCATAAAGGGTAGTCTAGAGTATGTATTTCAGTTGGGAGAAAACAGTTCCAGTAGGAGGGGTTACAAGGAGTGATGAACGAAAGCTAAACCGAATAAAGATAAATCAAAAATTGTAACTGTGTGTGATAAATGATGATTGTACTTTTTGATAAAATCAAGCTATGACTTTAGTTCGCTAGTCTCATTGATCTCGGGGGGTGGGATGAATGAAATTAAGTTATATGGTAAAATATTCTTCAAGTGTGTTTCTTTTTTTCTAAATTTATGAACATTTACAGTTTGTAGAACAGGGCTGATAGTATAAAACTGACTGAGTATTATCACCAGTAAGAACTGAAGACAATCTTCAAATATGAATGTGACTTAACTGGTGTTTGCTGTCATTTTTTTAGTTTCAGATTAGCTTACACTGACGTGCATTAAAATAATTTTGTAAACGAACAAGTAATCAACACACAGAACTTCAGATTCTTCATTGCCATCCAGTAAGGCGGAGTTCTTGATGAAGTTCCCCAAAGGGCTCAGAGCATACATGTGATTTAAGAAAACATAATTAAACATATAAATTCTATTTGTTGATGTGTGTGTATATGTAAATTTTAAATTTAAGCATAATTCAATTTAAAATAATTCAATTTGAAAATAAAATTTAATAAAATGGGCTGCTCTAGCAACTTTAAAAATTTCTCACCAACCATTTAAAAGACTTTAAAAGAATGGAGGGTAGAGGAAAACATGCATGTTAAAGGAGATATTTTTTTGCTACTTCAGTAAAACACTCATTTCTGAAAGGGTGAACATGCTTCTTAGTCTAGAAACAAAGGATTTGTATGATTAACAGGCATCTCTTGATTGAATTACAAATATTAATGTCAGCAACATGTCAAATATCCATCACTAAATGAAATTTACTAAGATCACTTCATTGCTTAGAAACTATTTGAATAGTAAATACTTGCTTACACATACAATTTATCTTTCCTGATGATTAACATATATTTAAAAATAACATTTATTTCTCCTCCCTTTGATTTTTAACTGATATTAAACCCTTAGACATTTTACCCCCTAGAAGTTTAAGGAAAGATTTCTAAACACAGTAATTCATAAATGCCATGGTTTGGTGAAAAAAATATACGGCAGACATAAGAATTGACTTTTAGCTGATAGAGTATAAATACAGGCAAAAGTCAAGAGGGAATGCCATGTAATGCCATATATTAGGAGAAGGCATATTCTATAGGGAAAGAAAAGTGGATTGTGAGTATATGTAAATAAGGTCAAATACGTATTATAGACTGTGTGTGTGACCTAAAAGGTTGTTTGTACATGATTTGGAAAGTAACAGAATGAATGCTGAATTGATGGACAGAGATATGAGTCTGACACATTAAAGCCAATGGAGTGAGGGAAGAGATGAAAGCTGGTCTGGAGTCTACTGAAGCATCCAGATTGAAAGGTATCATAAATTTAGGGAAGTGCACATGAGGTCTTTTGAATAACAATGATAGTAGTTAAAGTAATAATTAAAATTATGGGAGAGCTAAAAGTTACTGCATTAATATATGTGGGCTTTTTGAAAAACAAATACTGAATGACAATCTCAAATGGGAAGGAAAGTTGAAGCAATAAACCACTCCATTTTCTCCCAAAAAGGAGAACAGAAATATTGAGGTATCATTGATAGAAGTGAAAGACTTAAAGATTAATTTGTTCGATATTTACTGATATTTTATTACTGCACAGGGACTTGTACTGTCTGAGGGGGATGAAAAGATAAAGAACAGATAGTTACTGCCTTAGAGGAATGAAAGTTCAGTGGGTGAAATGAGCATTGATTAAACAACCTACACAGAGATGTAAAATTACAAGCACAAGTAAGGTGAGGTTCATGATGCCTGGAAGCAGGTGATAAGGGAATATTTGATCTTGGAGGACTGGAAGGATCTGCTGAAGGTATGAATACCTATTTCATTTGGATAGAATTCTAAAAGAAAAAAGCACAAGGCTGTGACCCAACCTTGAGGAATGCTCATAGTTGGATCTAGTCATAAAATTTTTAAATATAAGGAATAAGGGAGAGCATTTTAAGACAGAGGAAAAACTAAAGGAAGATTGGTCTCAAACTAGTCACTGGCCCTCTAAAAATTACATTTAAATAAAAATAAGTTGTTTTGTCCTTAATTATTTTTATTGAATGTGACATCATGCTCAGTAATTGAGATAACATTGAACTAGTTGAGTATATACTTTTCATTTCTAGACTGATTTCATAACTTATACTATTCAGATTTTACTTTAGTACTTCCAAGTGTCCTATATAAAATTGTAGGTTATCTGAATGACACAAATGAGATTAGTCCTCCTATAATTTCTGTTATAACACAATACACTCCACTCTTGCCAAGCATCTTCTATAAATTACTGCAATCTTAATGTTAAATGTTATTTTAACACTTGTATTTGGACTCCCACATAGAATTATATTACTTACTTTATTAGCTCATTTACCACCTACTATGCTATATTATTAGCTAATCCTTTGAACATGAGATGTTTGGGGTTACTTCTGGTAGTAATTTAAGCACCCCTTTGGCTTGCCATTTACTGTCTGTTTCCACAACTGTTACATATCTGTGGTCTGTATTAAAAATTAGGCTAATTTAATCAGCACTGATTAAGACAACTGTTAGATTCATATGAGAAATTGATTAGTACTGAAGTCATATTATCATTTAATTTGTAAATTATCTCTTATCAAAAAGAATATACTCAAGGCATCAACCTTTCAGAGTAACTATGTTAATTTAGATTTTAAATAATTTTTATAATTACATTGAATAATTTATGGTCTTTATGATATATTTATGACATACTGAGCAATCAAATTCTTCTGTATCTACTCATTGTATATTTTGTAGGTGTTATAATTACAGACAAATATTTAGTATGTCTGTTACTTGTAGCAGTGGCAACCTAGTCAAACCTTTCAGATTCACTAACAGTATGCAGGATACATATTGTAGACATATGTGTTAGTGTATATTATGGATAAGATGATTATATACTTAGAATTGATTAGACTTTTTAAATATTAGCTTCCAAATGTCTGTAGAAATTCAGACTTCTTAGAATATATTTAGCAATTTAGCAGATGCTATGCTTTTATCTTTTATTGTGTGGAGAGAAAATTAAGAGGTCTTATCTAATATTTCAAAGACATTCTTATTAAACACATGGGAATACAGGATTAGTATAAGTTAGGTAAATACATCATCAACATTATGGTATTTCATATAGAGCCCTTGAGTTATAACTTTATATTTAAATTGACTAACATTTTGATGCTTATTTTTATAATCGGTAAATGATGCAAGCTTATTGTAACTAAAGAAATGTTTGATATGACATCTGAGGGTCTATATATTCAGAATATGTTATGTAATTTCACTGATTTAATATATCGACCTATAATGTAGCTTACAAGTGGCATAAAATCTAGGTTATCAGGAGAGTATACACTTAATACTTGGTGCATTATCCAATTTCATAAATTATTTCCTTGGTTTATGTTTAAAACAATGAGTTTTATCATGATTAAAAAAATTTTAGCTGAGATGCCTTTTTTCCTATGAAATAAATCTTTTTTTCTGTTCTTAAGGAATTTCTCATTTGGGACTATAAAAATATTCTTGATCTGATGATTCTCCTAAAATACATTCCTTTAATTTTACATCACAAAATCATTAGCTTATTTCGTATTTTCTGTTTTCTCAGCTGCTACTCAATTCTCGGTTTTGAACACCATCTACAAGTCGGGTGTTGGGCGGGTGCTTTATATGTAAATACAAGGCAGAGAGGGACATGGAAGAGCATAAGCTAACCAAGGTCAGATTGCCCCTACTATTTAGTCCAGGATTAATTGTATACATTTATTAAAAATTAGAATACAAACTATTCTTATTCTGAGCTGATACATCATAGCTTCTCTTCTCTATCCTCACTTAAAAACATTCAGTCTTTCATTTTTATAGACATGTCAGGGACTTTAAGTATAGATCCCATGAAAGTAACCTAAGATAGAAAAGATGGGATAAAGATTAGGAGGAAAAAGGATTTGTCTATTTCACTTAGGATTCCTCTGACTTTCATCTTTCTCCAAGATGCCCAGTAAGGGCATGTGACTCAGATGCTGCCTCCCACGTGCTCTGCCCTCTTCTCATGGTCCTGTACAAGTGCTGTGTGCATCCTCCAGCACCTGTGAGTAGTAAGCTCTCCTATAACCGTCTTTTTTTTTTGTTGTTGACATGGGTCACCATCTGGCACCGGGCACCTGACTTAACAAATGTTAACAAAGACATGACAGGAATCTGTAAATATACAATTCAAAACTGATCATCTTGTTTTGACACCTCATAAGCTCGTGTTTCTCTAGTTTTCTGTATCTGAGAAAGAAAAATGTGTTCTATACAAAATGAATGATTCTGGAGGAGATAGTTCTTTCCTGAGATTTCTTAATTGTCCTTACCTGACGTTGTTTGTAAAACTCAGATGAGGGGCTTAGAAAATCTCCTGAAGTCTTAAAAAGGAACATTTAATCAGCCTAATATTTTAAAAAGGATCATTAACAGAGTGGTTAGCACGCATTTAATTCACTTTAAAATGACATTGTGCAATTTTTCTGCAAGAAAATCTTTGAACTACTTTTCCTAGATTCCCCCTTTTTTTCTATCTTTCAGAATTAAGAGTTGGCCAGAAGAACCTGAGTGAGGTTTGAAGGACAGAAACGAAGCAAAGGTCCTTTTTCCTGAAGATCTTTGTGATAAGACACACTGAAGGAATGTTGTGAAATTGTTCATGAATTTCACCTTGTCCTTGCTTTTATCTCTGTCTGTCTTTCGTCCTAAGTAGTGACCCTTTAACAGCAGCCCCATCACCTTTATGAGATGCTTTGATAAGAACCCACAGATAAAGGTGGACTCACCCATCTGAAAATCCCTACCTCCCACTGACCTCTCCATAAGCTTCCATTTCTCCTTCTCCATGTTTCTCCTTGACACACAGGACTTTGAGTTGTTCATCTACTTCAGCAGATGAGTTTGGTGTCTCCTGTGATTCTCCAGCTCATCCTTCCAAACTCTTATCATCCCCACAGTAATTCCTTATAATAAATGTTAGGCTGGCCCAGAAGGACAAAATGGCGGCCCAGAAGGACAAAATGGCGGCCATACCTGGGTAAAAGGAAGCTGACGAAACCACACCTGGAATCACAGGACCAATCCCCAATCGCGACGTATGAAGCCCGCGAAATTCTTTTGCTTAAAGATCGCGCTTCCCTTTGTTTGGGCGCGACTTCCCCGGCCCTCGTTCTGCGGACCGGAGAACCTCGCCCGGGTGCGCAAATCCCGATAAAGCCCTGGCTATTCGACCTTTTGTCTAATTGACTTTCTTTCCTCACGGAGCTCAGAAAAAACCTTTCAATAAACACCTTAGTCCTAACACTCATACTGGCTTTGCTTCCTAGACTGAGCACTGACTAATACAGAAACTATCATTCACTGGGCTGGTGAGGCTATTACTATTTGCTACTCATTTTCTCCTTTGATTCATATTAAGTAGGTTTAAGCAGTTACATCCATTTTCACAGTGTGATAAGAAGATGAGAAAATCTGCTGGTATATAAGCTTATAGTTTGATAATTTTTCAATTAGTATTGTTATGGCAACTTTCATGGTAGTAAAGAAGGATACATACAAAACCCAAAGAATTCCTAATAGCATACATCTAAAGTACTCTACACTGAGACACATTATAATCAAATTGTCACACAAGAAAAAAGAATTTTGAAAACTGTAAAAGGAAAGCAAATCCTGTGAAAATGAGGTCACGTTAGTCTATTAACAAGTTTCTCAATAGAAACCTTGTAGACCAGCAGGGAGTAAGAGGATTTATTCAATGTGCTGAATGAAAATAACTGCCAATCAATAAAGCAATATCCAGTGATCTTTTAGATATATAGGATAGAGACTTTTCCAGACAAACAAAAAATAAGGGAGTTTATCATGAACAGGCCACTTTTTCTATTCTTTTCATTCCTATGTTCTTATAAATTAAAAATATACTAAATAGCAACACTAAAGCATATGAAAGAAGAAAATGCACTGGAAAAGATAAATGATATACACTAAAAAAGAATATTGTCATAGTGTTTTGGTATTATGGAATCACTTATTTCTAGTAGAAAATTTGAAAAACAAGACAAAGATTAATAAAAATAAGCGAATGAATACACAATATGTAAGTATGCAAATTGTGGCACTGGTAACAATGTGGGGAAATAAAATGTAGAGCTTTTGTTATTGAAGTTAAGTTGCTAACTTGCTTAACATCATCCACTATTATAGCTGTAAGATGTTTTATGTTAATCTTATGGTGTCCACAAAGAACTTAGAAGTTAAGACACACATAAAAAGAATCAAAGTACATCAATAAAAAATTTGAAACACAAAATAGTGGAAAAGAGGGACAAAAGCACAATAAAACAGAAACAACTGTCAATGGTAAGCTCTAGTAATAATTACTTTAAATGGATTAAACTCCCCAGTCAAAAGAGAGTAATTGAATAGATAGAAAAATGAGATTAAACTACCTGCTATTTATATGACATTCACTTTAGACTTAAGGACATCCACAGGCTGATGTGAAGAGACAGAAAAAAATCTATTTGAATTATTACCAAAAGAGAACAGAGGTGGCTGTATATTTATCAGACAGTATACAATTCAGTAAAAATTTGTCACGAAGGGCAAAGAAGGTCATTATTTTTAATAAAAGGAAGATATAACTTCATCAGAAAGATGTAACTATTATAATATTCACTCAACATCAGAGCACATAAGTAAAGCAAACATTGAATCACCTAAAGGGATAAATAGAAATAAAAATAAGAGTAGGTAATGTCGATACACTACAATCCATATGGGATAGACTATCCAGATAGAAAATCAATAAAGAGGCAACAGACTTGAGCAACACTTTTGATCAAATTGACCTAACACAGCTATTTAGGACAATTTGCCTAATAGTAGCAAGAGATATAAAGAGAATACTTTATTCACTAGAGAAGAACATAACACACCTTAGATTATAAAACAAGTCTTAGCAAATTTAATAAAATGGAAATGATAATTAGTATCTTTTCTGACCTCAGTAAAGAGAAACTAGAAATCAGTAACAGAAAAGAATGGAAACTTTCACAAATATACGAAAATTAAACAAAATACTGAAGAACCGGTGGGTTAAAGAAGAAAATCTGGAAACTATCCTGAGACAAATGAAAAGGAAAATACAACATACCAAATCTTTCAGAATATGATAAAAGCAGTATTAAGTAAAAGAAAATCTGGAAACTGGAAACAATCCTGAGACAAATGAAAAGGAAAATACAACATACCAAACCTTTCAGAATATGATAAAAGCAGAATATGATAAAAGAGGAGTTTTTAGCAATTAACACATTAAAGAAATCTCAAATAAGCAATGTAATTTTAGACCTCTAGGAATTACAAAAATAAACTAAGGCCAGTGTTTTCAGAGAGAAATAACAAATATTAGAAAATATAAAATATAAAAATTATAAAATAGAATCGAAACTTGAGCCTTTTAAAGTATAAGTTGATAAATCCCTAGCACTCTAAGAGGAGTCAAAATAAATCAGAAATGAGAATTGTTACAACTGAGACATAAGTAAAATTCATTATTAATAGACTTATGCATACCATTACCCCAAGACACCAAATACCCTATTAGAAAGTAGGTACGTTCCTAGACACATACATCCTAAATGAGACTGAATCATGAAAAGACAGAAAATCTGCACTTAACTATAACTGGTATGGAAATTAAAATAGTAATGACAAACTTCTCAAAGGAAAGTTCAGGACCAAATGACTTCAAAGATGAAATCTACCAGTGTTCAAGAAAAGCAGATTCTTTCTAGCTTGAACAAAGGCCTCAACCCAGTCTTAAGAAGTTAGACTAACCTGAAAAGCAAAGCTGATCAAAAACACAAGAAGAAAACAAAACTGGGCCAATAGCCTTCAATAATATACAGCATGCACCATGATCTACGAGATTTGTCCCAACAGTGGTTCAGCATATGATATCAATTAAATTACCACAGTGTCAGAATAAGGATACAAATAACATTTAGATTTAGAGAAGCATTTGACAACATTCAATACCATCACTTATAAAAACCTTCAACAAGTTGTAAGGAATATACCTCAAAATGATTAGACTATATAAGATAAGTCCACAACTAATAGCATATTCAACAGTGAAAAAAAATCAAAGCTTCTCATATAATATCAGGGATATAGTGAGGATGTCCATTCTTATTGCTTCTATTCAACAAAATAAGTCATAGCCAGAGAAATTAGGCCAAAATACTTAAAAAAAAACCCTAAAAACTAAAAAGCACCCAGATTGAAAATGAGTAAAACAATGTTTGTAGAGGATATCATTTTAGTAGAAAACCCTAAAGTATATACAATAAAATGGTACAAATAAATTCACAAATTAACAGAAAGAACAATACAAAAAAATTATTTTTACTCATATTGACTAACAAACTATCTGCAAAGGAAAATTAAGAAAACAACTTATTTGTAATAGCAGTACCAAGAATAAAATACTTAGGATTAAAGTAAAGCAAGGAGGTCAAATACTGCAATGTTCACAACTACAAAATATTGAGCAGACTGAAAGAAAGCACAAGTAAATGGAAAGACATCTTGTATTCACAGATCAGAAGAGTTAATATTGTTAAAATACCTGTATTACTCAAAAAAAGTCTGCAGGTCAAGTGTAATTTAAAAAAAAAGTATCAACAGCATGGGGTGTGTGTGTGTGTGTGTGTGTGTGTGTGTGTGTGTGTGTTAAAAAATATATATAAAATCCATATGGAAACAAATGGATCCCATGTAACCAAAGCTATCTTAGGACAGAACGAGGCTGGAATACACTTCCTAATTTCAAAATATTTTACAAAGCTATAGTAATTATTTTGTACGAGCATAAAACAGATATTTGAATCAATGGAACAGAATCAAAAGTCTAGAAATATACCCACATGTAATCAACCAATCTTCAAGGGTGTCAAAAATTCACAATTGGGAAAGGTTAATTTAGTCAAATGGTTTTGTGAAAATAGTATATTTACATACAAAAGAAGAATTAGACCATTATCTTACACCATTATCTCAAAATGGGTAAAAGATTTAAACAAACTATGCAACGCCCAGATGAAAACACAGGGCAGAAGTTTCATTGTTCTTTACAGCGATTTCATGAGTATGACACCAAAATCACAAGCAGCAAACCCCAAAATGAGTGGGATTCCAGCAAACTGAAAAGCTCCTCAACAGCAAAGGAAGTAATCAACAAACTGAAAGGGAAATAAAGGAATGGGAGATAATATATGTAAACGATATATTGGAATAAGGGTTGACATCCAAAACATAGAAGGAACTCCTACAACTCGCCAAACAAGAGGTAACTCAATTAGAAAATGGCCAAAGGACCTGAAGGGACACTTCTCCAAAGAAGATAAAAATGGCCAATATGTCTATCAACATGCTCAATGCCACTAAATACCAGGAATAGAAATTCAATAGTCATCCAATGAATATCTCATCCAGTGAGACAGACATTACTTTGTGAGTAATATCACAAAAACAAAAGAGAAGTGTTGGCAAGGATGTGGAAATGTAAAATGGTAACTTCTGTACAAAACAGTATGAGAGAGTCCTTTAAAAAAATAAAACAGAACTACCAGCAATAAACATCTGGGTACATATCTGAAAAAACCAAAATCAGATTTTGAAGTTATCTTCACTCCTTTTTATTCCAACGTTCACCATACATACCTATTGGTATTTTAACAGATAAAAGATGGGAAACAATGTTAAATTATTTAGCCTTTAGAAAGTAGGAAACCTTACCTTTTACTTAACAGATAAACCTGTAGCACATTATGCTAAGTGGAATGAGTCACAGAAGGACAAATGCTACCTGAATGACATGCAGTTATTTAAACTTGTCAGACTCCTAGAACAGAGATAAGAATGGAGGTTTCCTGGGGCTGGGAGGAGGGGACCAAAAAATGTGACTGTTTAAAGGGTCTTAGGATAGTGTTTCCAAAATGGCTACATTCTAGAGATCTGCTGTACAACATCGTGCCTATAGTAAAAATATATTGTCCTATACACTTAAAAATCTGATTGGAGAGTAGATGTCATTTAAAGTGCTCTTATCATGATGGGAAAAAGGTAACATTTCTTTTTCTGTCAGCTGCAACTCACTGACTACTCTGATCATGTGTGTTGAAAATGTTATGATAAACTGCACTCCACATTTATTTTTAAAATAAAATATTTTAAATGATAGACTAAGTATCTTCTATTACGTATATCGTATGTTAAGGAAAATGTTATATACCTTCTAAATCACTGTAACGTTTTTGATGGATTTGTAAGCTTGTGAAATATCAATCCCACAATATACAGAGGCGCAAAAGTCTTCTTCTGTCACCTTAACTTTCCAATGGTCTCGAAAAATATTTAAGGGGAAATAAAAAGATGAGTTTTTAAAAACTCATAGATATAAAATATTAATATAAAATGGATAATAGATCTATTTCAACATTTCAAAGGTACTAAATGAAATTCTTAAGTTTTCCTTCTGAGAATAGTGAACTTCTTGATCTTATTTAGTAATTTTTAAATAAGATTTTTTACAAGAAAGGGGATAAAGAAAAAAATAATGATTTTCAGTGTTCTTTTAGTGAACTATGTAATGTTACTTTCACAGTTATACTTCTGCATAATTTGATGTGTCCAAAGAAAACACCATATTTAGAGAGTCAACACCTTTAGCTATTATGTAACAGAAACACCTTGGTAACCAAATAGGAAAAGGAATATATTAGTCATCACATTTTAATTCCCATTCAGTAGATAGGTGTTGAAATAGTAATTTTAAAGTAATAGGTTTAAAACATTTGAAAATATGTATATTTCCCTTAATTATATTTAAATATTTGAATTTTATTGTTTTCCATATATTTCTATTTAAAAAGTGTTAAAGAAATTTATCACCATAGTTGTTTTTGTTTTTTTGGAGGGGAGGGTGGTGAATTTAACTACTTACTGTCTCTTAACTAAAATTTAACCCAATGTAACTCTGAACTATTTTTGAAATTCAAAGTTGTGGAATATCTCCTTTGAAAATAATTTTCTAGTCTGATATAGTTTTGTTTTAAAGTTATTGGCATTTAATTTTAAAAGTAAAGGATTAAATGACACATTGTTGAAATTCTGAGGATCAATGCAGGAAAGTTACACTAATGACACACAAAACCAAGATAAATGAAAGAACATGCAATTATGTAATTTTAGGTGTTTGTCTTATGTTCACAGCTACATAACCCATGGAAGACAAAAACTACTCCAAAAGATCTGCAAAAAGAGAAAAGCTGTCACTATAATCCAAAGATTGAAACTTTCACAAAACCTGCAAATTATACTATTCTCAAAAAGCAAATAACTTAGTTTCAGCTTGGGCTGAGTCTGAGTGTGGATTACCATAACATTATACTTAGATTGGTTGGCTTAAGCAACAGAAGGTAATTTTTCTAGGGTTCTAGAGGCTAGAAGTGCAAGATCGGGGTGTCAGCACGATAATCCTCTGAGGAGAGCTCTCTTACTTTGCTTCTCGAGGGTGTCATCTCACAATGTACTCAAAGAGCCAAGAAAAGTGAGGTCTCCGGTGTCTCTTAGAAGTATACTGATCCTGCTATGAGTGTGTCCCACATTCATGACCACAGCAAAACCAAATTAATACCCAAAGACCCCAACTCTATCATCAGATGGTGGGGTAGAATTTCAACATATGAATTTGGGGGAACAAAACTGCAAAGCCAATTAGTTGCTAAAACAAGACGTGAAGACTTGCGCATCCGGATTGACAAGCCACGGAGTCAACCGGTGTCATAAACCTCACATATTCATATTTTAAATAAAAGCAATATCTCAAATCTGGTGTGAAATGTAGGTTACTGATGATTTATTGAGTGCAATTTACACTGAGTGGATAAATCACTCAATCAATCAAAATTTAATCTATGATCCCTTTGAGATCCCATGTAATCTCAAAATTGCAAATACTTCATAACATGGAATTAATTTAAATATCCATTCATAAATATTGCTTACATTTTATCTCACATATTCTGTTGGATATACGAAGGAAATTCTAATTTACTAAGTATTTGTCAAAATCCTCATGCTTTTAAACTGAGGCAGTCATTAATTGTTCAAAGTAAATCTGGTGATTTAGCAAAAAAAAAAACATTTCTAGGTTAATAAGCATTACATGAAAATTTTCAAAACTTTATTGTCTGAAGAGAAAGACAGCCATTTGGCCTTTCTCAATAGACCAGGATAGTTCTGGACCTTTTGGTGCAAAAAGTGTGATTTCTGTTCAGAAACTGCCTGATCCCTTGAACTTCATGCTATTATTTCCTAAAATTGTCATCATCAGATTGGTTTGGTTTCATTCTGAGTTGGTAGAAAGAATACTAACTTGAGACAGGAGGAATGTAAGCAAACTCATTATATAGTTTGGATGCTAGTATGAAAGGACTGTTGCTGCTACTCTTGACCTTATACACTCAAACTTAATTAGAGCATGGTCTTTGTAAGCTAGTGTGCAAATGCAAGTCTTGCTGTCTCTACCAGATGTGATGTGCAGTTCGTTGCTTAACCTCTGTCTTTGTTTCCTTATCCATGAAACATGGACAATAATTGAACCTACTGATATGAGGTGTTAGAAAGAATAATGATTTGATATTTTAAAGTATATTAGCACAGCACCTGGATAAAAGTAGGTTAGTGTTTCTTTAACTGATGTTCTATGTCAATTCATGTTCTTTCATTCTGTATCAAGTCTGCCTGGATCTTCAGAACATTTGAGAACTGCATTTTACTTCAATGGATCAAAAACATTAAATACTATTACCAAACAATCTATAGTGAATTCTTTAACTAGAAAAAGAAATGAAAAACAAATTTGAAGAAATAAGAAATTAAGATGACAGAACCAAGAATTATAAATGAAAGAAAAATATTAGTAAGTAAGTCTTGAGGGAAATTTCAAAGCAAGGGAAAAGGATACATCACTAACCACGGTTCAAGAAAACATCAGTAATACAGGAAAGTACCAAGTGAGGTATGCTAAGAAAATAGTATTTGTTCGAGATATTAGACCAGAATGACTAGCATGAAAGCACATTCTAGTATAATTACTAAGGTTCATAAATAGCCAAAAATATCTTTTTTTAGGCATGTAGGCAAAATAAAGGCACATACCTTATAAAGAAAGAAAAAGAAAGTCTCATCAGGCTTTTAGATAGTATAATTTTAAGCCAGAAGACATTTGAGTACTCAAAGAAAATACAATGTGAGCCAATAACTTTATAGCTAGCAAGTATAAAGAACACAGAAAAATGATTACTGACGGCAAGAATTCAGTTTCCATGAGACCTTTCTAAGGACTAGCTATTGGCTTTGCCCATTGGCAGAGCCAACCAATGACCTCACCGAGCCAAAGAATTTGGTGCACACTTCTGCCTATTTCAAGACCTCAAACAAGTTTCGCCAATCTTGGAGCCTGTTCTGAGGCCTCACCCAGGCAAGGATGCTAATTCTAAACTTAACTGCTTAATACAGCATTCTCTCCTGATAATACCTATTCAAGAGCAACCAGGAAACTGCAAAGCCTATTCTTTAGCCCACTTATGTGGTACATGAGCCAAGAGAAAGCCAACAACTCTGCCTGTCTGCAGAATGAAGCTGATAGTTACATTTATTCATGGTTATTATTCATGGTTCTGCAAGATTCAGATCCTCAGTCAGTCTCCTGACCTCAGGGCTCATTTTTCTGCCCTGCCTGAGCAGTGAAGCTAATTCATAGTCCCATCTATTGCTAAATGTAGTGCCTAGTCATGACTGTCTGAGACACATGATGAGAGAATCCAAACAAATGCAGAGCCCATTGCTTAACGAGGATTACACAGGAAACCAAGCAAGAAATCCTATCCAACTGTTCAGCCTATGGGATGTGGGACAGCATGAGAAAACAATGTGTGTATTATGGAAAATGCAGAAGGAGAAGAGAAAGACAACATATTTTAAAGCAAAAATGGCAGAAAACTTTCCAAACTTGGAGAGATGGGCCTCAAGAATCTTGATACCTAAAAGACCTTTTGAGGTGAACCCCCGAAAGGACTAAACTGATTGTATATAATTAAATTGTCAAAAGACATGGGATTTTGAAAGTAAAAAGGGACAAGTGACATGTCATATACAAGAATCCCATGACACTCTAGGTAGCTTTCTCAACAAAAACTTTTCAGGACAAGAGAGGAAAAGACGGCATATTTAAGATTTAGATGGATAAAACTGTCAACCAGAAATACCACAGAGATGTCCTTCAGAAATGGAGAATAAAGCCTTTTTTAAAAAAATGGAAAATGAGGGGGTTTATCCCCACCTCAACCTACTTTACGAAACTTAAATTCTTCAGATATAAAAGAATTTTAATTAATATATAAAAGCATATAAAAGTAAGTATAACATTCACATGTAAGACCAAATATATAGCCCGCTTCAGGTTTTCTAATATTGTCATAAGCATGCATGATTTACTTACAACTATAGTTTAAAAGTTAAAAAAACAAATCTATTACAAAGTACAGGTGACTAAAATAGTTTGTGTTTGTATTCATAATATAAAACATGTAAATTTATAATGTAAATGTGAGGAGGGAAGTGTAAATTTAGAAAAGCTATGCCTTTAACATTCGATGTTAAAAGTATTTTGTTAATTTAATTGAAAGAACATTGTATCATAAAATTATATATGTTTAAGGAGTACATCATTGTAAACCAATATATGTAAGATATTTTATACAAGTCCCATGGTTACCAAAAAGAAAAAAAATCTGTAGCAGTTACTCAAATTATAATAAAGAAATATGCTTCAATAAGTCATTGAATCACAAAAGATGCCATCAAGACAAAACAAATGGATCTCCAAAACTGTCATAAAACAATAAACATTGAGATAGAAGTCCTTACCCATCCAGAATTACTCTAATGTAAATGGATTGAATTCTTCAATGAAAGACATTAAGTGGCTAACCTGATATAAAAATAAGATCCAACAATATGATGCTTACAAGAGACTCACATTAGTGATGAGTGAAGAGATAGAAACTGATATTTCAAGCAAAGGTTAAAAAAAAAATCATAGTAGGCACACCCTGGTGGAATAGTTGTTAGGTCTGCTGCTTCTAGCCAGTCATAGTCCACATAAGTCCTAAGGACCCGGGGCCAAAGGGAAAAACTAGCATAAAAACTAAATAAAATAAATGAAAATGCTCTTCTTTCTTCCTGCTTGGTGTCTATTCACTTTTCTTCCTACCTGCATCTTTTAAAAAGAAAAAAGAAAAAAACAAGGTATATATACTTAATCAGATAATTGGACTGAAAGCTATGATGTTCAAGAAATAAGTCATTAAATAATGAAAGTGCCAATCCATGAAGATGATATAAAACTTATAAATATATATGCAGCTATCACTGGAGTACTTTATTATCTGAAGCAACTACTAACAATTAAAGGAGAAACAAATAGCAATATCATAATAGTTGTGGACTTTAATTTACAAATCTCAATGATGAGACCATCCAGGCAGAGTCCTTAAGGAAACAGTGGATTTGAACATACTCTAGATCAACTGTAACTAACAGTTATATATACACAACGTTCTATTCAAAAATGAAGACTATGCATGTTTCTCAAGCACACATGAACCACTTTCTAGGCTAGTTAGCAACATAAAGGAAATAATAAAGATTACAGCAAAACCAAAAAAAAGGGAGAAAAATAAAATGGAAATTATTAAAGAACTAGGAGTCAGTTCTTTGAAAAGATTAAATAGACTCACCTGTAGTGACAGTAATCAAGGGGGAAAAAAAGAATACCCAAGTCTATATAATTATAAATGAAAGAGGAGACATCATAACTTGATATTAGAGAAACTTAAATGACCATAAGAGACAACTATGTTACTATACATCAACAAAATGAACAGGAAAAAAAATGGATAAATGTATAGAAACATACAATATCAAGATTGAATAATGAATAAATACAAAATCTGAACAGCACAATTAGTAGTAAGGAGAGTGAATCTGTAATCAAAACCTCCCAAGACACCAAAGCCCATTCAAATGACTTCACTGATAAATTCTACCAAATTATATGACAAATAATAGTTTCATTTATAATCATATCAAAAACAGTAATACTTTTAGGAATATATTTAACCAAGGATGTACAATAACTGTTCAATATAAATTATATGATATTGGTGAAAGAAACTGAAGACTATAATCAATGGACAGAATCTGTGTTCAGGGTTTGGAAGAAATCAATATTGTAAAAACTCCCGTAATACCCAAAGTCATTTATAGAGACAATATAATACCTATAAATATTCTAACTGATTATTTTACAGAAATATAGACATGATCCTAAAATTTATGTGGAATCACAAAAGACCCTTAACAGCTAAAGTAATCCTAAGAAAGGATAGCAAAACAGATATTGTATTTCCTGATTTGAAAACATTAAAAGGCTATAGTAAGCAAAACAGTATGACACTGGAAGAAAAACAAACACATAAACCAGTGGAACAAAATCAATAACCTAGAAATAAACCCGTGTGTATTTGGCAAGGGAACCTAGCATACTTATGGAGAGTCTCTTTAATAAATGGTACTAGAGAAATCATATTCACATGCCAATAAATGAAACTATCCTATTTCATACAACTCACACAAATTAACTCAATATAGATGAAAGATTTACATTCCAGGAAACCATAAAAATCCTAGAAGAAAGCTTAGGGAAAATGCCTTTTGATGTGAATTCTTTGTAATGGTATTTTGGATATAATACGTAAAACACAAAAAAAAACAAAATGAAAAGCAAGTGAGACTGCATCAAATTTTTAAAGTCTGTATGTCAACAGAAATGATCAACAAAATGAAAAGGCAGTCTATTTATTGGGAGAAGATACTGGAAACCACATATATGATAAGGGGTTAGTCCAAAATATATAAAGTACTCAACTCAACAGCAAAAAGAAAAACAAATGATACAATTAAAAAATGGACCACAGACTTAAATTGACATTTTTCCAACAATGATATTTAAATTATTATTAAGTAAATCATAAGGTACTCACCAACACTCATTATTAAGGAAATGTAAATTCAAATCACAGTGAGCTAGAACTTCACACTTCTTAGAATGGCTATGAGATGACAAATGATGGTGTGACTCCTGAGGACAGGGAACACTTGTACACTGTTGGTGGGAATGTAAACTGGTATCGTCATTATGGAAAACAGCCTGTCCTGTCTAAACAGATTTTATGTGACATAGATGGGCTTTGAGGTCATTATGCTAAGTAAAATAATTCCAAATACTGTATTATTTCATTTATATGTAGAGTATTAAAAAATAAAAACAAGCTCAGACAGAAATCAGATTTGGGGTTCCAGACGAGGGTGGGAGGAGAGCAAATTAAAAGCTGGTCAAAAGGTACAAAATTTCAGTAATAAAGTAAGTTTTGGGGAAAGAATGTACATCATCAAGAGTGCAGTTAATAACAGTGTGTTATATTTTTGCAAGTTCCTAAGAGAATCGATCTTTGAGGTTCTTATCACAAGGGAAAATACTTTAGCTATGGGATGTGGTGGATGTCACTAATGTTCTTGCAGTAATGGTTTTGCAATAGATACCTGTATCGAATCACGTTGTTCATCTTGAACATATACCAAGTTATTTGTCAATATCACAATTACACTGAGAAAAAAAATCTCAGTCCCTTTTCTAGTTTCTGAAATGAAGCTAAAGGGACAGTGAGAAGCCCCTATAATCCCAATGGAGTAGGCAACACATAAGACTTTATTTTAATTTTTTTTGTTGTTGTTGTTGAGAAAAGTCAATGCTATATTTGACTCAAGAGAAACTGGTGTAATAGGTGAAGGGGTCACTCTAAAAATCAGACATATCCTTGCTTCTGTGGTGAGATCTGTACAAGGTTAGGTACTTTCTGCATCTTAAATTTAAAGTCATATGAATAGTAAATGGGAAATTCAGAATCCTGTGAAATAAATGAGGTAGCAGGATGTATTCACTGAAGGAAGAGATGGCGATGGCTTTATTTTAGGAGATAAAGCCTTCTGTGCGCTTCTCTGAAAATGAATAATTCAGGCCAGTGTTTATCTTAAAGCCATCATCTGCCAGCGTTCTAGGGAAGCTGACTGTAAGCATGGCTGTGTTCAATTTAGAACCCAAGTCAAATGGAATTTGGCAGTTCCCAGAAAGAGCATATGTAATGAATAAGCTTAAACTAGGGAACTAGGAAAGTTAGAAAAAAAATTGAGAGCTCCAGGACCAGAGTTCACCTTTTAAATATCTTTAGGCTCCAAAACTGAATTGCTATTTTCAGCAATATAATGTAATAAAATTAATGTTGGAATAAAAATATATTTATAATATTATTTATAACCCTTAAAAAGAATACAATATATGAGTGACTGATCCTCCAAGGTATATAGCTAAGAGTTATTTCCACAATTTATTACCTAATAATCTTCACAACTTATTAGGGAGTAATATTATTAAAAGTGGATTTCATTTATCTAGTTTTGATGCAAAGTAACTGATTTTCCATAAATAAAATTGTGTTTTAAAAATTTAATGCAACAGTTTTGTTCCAGAACACCAAATGAACTCTATCAGGTCAATAATAAGAAACCAGTAACACCTCAATACCAAATGAAAACAACTCAAACAAGCCAATAATAAAAATGTATTTCAATTTTGCTGTTTACACCACCGGCAAAAAACATGAATGGGCATTTCAGCAAGTATAAATGGCTTATGTGTATAAAAAGATGTCAGCATCTTTAGTCATTAGAATAATGCAAATTAAAGCTATAATGAGATTCACTATATAGTCACTAGAATGACTAATAATCATAACCATTATAACTTAACAAAGATATTCAATGCCAAAGGTTGGCAAGAATATGGGAAAAAGGAAACTCATCTATTCCTGATGGGAATGTAAGTAAAATGATATAGTCACTTTGGAAATCAATTTGTCAGTTTCTCAAGAATACAGTTACCAATGGAATGTAGTCATTCCACTCGAGTACATCTACCAAATGAAATGAAAATATATTGACATAAAGACCAGCAAAGTGTTCCAACCATCATTCATGGTAACTCCAAATTGGAAACAATCCAAATGTTCAAATGTTTAATAATTCAAATGAAATGTATTCTCAATACAAGGAAATGCCATTCAACAATAGAAAAGAACAAATTAGTAATACAGACCACAGCATGGATGAATCTCAACATTATACTAAATGAAAGCAGCTAGGCACAAAAACACCGTTATCTGAGTCTGTTTACCCACATTCCTCTTTTCATTGGTTTTGGGTGCTCATTTTGTTTCTATTTCACTTTAGGAATTCTTGTAACATTTCAAACTTTGTCATGATTATTACATCTGCTGTGGCCATCTGGGGTCAGTGATCTCTGATACTAACAGTCATTGCTTTGGGGTGTCAAAACTGCATCCATATAAGATAGTGAACTTAATTGATAAATGTGTGTATTCTAACTGCTCACCAACCTGCTTTAACCCCATTCCCTCCTTCACCTGGGGCCTTCCTATTCCCTGAGACACAATATTTAAATTAGGCCAATTAATAACCTGATGATGCCCTTAAGTGTTAAGTGAAAGGCAAGTGCCAGACATTTCTCATTTTACTTCAAAAAGTAGAAATGATTAAGCTCAAGGAGGAAAGCAATTCAAACAAAAGCCAACTAGGCAAAAAGCTAGGCCTCTTGTGCCAGTTAGTCAAATTACAAATGCAGAGGAACAGTTCTGCCAGGGAATGAAATGTGCTACTCCGGTGAGCTAGAATCGGAAGTCTAACAGCCTTGTTGTGGAGATCGAGTGTTTTAATAGTCTGAATTGCCAGAGCCTAGTCCAGAGAATGGCCCTACCTCTCTTTCCCTCTATAAAAGCTGAGAGGGTTGAGGAAGCAGAAGAAAAGTGTGAAGCTAGCAGACAATGGCTAATGAAACTCAAGGAAAGAGGCCATCTCCATAATGTCAAAGTGAAGGTCAGGAGAAAGTGCTGAAGCAGAAGCAGCGGCATGTTTTCCGGAAGATCTCACTAGATCACTGAGGAAGGTGGCTCCAGTAATAACAGCTTCTCAATATAGACTGAACAGCCTTCAAGCGGCAGAAGACATCAACTTTTAAGAGAAGTCAATACCTGGCTTCAAAGAACCAGCTGACTCTCTCCCCCCTTAGCGGCTAATTCACTGAGGACTTTGGGTGGAAGCCGATGCTCGTCTAGCATTCTGAAAATCCTAGGGTCTGTGTGAATTATACTATCTGTGCTCTTGAAACAGAAAAATGAAGCCTTGATAACAGCACAACTGTTTACCACATGGCTTACTGGATATTTTTAAGTATTACACTGTTGAGACCTAGATTACATTCAAATTATTAGGGTTTATTGTCAATGCACCTGGTTGCTTTGATGGGTGAGTACACATCAGAGATGCTGTACCCAGGATACGAGTGCTTTTACATCTAACGCAACATCCATTCTTCAGTCCATGGATCAAAAAGACTTTCAAGTCTTAAATTTTAAGAAATACATCTCTTAGAGCTATAGATGCCAGTGATATTTTCCCAGTGGATCTGGGCAAAATCAATTAAAAACCTTTTGAAAAGATTCCCCATTCTAGATGCCATTAAGAATATTTGTGATTCATGGAAGGAGGTGAAATATCAACACTAAAAGAATTGGGATGAAGTGGATTACAACCCTATGAATGTCTTTGAGGGGTTCAAGACTTCAGCAGAAGAAAGTGAAGATGGAGTGGAAGATGGAATTAGACGTGGAGCCAGAAATGAGACTGACTTGCAGCATCACGATTCAGCTTTGATGAATGAGGAGTTGTTTCTTCTGGGTGAGCACAGAGTTTCCTGACACAGCACCTTCTTTCGGTGAAGTTGCTGTGAACAGTTTGAAAGGATTTAGGGTATCTTATAGACTGAGTGGATCAAGCAGCAGCTGAGGTGGAGAGAACTGACTTCAATTTTGAGAGAAGTCTGAGTGTGAGTAAAATGCCCTCAAATAGCATTGCATGTTATAGATAAATTTTTCATGAAAGGGAGAGTCAATACTTGGTAAGCTCATTGTTATCTTAATTTAAGAACCTGCCACAGCCACCTCAGCCTTCAGCAAACACTGACCTGATCTGTCAGTAGCAATTCACAGTGAAGTGAGATCCTCAACTAGCAAAAAATATGCCATACTGAAGGTTCAGATGATGGCTAGCATTTATTTAGAATAAAGTATTTATTTTCATAAAATTTTAGCTGAAATAATGCAGTATATGGGTTTTGGGTGCACATCCGTGTAAATTAACATGTATATACTATATTATGTTCCCCAATAGAAGTTCAAATTCATCCTTTACCACACAATTGACAGTTGTTTTTTTTTTTTAACCTGTCTTACTTCACCCTCTTCCTTCTGATAATCACTAATTTGGTGATTATTTTTGTTATTCTGAGCTAATTTTTTTCCTTTGTGTGCCACAAATGAGTCAAATCATAGTTTTTGTAGTAAAAAGTGTTTTTTCATCTCACGTCACTAAGCAAAATACTCTCTAGATCTATCCATGTTGTTACAAATGACAGGGTTTCATCTTTTTCACAGCCAAGTAGCATATATATATATATATATATATATATATATATATGCAATAGAATACTAGAGTAGAATATATATATATACACACACACACACACACACATACATATATACCAAAATTTCTATATCAAATCATCTGTTGATGGGCACTTAGAATCAGAGATTGGAAACAACCTAATATTGCTGCAATGAATAAGAGGGATACATCAGTCTCTGAATTAGTGATTATTTTTCTATTTTTTGAGTAAATAATGGAAGCAGAATCAATGGGTTTACAGAATTTCTATTATTAATAGAAATTATTAATAGAAAATGCCACTTTGCAAATTAAGGCATGTACATTGATCTTATAGATATATTCTAGTAAGTGTGCGATAAGATTATAAAATACTCTACACATAGCTTTGATATCCATTAGGACACTAAAAATTTTGAGTAGCTTTATTATAATATTTATTCTGGTTGTCTGGAATCCCATCTGAGATATTTCTCATGTTTTAGATCATTATATGAACTATATCATGTAACCATAGAACAGATTTTCTTTTATAACAGCATTAAGATTTGTAGACTAGATTTTTTGAAAATTTACCCTCCATAACCCATATAGTACTGGTCTTTTATGTCAATAAATAATAGTTTAGATTGAAAACAAAATTGCGGCTGACCCTTGAACGACACAGGTTTGAATTGCTCAGGTCCACTGAAATGTGAAATTTCTTAAAAACAGTCAACATAAACTTAGGGTACTAAAAAGTATTTTCTCTTCGGTATATTTTCTTTTTGAGCTTAAGAATACTCTATACTTGATGTGCCTTGATGGAGCAGCAGTTAGGTCTGTTGCCTCCCAACAGTTCAGTTTACATACATCACAAGGACCTGGGTTCGCAACCTGGGGCTGGGGTTAACTACTAAGATGAACAACTAAATAAAAGTATGTCTTCCTCCTCTCTTCCTGCCTGCTTGCACACTTGCCTTCATTCCTGCCTGTGCCTTCCCTTTAAAAATGGAGAGTCCACTATATAATTCATATAACAAAAATATGTATTAATTAATGGAATTACAGTTAAGACTTCTGAATTACAGAAAGTTAACAGTAACTAAGTTTTTGGAGAGTCATAAGTTACATGAAAATTTTTGACTGTGTTTGACTGTGCAAAGGTAATACCATAACCCCCAAGTTGTTCAAAGGGCAACTGTATTCCTTCTCTAACATGTCATTCCTCCTAAACCAACGTACATGTGATACTAATGGCTAGAAGTTATAAAGCAGTAATTACCTTATTTGAAGGCAAGTCAACAAAATATAATACCTTATCTCATTAAATATAGCCAATGACTTCTATCTGAATTTTACTCATTAATTAAAAGGAATTGTGATTTTCAGATATTTTGTGATGTTGAAGGTATTGAAAGAAGACACCCTTGAATAGTAACTGGGGTTCAGTTTTATGTCTTCAAGATTCCTTTTCGGCTATGAATTTGTGTCCCTGTACTATTTCTCTTTATCTTAGTGTATTTTAGAATTTCCTTGAGATCAAACTATATTTTGTGTTGTCTTTCACATATTTTCCATAAATTATTAAAGTAACTATAGTGTTCTGTTTAACAGAAAAGTCTATAGTGTACAATCTCTCAGGAAGGGATATCCTACATACCGAGAAGGTAAATATGAATGAATGGACTCCCAAGAAAAACATGATAAATAGGCTCTCTGCTTCCCTTGATAATTATCTCTTATGAGTGGTCCTCAAACTTGACATGTTGGCACTAAATTGAGATGGAACTATGAACAATTCCTTAGTGTGGAGAGAAACTGAGTATCTAGTTTGTATGTTTAGAAATTTAATGTAATAAATGTAATAAAATTCACACTATTGATGATTGGAATTACATTATATAAACAGCATTCTAATAATTTACTGTATCTTGCCTATATTTCAACTTCTGGGCATGTTAAGAATTTGTTTATTCTCACAAACTCTTGATCAATTAAGAACTTGTAGAACCACTACATGAAATATCATCTAAGGAGGATCTTAAGCAATTTTTCAAAATGATAGTCAATATCAATATTGTCCTAGGTAAGCTCATTAATCAAACAAAAAATTGTCCAGATGTGTAATATGATAAAGTAGTTTAGATTGGCTCTTTCCTTTGCAAACCTGCAAGTTTTAGAGATAAAAATAGGAGGTTTTGTTTTATTAAAAAAATAAAAATACTATCACCAGCTGAATGTCATCAGTGCAAACTGTGATAACTGGTTCATTATATTAATTAGTCCCTATATTTTTCTCTTAAAGTTTTAATATCTACCACTTCATTCTTATAATTACCCTACATATTTAAAATAAAAAGGAGTTTTAAAACCACGAGAGAGAACTTCTGGTTCACACAAGACGGCATAGATTTGTATACCCCTGCTCTTCTGTGCTACATACAATTTTAACCTTGAAACTAAAAGAACACAATGCAAAGGGAAACAAAGGGGTCATGGGAAGGTAAAAAGAGGAAGGGGAACTGGT
This sequence comes from Solenodon paradoxus, assembly GCA_004363575.1. Taxonomy (NCBI): domain Eukaryota; kingdom Metazoa; phylum Chordata; class Mammalia; order Eulipotyphla; family Solenodontidae; genus Solenodon; species Solenodon paradoxus. Next base: position 167,885 of record RJWH01001275.1, read on the forward strand.
CAAGGGGTGTTGATATGGAGCTTCAATGACATGAATGATCAGGTCATGTACTTTCCTTGACTGCTATGCCTGAGACCTATCTCCCCATAACAAAGACACTGGGGTGACTGGCTCTGGCAAAAGGGATGCTAGTACAAGGAATACGCGACCTAGGAATTTCTTTGTCTCCATGGATCTGAGATTCCCCTTCTCCACCCAGGAACACTGGGCAGCAAGAGGACAAAGGTACGGAAAATTGAACCAGAACAAATACCTGGCCCAAGGAGCACTCTCTGTAACCCACATTCAGGAGGGATTCCCCCCACTATGAGGAATAATTTTCTGTCCTGGCCATTAGAGTATCTCCCTCATCCCATTCAAAGGAACTGGCAAACCAATCTGTGGGCTATGCCCTTTGCCTCACTTCAGGCAGAAAAGTGGGGATTTGCGGGGGACCTCAGCTCCTCCAAATAGACCAAGCAGATGGAAATCGTACCACAAATGCACTGCCAATTAAATTGTCACTGGAACTGAAAGCCACAAAAGTAGAACATTAAACATGCACAGATATGACTGGCTGCTGAAGTAAAAGATTTAAATAGGATTCACAGTGTTTCAATATTAAAGAAAAAAATGTCTATGATACGATCAAAAACCATCAAATAATCAAGAAAATCACAATCAAAGGAAAAAAATCAAATGTCAAAATGAAGATAAACAAATTCTAGTGCTATGTGGCAAGAAGTTTTAAATACCATCATTAACATGCTTCAACAGGCAATTATTAATTCTCTTGAAACTGAAAAAAAAAAATAGAAAATATTACCAAAACATTTTTATAAGGACCAATGAGAATTATACTGAAAAATACAACAGAAATAAACTTGCTGAATGGGGTTCAACAGCAGGGTGGAAATGACAGAAAATTGAACCTGAGGACATATTGATAGTTATCCAATCTGAACAACAGAGAAAACATTTAAAAAAAATGAAATCTCAAAATTATTAAAGTAAAGAAGGAAATAAAGATCAAGAAATGGAGGAAATGAATAATGGCAAACTTAAATTCTAATTGGATCAATAATTTCCTAAATATAAATATTCTAAGTATATAAAATAGAAAGATTAGTAGACTGAATAAAAAATAAACACCCCTACTGTATAATCTTTAAAAGAAATGCACTAATCAAGAAGTTTCAAGATAATATATCAAAAAAGATAGACCATGTAAACTTTGATGTAAAAAATGCATTAACTGTATTAATATCAGACAATAGAAGAAAGATGATCATAAGAAATTACTATGAAGAACTACACACTAACACATTTAAAACTTAAATGAATGAATTCCTAGAAACAGACCACTAACCAAAACTGAATCATGAAAAATGGACTTTCTTAATAGACTAATAGTAACAAGATTGAATCAGTAATCCAAAACCTTCCGACAAAGAAAGTCCAAGACAGATTACTTGCTGGAGAATTCTACCACACATTTAAATACAAATACTTCCTTAAATTCCCCCCAAAATAGATGACAGAACACATTAAAACTCATCTTATAAGGCCTACATTACTTTGATTCCAAACTCAGAAGAGGAAACTACTACAAAGGAAAATTATAGTTCAATATCCCTGATACATATGTATATATATATATATATATATATATATATGTATGTGCAAAAATTCAACAAAAAATCAACAATAACTAAATGGATAATAAACCATTATTAAGTGAGTCTTATTTCAGGAATACAAAGTCCACAAAATCAGCATGATAAACCACATTAACAAAATAAAGGATGAAAAAAAAATGACCATTTCAATATATGCAGAAAAAGCATAAGACAAAATTCAACACTGACTCATGGAAACACTCTCAAGAACGTGAGTGTAGAGGGAATATACCTCACCATCATAAAGGGCACATATGACAAATCCATAGCTAACATCATACTCAAATGTTGAAATATAGAAAGTTTTTCCTTTAAATCAGGAAGAAAAAAAGTATGGACATTCTGCCACTTATATTCAACATATTAGAAGTCCAAACCAGAGCAATGTGGAAAGGGAGATAAAAAGGCATTCAAATAGTAAATGAAGCAGAATTATCACTATTTGCTGATGACATCATATATAGAAAAACCTTAAGACTTCACCAGTAAAGTTGCAGGATACATTACACAAAAATCTGTTACATTTCTATACATTAATTATGAACTATCAAAAAGAGAATTTAAGAAAATAAGTCCATTTACATTACAAATGAATATTCAGCAATAAACTTACCAAAGGAGGTGAAAGGCCTGTACACTGAACAATCACAGACACTGATGAAATAAATTACAGGTAAATAAATGTAAAGATATTCCCTATTCATGTATTTAAAAAATCTGTTAAATTCATATTGCCCAAAGTATTAATTCAAAGCAATTCCTATCAACATTCCAAAGGCATTTTAACAGAAATATAAAAAAATGTTTTAAAAGAGAGTACAGGCAGGAACAAAGGCAAGCAGAGACAGGCAGGAAGAGAGAAGGAAGAAGTATTTATTTATTAATTATTTTTGTTTTACTTGGCTGTTCATCTTGGTTACTCCCTACCTCCGGCCCTAGGATGCAAACCAGGGTCCTAGGGATGCATGTGGATTATGCATGGCCAGAGGCAGTGAACCCAATTGCTACACCACCAGTGCACACCTGAAAATATTTTTGAAGTTCATATGGAACCATGAAAGATTCTACAATATTCAAAACAATCCTGATAAAGGATATCAAAGTTGGAGCATTCAAGCTTCCTGATTTCATACTATATAATAAAGCTATACTAATCAAAGCACAAAGACTGATCTGTAGAACAGAATAGAGACAAGAAACAAAACCATACAAATATTAATTTATGGCAAAGAATGCAAGATTATACAATGGGAAAAGATGATGCCTCCCTTCAATAAATGGTATTGGGGAAACTGGCCAATCACTAGCAAAATAAAGAAGACCACTCTTTTACACCATACAAGAAATCTACTCAAAAATGACTAAAAATTTTGAATCTTAAGACCTGATACCATAAAACTCCCAAAAGAAAACAAACACAGTAAATTCTTTCATTGGTTTTGATGGTAACTTTCTGCATCTGATACCAGAAGTTAAGACAAGAGCAACTGTTAATACCGCAAACTGAAAAACTGCTGCACAATAAAGGAAGTCATAAATGAAAGGCAACATGCTTCAGGAGGAAAAAGATATTTGCAAACCCCATCTCTGATAAAGAGTTAATATTCAAAATATATGTCACTCATATGACAGCAAAAACAATCTGATTAAAAAAACTTGACAGAGAATCTGAACAGACATTTTCCCAAAGAAGACATAAAGATAGTTAACAGGTTCACAAAAAAGGCACTGAAAACATTGCTAATCATCAGAGGCATGAAAAATCAAACTACAATGAGATACACACCTGTTAGGATAACTTTTACAAAGAGCCAAAACAAGTGTTGGCCAGGATGTGATAAAAGAGAACCGCTGTTCTGATGGTGTGAATATAAACTGGTGTAGTCACTAGGGTATAGTATATGGAGCTTCCTCAAAAAATTAAAAATAAAACTATCATATGATTCAGCAATTATACTTCTGGCTATTTATCAAAGGAAGCAAACATTAACTTAAAAAATATATATATATTATATATACCTTTTATTTACAACAGCTAAGAGATGGAATCAACATCTGTGTACCAATGGGTGGAATTTTTAAAAACGTCTGTGTATACACACATTCTTGTATGTACACACACACACAAGGAAGCATTATTTGTTCAAGTAGAAGGAAATACTGTCGTTTGTGGGGGACACAGATGAACCTTGTGGGCACTATTCTGAGTAAAATAAGCCAGAGAAAGACAAATACTATACGGTATCCTTTACACGCAGACTCAGAAAAACTGACTTAGAGAATCAAAGAACAGACTGGTAACTGTCAGAGATCAGATGAGAGTGGAGGAAATGGATAAAAGTTGTCTAAATCCTGAGGATATAGTGTATTACATGTTTGCAAGTTTCTAAGAGGAGATCGTAAAGGTCTTCATCTCAAAGACACGACATCGTGGTGTTCCCTGGTGATTCAGCAGTTAAGTTTGCCATCTCTGCTCAGCACAGTCCACACTTCCCAGAGACCTGTGTGTGAGTCCCAGAGCTGGGCAGGGGTCAGTCAAGATGAACAACTAAATAAAATAAATACTTCTTCCTCATCTACCTTCTTGCCTGCCTTTCTACTCCTCTTCATTCCTGCCTACACCTGTCTTCAAAAACAAAAATACGTTAGATCTAATATGTATATTAACTGAACTCATTGCAGTAACAATTTTAGAACACGGATATCAAATATTTATGCTATACACTAGAAACTAATGTAATGTTATATGTCAATTATATATGATGTATAAAAGTTATAATTACTATAGAAAACTAGACATCAACCTCTGAGGAACATTTATGTCCCTAAACACATACATACCAAACAATCTCAAAATACATGAAATAAAAATGAGACCATAGAAAGGAAAACCAGACAAATCTGTAATTCTAACTGGAGACTTTAATACCTTCTTATCAATTTTGAGAATCATTACACAGAAAATTAGCAAAAAAATAGAAGATATGAATATCATAAGCAATGAAGGGCATCTAATTGACTTATGCAGAACACAAATTTTACATAATTTCCACCCCCAAAATAATGCAGAGATAATACTTAACACATTTTATGAAGTTAGTATTATACTGATACCAAAACCAGATAAAGGTATAATAGAAGAAAATTACAGACCAATATATCTCATGAGTATAGATGCAAATATCTTCAGTAGTCTACTAGCAAATAAAACCCATCAACATAAGAGGATTATATCCTGCTGTCAAGTGGAATATATTCCAGCAATGTGAAATTTGTTTTACAACAGAAAATAATTTAACTATATATACCATAATAGGAAGAGGGAAAACATATGAACACAAAGGCTGATCTCAAAGAGATGTATAAACATTATAAATATACTCAACAAATTAGGAAGACAAAGGAATTTCCTCAACAGTAAAAAGTGCATCTAAAAAATCTGTATAATATCAAATGGTGAATAACTGAATATTTATCTCCTATGATCAGGGACAGTAAAAGTGTTTACTTCTGCTACTTCTATTTAACATTGTACTGGATGCTCTACACCAAGGTAATTGGGCAAGAAAAAGAAATAGATGGTATTCAAATTTGAAAAAAAAACCATAAATCTATCTCCACTTGCATATGACATCTTTTTAAGTATAGGAAATCCTCAATCTAGTACTGGAAATAATATACAAGTTTAATGAAGTAGCATACGAGATCTGTATAAAACATGAATTCTATTTTTATACATTGGCAGTGAATATGCAGAAATTAGAAAAACCATTGCATATACAGTAGCACTGAATCAAATGTTTAGGTATAAATTTAGCAAAACAAATGTAAGATTTGTAGGCTAGAAACTATAAAATATTATTTAAAAAAATTTTTTGAAAGGCCTAAAATATGGAAAGAAATTCTGTTGATGGAATATTTTAATTAAACTTCCTGGTTAGTTTAACACTGGATTGTATATTTGTATACACTTGTTAAACATAGGGACTAATAAATAACCACAAATTTTGGATGATGACCCACTGAATTCACTGTAGATTTGGGGTACACTATTATTCATTATACTCCCCAAAGGTCTCACTCCAACCACAAACCCATGATGTCATTCATTACATGTCTTCTAATATTAAGAGTCAGCTCAATTTCGAAATCCAAGAATCCTGGAAGATCTGAGAATTTCCCTTGTCCCATAAGCATGAACTCAGGCAAAACCTTGAGGTCACTCCAGGGAAGTTTTGGGAGAATGTTTTTTGTACCTGTTTGTGGTGGAATTGGCAAGGGGACTTCAAAAGAACTACTCCTCTTTTCAATCTATATGCTCTCAGTTTGAGAACTGATTTCCTTCTAGAAACTGATGAAAGACTGTCATTTTACTTTACGACACTGATACAAGACTTCTGCTCAAGAACCATGGCTAATTTTTTGGTTACACAAATCAATCAAGATCCTAATCTACTGGCTCACTCTGAGTAACACCATCATCTCAGCAGCTCCCTTCAGCCAAATGACCCTACCCTGCTTGACACTCTTACTGTTCTTTATATCAGTGACATCCACCTCATCTTTGACCATTAAGTGCTCTCCTGGACCCTTGTGCTAGAAACTTATAAGCCCAATTGATACTAGAGACCCAGATTTTTGGCAGTAGCCTCACTTAATATAATTCCTAGCCAACAGAGAATAACCATCAGTGAACTTAATTAAGAATGCAGTATATTCTGTGCCTTCATGTATGGGTCACCCAACTCTTCTTACAAAAAGTCACATTATAAATATTTTAGGGCTGTTGGGTCACATACACATATAATTTTCTTTGCTTTTATTTACAACCCTTTAAAAATATTAAGGAAAAAAATATGTCTAGCTCACACATATACAAAAACCGGTCACCCTCCAGATTTGGCCCAAGGCCACAGTTTGCTAACCTCTGCCTTAATGAGATAAGTGTGTCCTCCAGAGAATACATCAGGTGATGGATTTTCTGGTCTCACATAATACATCATTTCTAACTTTCAGGCCACCCTTAGCCTTCTGATTTCTTCCTCAATACTCTGCCAAGTAAGCTCTAGCATCCCCACTTAATTTGCACAGGCATTATTGATTCAAACTTTAAGAAGCCATACTAGCAGTATATTAGGACACATTGGAGATGCAAATTAACAGGATATTAAATCCTAAGCAATGATAGATTGTCTCCATGCTAGGAAACCATCCTTATATTACACTCCATGCCTCTGTCTGACACCCTCACTGGAGACTCTCACTTGTGCTTGCCTGGCCTTGCTCATATTTATTATCCAGGACCTCTAATTATTGACTTCACTGAGCAAACTCTTTCCTTCTTTCAAGGTCTGTGCTACCGCTTTGGGCTCAGTCTAGTCTTTTATTAGGGACACAAGAAAAAAAAGACAGCATTCAGAGAAACATCAGTGAAGGAGAAATAATGTCCTCTAGCAAAAAGGGCCCTGTGGTCCAAAGCATTCAAGAAAATCTGAATTTCATGGTTATCAAACACATCCATTGTCATGTACTCATCCTTTCAGTGAACCGCCCCCTCTCTTTAGGACTCCAAGTTTAGCATAAGGGATTGTATATTAAATTTCCTTTGTATATTAAATTTTCCTTTCCTCTAACCCATTTGCGATTAAATCCTGAGCCTGATCTTCTGCAGTATACTATCCAGATATAGAATAGTGATTTCTCTAAATGCTTCCATAAAGACTCGGGGACTTCTACAATATGCTCCTACTTTAAAAGTCAGATGACCTAAGCCTGTCATTTCCTTCTTTTAAGACTTCCAAGGCATTTTAACAAAAGCCAACTATCGTCATTAAATTTAAATTTTCCATTATACAAATACTTTAATTTCTATAACTAGTGAAAACACCAAGGCTTTTATTTTACCCTGTATTTTGTCTCAAAAAACTACTTTAGATGATTATATTAAGTAGTGTGGTGCTGCAGATTCTGGGAGTTATTGAAACTATGACTCACAGTGGCATCCTTATAACCTCTAGGCAGTGAGTCACCTAGTTCCTTTATGCCATCTTGATATTCACTTCTAGTACCAAACATTTTAAATTGCATTCTCAAAAAAGTAGAACTAAAGACAGGGATTTGGATGCAACTGAGTTTTCCAAGAAATGGAGGCGAGAGACTAGGGAATGAGAGAGAAAAGCAGCAAAAATCACCAGGAGAGTATTACTGAGGTTCCTGTAATGCCTAACAAGGCTTCCATTACACCAAGATATTTTAAGGAGTATAAGGATGTTGTCAAAATATATTCATCAGATATATGCATCCAAGGAAGACTTGGGTAGATGTCCACACACTTTCTCTTGATGGTCGATTTCACTATGGGTTGTCAATTATCTGTCATACAGGAGGAAGGCTGAGAAGAAGAGAAGCAGGGCACTAAAAGTCCCACCTTTGCACTCCACTAATTAATCAAATAGAAAACAACTGGGTGGATATAGAATGAAGACTCTCTTAGCCCTGGTCATATATCCTGAAGTGAGCCAAGATACAGTAATGGCAGCTGGTGCACTATGGGTTTTCATGATTAAATTGGAGGCCTATTCATTCATTCTTTTCTACTCTTTCATTCATTTAAGCATCACATTTTTGTGAGTGACGGATAACATATTGATCGCTGAGGACTCAGATGAATTTCAGACTTCTTATTTTAAATTATACACATATATCTTTCTCATACTAGGAAAAAAAATATCATTCCTTTAAGGTTCATTTTATAACATTATTTCATATAAAAATACCCAGCATACATGACTAAATTTTCCCTAGAGGCTTTGGAAATTCTGAGTAAGGCAATGAGCAGACAATAAACTTCCAAAAGGTCAATGAAATTCAAGAAAAAGTTTCTTTAAAGGTAAGGTAGATAAGAGACAACATCTGCCCTCTGCTTTATGGATGATAGAATAAAGTTCAATGATGTGAGCAATACAGGCATATTTCTAGGACTTTGAAAGGCCATTTCACCAGGCTAAGTAGTCAACAAGGTTTATGCTGCTCACAAAGGGCAAATCTACATAAGCCCTTTCAGAGCAGTGAGCAAGAAGAAGTAGACAGTTATTATGTCTCTAGGTGTTTTTATTTCAAAATACTGTCTACATCCCTCAAAGGATTATAGGTCTTTCATTTAACATGGGAAATCCTTAAATATGTTTCAATAAATGTTCTCAGTGCTGAGTACAAAGCCAAAACAGGTTTTTTCCCCCATTCAAAAGAGCTGTCTTTCACCAGCAACCATTTGTCCATTTAAGTGTAGTTACATGCAATATTATCTACTGCTTCATACAATTAATCCAGAATGGCCGTTTACCTTAAACCAGAAGTAGGCCTCTAATCACCCTCATTTGTAGGGAGCTATATTGGAAATACCTCTTGAGAAAGTAATTTGAAATGTTTGATTTTTTTAAAAAAAAAAAACATTGGTAGATAAAAAGCAATTCTTATAAAAGAAAGGATGTGTTCTCAGAAAAAAGGAAAATTCTAAATTCTTATTTCTAGAAAAGTGGTAGAGACTTAGCTCCTTGAACTATTTTAGAAGCATAACTGGTTGAACTATAGAGTTGGTAAAAAGGCAGATTTTTTTCACACCCATAGAGATTTCTTTTGCTTGCAGCCAACCAGGAAAATGTGTTCAGCCTCATGATTTACCAGGAAACACAAATCAAATAAAATCTATGATGCGATTCTACTACAACCCATATAAATACCTAGTGTTCTAAATAGTGAAAATTTCAAGTGTTAGGGAATACACTCAGTTAATTCTGTGATAATAAAAATTACTAAAATCTATTTGAAAGGTTGACATATATACTAAGTTCAATTAAATATCAAGTAACAATTAAACTTTAGAATAAACTCATTTAAAATCCACACATGTAAATTTCTGATTTTATATTTAAGAAGGATCCTAAAAGCAATTTAGAGAAACACTGGGAATGTGCAGATTTTCTTCAATACCTGAAGGAAAATATAAATGGTGGTATCTTCTACAATTGAATAATAGCAATTAAAATGAATGAACTCTACTATAGCTGTAACAGACATGAATTTCACAAATACAATATTAGCTGAAAGATGCTAGGCTATACTGCATACTGTAAGCTTCCATTTATAGGAGGTTTAAAACAAACAAAATGGACCTGTGTTGCTACGGTTACAATAGAGTATGTTTGGGGAGATGATGCTGATGCGGGGGAGCGGGGTGAAAAAAGAAGGTGGCATCTGGAGAGCTGAGAGTGTTTCACTGATCTGGGGTGTAGTTCTAATACCAGGATCACTTTGTAGTAACTCATCAAGCTATGCACACATTAGTTTCAGACAATTGTTTACTATAAAATATTTTTTCTTTCATGCAGTAATTATCTCCTGAGCACATACTACCTCCCAAGAACGGAACTGAGCAGTGGGGACAGGAGTGGTGAGCCGCACAGCAAAGCAGGTGTTCATTACCATCTATCACGACGTGACTTTGACCAGGCACCACTGCCAACACTGAGCAGACAAGTCCTTGCCGTCATTTCCTTTCTACAGGATTTTCATTTCTTGGGGAAGAGATACACTTCCATACATGGTGATAATGCTGCTATGGAGAAATATCCAATTCCGGAGACCAGTCCACATTTGGTGAATCAGGGGGAGGTTTCTTAAAGGAACCCATAGCTTAACCAGGAAGAATAGAGGGGAAATCAACCCACAGGAGGCTGAAAGAAAATTACAAGCTGTCACAGACATGCACAATGGAGGACATTTGCGGAAGGCGTTCCGAGTACAACCAGAATGTGTGGAGAGAATAGGGCAGGATGGCCCTGGAAAGGTTCAGAGAACTGAGACGGGGCAAAGCCCTGTAAACCATGGAGAACATTTTGCTTTTCTCCAAAGAGCAGTGGAAAGCCACCAACCAGCAGGAGTTCATGAGTAGCGTAAAATAGTTACATTGTAACAGAGCACCTTTACTGCAGAAAAGTGAATGGATTAAGGCAGGAAGGGTGTCTGCAAACATTTTTTGCAAAAGGAAAAATATCTTAGGCTTTTGTGAGCTGAAAGATCTGAGTATGACTACCTGTCTTTTTAAAAAAAAAACGAGAGTTAGTCAGCAAGGAAGGTGAGCAGAGGCAGGTAGGGAGAGGAAGAAGAAACATTATTTAGTTGCTCACACTGGTTGTTGCCTCCTGACACAGGAGGTGAATTTGGGAACCTCAGATGTACATGAACTGAGCTCCTTTGGAGGCATCTGACCTAACCACTGTTCTACCAGAGAATACCTGAGCTTACTTCTAATGTGAAAAAGCAGCCACAGCAAATCTATCAATGAAGAGAAGTGGCTATATTCCAGTTAAACTTTATTTGCAAAAATAATTGAGATTTCAGGATGCAGTTTGTCAAACTCTGAGTCAGAGGAAGAGAAATGTGGGTAAAAGATATTAGATATTAAACAACGAATATCACAAGTTTCCATGTACTACAATACATGGGAAAATTTATAAAAATAATATACTGATCTAGTTAAACAAAGGTACCTTCATCTAGGATGTTGATAACTGATAAGCAAAATGAAGGACGTGTAACTCATATAGTGGCTGTTTACCCTGCCCTCCCAATTGTAGAAGATGCCTCACAGTTTTATTTTACTATCTGTGCAAAATCTAATTCACCCTCAAAGAGTTGGAGAATTTTGAGTAATATCCACACGGTCATTTTTGGTTAAGCCTTCTACTAGTAATCAATTATTTAAGTGTATGAATAATCACGATTTCTTATCAAGGAAGTCTTTTCTCTTTTTGCCCCAATGACTAAAGTCTAAGTAATACTCATTTGGCAGTTTTTCACCAAACTGCTCACTTAAAACGATTTTCTGAATGTGCAAACATCACAATAATTTGTGGGAAAGTGGGATTTATTATAGAAACTCAATTTAACATTATGTGCAATTTTCTGAATCTCTATGTCCACATTGTCCTATGTCTTATATTCAGCGTTCAACTTCCCTTAAACTTCCCTTCAAAACCCATTGTAAGCAAGAGGCTAGTTTTAGCTGATTTTATTCCTCTGTGCCTACTTCATGGAATTTTTCAAATAATTTTGTTTATGTTTTGGTCTTATTATGCTTTGTTCTTTCTTTGAAGATTAAGAAAGCCACATATTAGACATTTTGCCTAACAAAGAAAAAAAATTTAAAGACAAGAGTGTAGTTCTGGTTTGGGGGTCTCAAGCAACAGAAATAAACTTTTACTTGTATCAACAAGAGTGTATGTATAATCAAGAACTCACAGAGAAAAAGGTTAGAGAATCAGACACAGAGATGTTTATAAACATGCATAAGCAGAAGAAAAAAAGGATTTATAATTCCAATGTCCTTGGAAGTTAGGACTTAAGACACTCACAGGAAACTTCTTGTCAAAATATTCTGTTAAGGGTTTTGCATCTGATATGAGAAGAGCTCAGCTATTTCTGCTGTCTTCATGTGACTCTTCTCAAGTTTCCAAAATTCTAGAAGAATGGTCTGACCAGCTGAACTTTGGTGTGAGTCTCTTCCCTGACACTGTTGGCCAGATAGAGGTGATGAGTCTGTGATTCTGGCTTTATTACATAGTAGGGAATAACACCATGACTTATTCAAGATCATATATGATGGGTATTGAGCTTCTACCCAAGTGCTGAAAAGAATGTGAACAATGGACTTGGAAGAACCTGTTTATACGAAGAAAAAAAGATGTGCATCTAGTCACTGTGCTGACCACAGTATAATGAAATCAGTATTTTTTCTTTCAACTTTCATGAGATAACTGACATGCAGTAATGTGTAGTTTATGGTATGTGATTAAATATATATATATATATAAAAAATGTAAAATGATTACCGCAATAAGGTTAGTTAACACCTACATCACCTCACATATAGTAATTTTTTCTGTGGTGGGAATATTTAAGAACTACTCTTTCAGCAACTTCTAAGTACATAGTATAATACTGCAACTGATAGTCACCATGCTGTGTTAAATCTCTAGAACTTATTTATCTTAGAACTGAAGTTTAAAATATCAAGACAAAGTTATTATAGTAAAGTCTCAAATTAATTTGAAAAGAGGTTACAAACATTTGACCATTACCAGATATCTGAGGTTTATACATCATATTTGAGGCATTTCTCAATCTATGATGTGTTCTCAGTACTAAGAAAACACGAAACAGGAACTAGTCTATTGTTATAGAGTGGAGCTCCTAAGGAGACTTGATTTATTGGACATATTAGAATGACTGGTAATTAGGATACCATTGTCTTAAATGGTTCTTTTTAAATTACTAGAGGGTGAATTAAAGTATAGTAAGAACTTGATTAATTGGAGCCTAATTAACAAAAATCTCTCACTGTTTTCGTTCTTTGTTTTTGGAAGTATGGGAATAAAATAAAAGACCACCCAAATAAGAACAATTTAGAACTTGCTGTAGGAGAGAGTCTGGCATAGCCATTTGTTTTAGGAAGAGACTTCAAGGCAGTGAGAAACTGCAAGAACTTTTAGGGAGAGAAACACTCACTCTACTGAGTCAATTACTCAGTAATTGCTGTGATTGGAGGTGTGTTGACACATGGAAGATGGAAATTGCTAATGACAAGGAATCTTAGATCACTGGTTTGAGAGAACATTTGGCATTTTTATGTTCGTTTTGAGTTGAAAGTCTGGGCTGAAAAGTAGGAAAATGGCAGTACAAATTTTTACTATTTCAAGACAATCGCTGCAGAAGACGTGATCTGGCTTCCAGGATTGTTTGGTTGAGAGACTGAGAATGAGTTCTATTGTTCATTTCTAGCTAGGGCATTATCCATTTGTATGGCGATCCCCGAGTTTCTCCTTTTGGTGATTCTATTGTTCTAAAGAAGTCAAAGGTGTCTGGATCTTCTCTGCTCAGTGCAGAGCACAGATAATTTGACATGATAACTTCTCGGCCTTGGTTATTATAGGATCATGATGATTTTCTAAGGAGATAGTACTATGCATAAGCATTTAACATGCCATATAGGTTTATAATAAACCAGTCTTATCGTCACTATCACAAAATCAACAAATGTTTCAGAATCAGGAACCCTAATGACCCAATGCAAACGAACAGAACAAACTCCATAGACAATGAGGAACAACCTTATAGAGTCGATCATGTTTTCCTTTAAGGGAAAGAACAGTTGACTCAACTTCTGAGTTTCACAGGTCCAGGTACAACCAAAAGTTTTATACCAAAAGTGTAGAAACCACCATGACCATCTAACAAGAATTCCAAAGAAATATAATTGTCCATCACTATTTCTGTCAACAAGTTGAGATTGAGCTGTATTTCATCAACAGTTGAGGGTACATCATGAACAGCTCTGCCAGAGTAAGTTTCTCAGAGTCTATTACATGATCGCTCTATTGGGAACACTGTTCACGTTGTTTGGATAAAATGAATCAATGTTCCTCTCAAGCAGGCTGCCTCCATAGTCAAGAGGAGCTTCATTTTAGAGCTTACCTTCAAGTTGGAATGATTAATCTTGGCAAAATCTCCATGTACAGACAAGTCTCAGAACAATATTTCTAAAGTGCTGAGGTATTAGACTAAAGCAGACAGGACTAGATATTCTGGTGATAAAGGAAATAGTATATAACAACACCTGGTCAGAAGCAAAGTCTTACATTAGCTGCTTTACAAATTTGAATTTTGATTACTCTTTTATAAGTGGTAATTGATTTACCACCATATGAAAGGTATTAAAGTCAAAGTTAAACATGTCCTTAAAATTAATTAATAGATAACAATAATTTGTCCTTTTATCTTGGAGAGAGGGATACTACAAAATCATAGGTTGATTTGTTTAATGTCATATTTCCATATAGATCATTTCCAAGTGAAAACTCTTTTGGCTATAAGTCATGAAGGTCTGAAGATGAATCATGTAATGTTAGTAAGACTGAGGGCAGAGACTACTGTTTGGAATAATCTAAGAATAACATTAGAATGAGTAGATCCCGACTTATCAATTATAATAAAAGGAAAAACAAGATTAAAAGGGCCATTATGGATGAACAACCCAGTAGTTTTTAGAAAATATGTTGGTCACTTGATAGAAAAGTTGTTATGCCCTGAGAGACAACACAAATATCAAGTAAGATTTTAGAGACTCTGTAGACTGTAGTGTTGGTAAAGCATATACTTGAAATTCATCTAAAAATTGACATGACGAACAAAAGTATTCAACACCACCACCCCCTTTTTATCTTAAGGAAAGGTGCAGGCAAGATGAGGAGGAAGCAGCACTTCATTGTTCCTCCAGCCCCGTGACGCAAACCTGGGACCTTGGGATGTACGTGGACTATGTCCAACCACAACTCCACCAGGGCGCACCCACCCAGAATCTTTGAAGGGTGGAGGCCAATTTCTGAAAGTGTTCACAGGGATCTCGAAGCTTCGTTTCATGGCTATGTCTCACTAGTATAGTTTTTCAAGAACTACATTTGAGAGAGCATGTATACAATCTCAGCTGTTTTTTAAAAAGCTTCATCACAAAAACAGACTTGCAATAGTAACCAATTTGTATTATAATGAGTAGTTTCACAGAGAAAATTAGCTGATATCCACTTAAAATCATATGGGACCACTCTATTAGTCTGCTAGGGCAGCCATCAAAAGCACAAGTGTGTGTCTTCAACAGCACATTTTCATTGTCCTGCAGTTCTGGAGACCAGATGGTCTAACGTTAAGGTGTTGGCAGAGTTCATTCCTTCCAAGGTCTTTGAGGAAAGTATTTGTTCCCAGTCTTTTCCTTTGGCTTGTATATGACTATTTTCTACCTGAGAACCTTGGGTGTGTGAACACAGCATAGAGCACTGAAACTCCAGGGAACCAGTCCTTGGGCTCACATTTGACAAATAGAAAAGAAAATGGAGATTCTACCCAACTGGAACTATTCTAATAGTGCACCTCACAATGAAGATTCTAAAAGATTCTCTAGAAGCAGGGGATTTTTCAAGAGATTCACTGTCAGTCCTGGTGGAATAGTGGTTAGGTTCACTGCCTTCTGAGGGCACAGTTCACATTCATCCCAAGGATCCTAGTTCACATATCAAGGCAGCCAAGGAACAACCAAGATGAGCAAACGAATACAGCGATTCCTCCTCCTCTCTCTTCCTGCCTGCCAGCCACTGCTCAGCCGTCATTCCCGCCTACAGCTTCCCTTGACAAAACAACAAAATCAAACAAAAAGCACAGAAGACATAGTATTCTTCCCGTGCGTCTGTGTCCACATGTCCTCTTCTTAGAAGGGCATCAGTCATAGTGAATGAGGGCCTGTGCTAAGGACACCAAATTAATTCAATTAGTTCTATAAAGAACTTATCTCTAAATAAGTTTTAGGTATGGGGGCGGTAAAATTCAACCAGTAACAAGCACCTTTCTTGGTAATATCAGAGATGTTTTGAGTTAAAGAGCCAATCATATGGCGAAGAGTGAAACTGGGCTCGGTGGTAAACAACGTATTACATATAGACATTGAGTTTCCACGATCCACAACTTAAACCTATATAATGTTGTGATGCAATGTTTTTTAAACAAGATTATCAAACAAAAGACTACAACAAAATATTTTTTTCTTTTTTCCAATCAGCAGCTAAAGGCTGATATTTAATGATCTTTTCAATCCCTACTGAAGACTTAACTTTTGAGATTTTAGCTAGTATTATACCCTTGGTTAAAGTTTATTATCGATAAACTGTTGTTTGGTGTAATGAGATGCTAGGGCATTTCCATAGTTTTCATGAGCCCCAATTTTTATAATGCCCACCTCTCTAGGAATTAGGAGTATAGCTCAAAGTTCCTTTACTTGTGTACATTTTTTACAGAGATTCAAACAAAAATGAGAAACTACTTTGTTTCCGAAATATCCCAAAGTCAAACGCTATTTCAAAAGCATATCTGCTACCTTTATAAACATTTATTTTCTAATCTGTCACTGACAAACTCTAGTAGAAGCATTAATTTCTGACACCTGAGATAATTGAAGCTCAGTTAAAGCAACTCTGAAATCAAAGGCTCAATGCTTTCTATACCTTCACCTATGACTCAACTGAAAAGTTATCTTCTTTGTCTTCAGTCAACAGCCTCTTCTGAAAAAACTTCGTGATAGTGATTGTGATAGATCCTATTCGGACAAGATGGCAGTTTTGTTGATGACCATGGAGTTACAAAAATACCCTATTTCTTTTATTACTGAGAGAATGAAAGTGTTAGGACAGCTAGTGGAGGGTAATGCCTTTGGATACAAGCTATCAAGTATAGGTTTGAGGTTTTCCTTTGCTTCGGGCATCAAGAGATATTGGAAATTTTTTTGATAAATTGAATAATGTCTATTTAGACTTTGATAGATATTGAAACAGAACCTATGTTTGTAAATAAAAATTAACCAATTGTATCCAATAAAGTGCCAAGATCTTGATTTAGGGACATGATTAGACATACAGTAGAAGGAAAAAGGACATATAAAACAAACCCTGATAATGAACAGAGAAGTTCTCTGTTCCTCCAAAAATCGTCTATATAGTATGCATTTAATTTTACAGTTTTTATTTGTACAACGAGCCTCTGCCTAGGGATTAATACTCTTACTGTATAAGGAATCTAGTGCTTAAACAACACACATTTCTTACAGTTCTGTAGATTAGAAGTCTGGCAGAGGTCTCACAGGACAAAAAAATATCAAAGTAAGAAATAATCAAGGTAGTATTCTGTTCTAGGGGAGCTAATAAAAAATCTGTTTTCTTACCTCTTCCAGATTCTAGAGGTCGTTTACATTTCTTGGCAATTGGTTCTGTTACTCCATCTTCATAGCAAGTAATGTTGTACCTTTTCGATCATTCTTCCATAGTCACATCTCCCTCTGAAGCGTTTCTGTTTCTCTTGCTCTCTTTTAAGGATCCCCGTGAATATATTGGACTCACCTGGGTAAGTAAAGCTAATTTTCCTACTTTAAGATCAGCTGATTCTTAATCTTTATTTTTCTGGGCAATCTTACTTTTTGTCTTCAAATCTAACATATTCAAAGATAATAGGTTTTAGGACATGGACACCTTTGGTGGAGGGATATTATCCTACCTACTGCACTCTACTGAATTTCCTGTGGTGGTATTTCAGAAGAGGGGGAATGTTTTTCAGCGAAAGGTCCAAGTTTTTGTAATTAAGGGTTTGGTGATAGGAAAAGTCTGTGGATTACTTGAATATTTAACACCTGCACTGAATGTTTACTCTAAGAACTTGAGCAAAATTGGCAAGATTTAACTAAAAGACAAAGTATAGCAACTGTATCTATCACACTCTGATTCTCCTTGTGACAGATAAGTTGTTCAAATGAGTAACTTTATTAAACTTAATATTGATATTTAAACCAAAGGGATCCCTGAATAATCTTTTTGTGTGTGTTCACAAAACTCCCTCTTCAAAGATATCATCTCAGGAAATGAAGAATGGCAACAAGCAAAAGAACAAAAAGGGATGAAAGGAAATGGCCTGATTCTACCAAGATTATCCCACAAATGGAAACCAATAACAATTTAAAAACAGAGTACATACTTGAGCCACTCAATTCAGAGAGCTGAGTTCAGACTTGCTGCTGATCTACATCTTTGGAATGGACTCCCCAAGCCATGAACAGCAAGGCACAAGGGCCCTCCACCGGATGAATGAAGGTTGGAGTCCACGTTAATGAAAAATGCAAACTTGTCTTGATGGAGCCTTTAGAAAAACTATAGACACTTGATAAGTTAATTCAGTTTGCTTATAGCAAGAGAATCAGTCTCCATGAGAGGTTTATAGGCAAACAAGAGAATAAGACAGTCTTACAGTGGGATAAGAGGAAATCATCTTTGATTGGAGGTTGTTGGCATGGTGAAGATGGAGACGGATTAACCAGAAGAGCATCATTGTATGTGATTAGTTTGGGGGGCATATTTGCATATCTGCTTTCTATTGTGGTCTCTAGTTATAAGTGGGGTCAAATACTAAGGTGCTGGGAATTATTTATTAATTCTTAACTATAAAAGAAATACAGCCTAATCTAACAAGATTTGATAAAATGATGGTCTTTAACCATGACTCACTTATCTTTGGCACTTCTCAAACAGACTTGTTCAGTGGGGACACAAACAGAATCAACACCCATTCACCCTTCACATCACTAAAGGTGGTATTTTTTCCTGCAATTTCTCCAGGAATGAGGTCTTGCTGGATTCCAGGTAGTTCTAGGACCTTCTACTTGGGCCGTCCTACATGTTTCCTGTCCTTCTGACATCACTTATTTCTACTGAAATCAGAAAGCCCATCAGTATTACTGAATCTCTTTCAGTCCTCTTTAGCCAACAGAGGCTATTAGGAAATTATTCAAAAGTTCTAATATCTTTCTTGTTATCATATTAAAAATAAACCTAATAGAGAAGCTTCCAAACTTTCCAAGTGTTATAAGTGGAGGGATGAGCAGGTTTATACTGACAGACTCAGTCTAGTATTTGCATATCCTTGAATCATTTAATATTTTCCTCTTATAAAATACATGGGAAAATCTGCCAATTTATCCATGTTTACTATACCCATCACTGAATCAAGGATTTAATTAGCTACATTACTAGATTATAATGCCTCCCAAAAGATGAGTACAACTTTGGAAATAATTAATCCTGGGTGAATGCACCCTTGCCAATAAAAAGATCCGATTAGAACCTTAGAGTTTACTCCTCCTCATCCTCCCCAGTGTGTGACAATATCTCACAACTCCTTAAATATATGGACTATCTTTTAAGAAGATGCTTTATTACTTTGTCCAGATTCTATTAGTTTTGAAATTTCATTATGAGACTAAAAAAAATAAGATGGTAGGGATGGGACCTGAGGACAAATGGCGTCAACTTGTGAGGTAGGTTCCTGAACGTCATGACAGCAAGGCTTTCATGCAGATGATGAATGATGCTCTTAGACTGGAGACGAAATGGTAGGACTGTCTGTGTAGCAAATGAATTGAAGGAAATCTGGTGGATCAAACTCTACATATTACTTATGTTTGTTCAAGTGCCCTGATCCCATTTCTCTTTCTATAGAAACCAGACCGTATTATTCCTTGTTTTTCGTTTTTACCCCCAACCCCAGGTCAGGAACCCAGGTCCTGTACTTTACAATGTCTGCACCTTAACTGCCTCAGCTACCAGAGCCATAAAGGCATGCACACCAATAATAATCTTACCTTTGTCTGAGAGCCATGCTTGAATTAAGAATCTTACTCCGTGTCTGGTCTCCGACCTGTGACTACAAAGATTTCATTAGGCCTTTGAGTGAGCATGTATTCTTAACAGTATGTTTACATATATTAGTTTCTCTTCTTCCCTGTACATGATTGCTAGAACCGTAATAAGAAGCAAAGTGACCACACAGTCTTATCACCACTACTGCTTCCATAGTTATCATGCTTAACAAGGCAACCGAGGCTAGACATCTAACTTCTGAAAACTTGATGCCGCCTGAGTCTATGAATTAGCCGTATCCTGTCTATAAATAGTAATGCAATAGACAGTAAGTAAAACTGACTCTAATCACACTTTAATACTTTACTAGAATTCACTTGAGTCAAAATGACAATCAACATTCACACTTTTGAAAACAAAATGTAAGTTATGAATACTAATCTATGCTAGTCACTTTTAAATTACAAACGTGGGAATACAAATTTCAGTAATATACATCTAAATAGTCTGCCCAGCACTTGAATTTCATTACATGGTATACAATCATTTGTTTCTTTTATCATTCAACATAATGTAAATAATAATGTAATCAAAATGTTTTATATACAAATAATGTATGTGTTTTCTCGTCTATTAAAATGCTGAAATTATATACCTGTTAGTGTGCATAAAGAATGAGTATTCTAAAAACAAATGAACAGATCTGGTTGTAGGACATGCTAAACTGAGATGAGGGTATAGTATACTTTATACTTGTTCTCTGCACTGCATTTTGGAAGGAGCTGTCACTAAGTTTTCTGCAGTGTACATGAAAAACCTTTAATGATTTGAATTTTAATCATTTTGTTGATTTTATTTATTTTGTAAACTGGAGAGTATAATAAACATGCATGAAGACTATTGCAGATTGGTATTTTAAGGACTAAGATGCGTTTTAAAATGATATTCCAAAAACTAGCAAAAAGCTGAGTCCTGTGCAGGTAGTTTAACTTCACAGCCAAGGACGGAAAGGACACATAATTCCTGGCAGTGGACTCTGAATACCATGATAACAATCTATTACTGTCAATTTGAGGTTGAGTGAATATCAGACGACGTTGGTGAGACTCCATCTTTCACTTCTAAAGTGACCCTTCTGTTGATTTGAGCTGCCTCAAAGATTACAATAGAAACTGAAGCACTCATAAGTAATTCCTCCTTAGACAGGAATGTGTGAACTGTCCTTCTGGGGATATTTAATGTCAAAATCCAATACACGGATTCTCCCCTATGGTTTGACTAGGACCCAGGCAATCCCACTGTAAAGATGGCCCACTTACTGTCACACCTGCTCTGTTGCAGGTCACTCAAACAGACAAAAAATAAATCTGGGGGGAATAAATTGACACATTTGAAGTTTCTTCTAGTAATGAAATTTAGTTCAAGAGCTAAAGTTTTACTTTGTAAAGGGATTGCGACCTCATTGCCATTGGTTGAGGCATCCAACTGGCAAGATAAACATAACTGATGACCAAAAATGAAATATATGTTCACATCCCTGTCCAAATACTAGCAAAACAAGAAAAAGTATGGAAAATATTTTGTGGAATCATTAACTGCCACAGACAATAAGAGACATGTAAAACCAAGAGCTCATACTTTCTGGTCAATGGGGACAGTAGTTTCATGGAGAACTACGTTCTCGCACAAGCCCAGAGCTACAAGACTGACTATAAAAATTCTCAGGCACCAAGGGCTAGTTATGCATGATCCTAGGAAAAAATAGAAAAAGAAAAATAAAACATTGTCTGCGGAAGTGGCTTACTTTCCTAGAAACCAGGGAACATAAGCACCACCCCCACACATACAAAAAATTATTCACGTATTTCTAAAATATTTTGTATCATGCACACTTGATAAGGAATCAGAGTTCAGCATGCCATTTATTTAAATATATCCTAGTTTGAAAACTTGAAGGAGAAAAAGAAGAGGATTTCCATTTTTCATATGAGGGCAAAAATGTCACCTCACAAGTTTAATTCAGTCCTTCGTGGCATTAGGATCGGAGGCTCTGGGATAGCATTGGTATGTTGGTGTTAAATTTACTGTATTACATATGCATGTTGATGTATGATGCTATGCAACTTAAATTTACATGATGTTATAAAGCTATGTTTCTTCAATAAAGTTAAAAAAATGGAGAGTCTTTATAAAATTCTAGGTCAGATTTATTCGAACTCTGTCACATTGTGTGTGACATTGGGAAATTACCATATTTGCTTGAGAATCATTTTTCTTTGTTATGTAATATAAACATTGGATTATATGACCTCTGTGGTTTTCTTCTTCAATAAGAATAGACTAGTTTATGTCCATTCAAGTTGCACTACCCAAAGAAAAGGAGACTATAAACAATTGCAGTGCTGTAAATGGAATCTAAAAATCCCTCTTTAAATTTAAGACAAATTATAGGAGACAGGATAGACTGTCTAGCTCCATACTCATTCAAACCATGTCTAACTTTTGTTCCTGTCCTCTAAAGCTGAGAAAGCGAATTCACACTTTTCCAGACTCCCTTACATATAAACATGGGTATCTATCTACCTACTCACCTACCTGCTTATATATCTATCTTTACCCACATCCCTATGCATATCTGTATCTTATCTATCTGCTTATCTACTTGTCTAGCTCCTCACAACCATGAGTTTATACAAATATTCTATTTCCATTCAAACACCACAGCATTTATTTGTTGTCTTTCCATTATTACATTTACTCCCTTCTGTGGTATTGAGAAAGTTCAGTTCCATTACCCTCACTACAGCATAGCTACTTAATTGCTTATACCTTTTATTTAACCAAACTCTAACTACACAAGCAACCATCTCCTCAGTCTCATCCCCAATGACTCCAGATATTTCCTGTCTCTTCTCCCCAAACCCCTTTTCCTCAACTTTGACTCCATCAGAACTACTGGTCTCCTAAATCTCAACTGTCCTCAGGTCTGATCACCTGAGCCTGACAGGTCCTATCCACCTTCAATGGCCTAAACATCTCCTCTGGACCATCCCAGGTTCCTCTCCAGCTCAGCTGCATCCTTGCCATATCCTAGCATGCCTCACTAGATAGACAAAGATGATACAGAGACAGAGGGGGTTCTCAGGTATTTGCACAGTTAAATTGTCACTCAGCTAAGAGAGGATACAATCAGTGGTCTCAGCATATATTGGTTAATTTAATGTAAAAGTCAGTTAGAGGATCCAGCTAATCTATCTAAAATATGGATATAAACACTTCCTCCGAGGTATCTTCCCCTCACCCTTTCAGATTCATTCCAACTTCTTTCAGTCTGTTGTGAGCTAGAAAGTTGAGCTTTTTGACTATCCTTAAGTTTCCATATGATAGTAAGAAATCCTGGTAGGAAACTACAGAGAATGAGGAGAACTATGACATGAATTTTTCCTACTTTTCTGTGCACTGTCTCTGACTAGTGTGTCTCTCCTTGCTCTCTCTGTCTCTTCTTCATTTCAAGAACTGTTCATTCCCTTCACCCTTTAAGCAGGAACAATGTCAACTCTGTTTTACAAGTCCTGGGAAGTTTTAATTTAGTTTGTGCTTTATCTGAACTCTTCCCATAAATCCACTTGAGATCATCAAATGTGAGTGTATCAATTATGTTCTCTGGAACTCTTATTGATATTTCAACTGGTATCATAAGGACTTCAGAAAACAAGATTATAAAAATAAAACTGTAAAGCTGGGTTTCTCACGTATTAGAGGAACATTTGCATTGTAACAGTTTATAAGTTTCAGGTGTGCATTATTACATATTGATGGCTGTATATTCTATAAGAGCATATAGACTCTATATAATAAGAGCTTGTCTAAAAGTCAAATTCTATCCTTCATCATAGAGTTGATCCCTTTTACTGGAATTGCCCTTGTACATCCCTTGCCCCTTCCCTTCTGTTAATCACTTTGTTCTTACAGACCAGAAGTCTGTTTCTGTTTTATTTAAACAGTTTTCTTGGTCTGTCTATTTACTTCATATTAGTGAAGTCAAGTAACAAAGGCTATGTTTAGTCATAGCCCCTAAATTTTAACCCATTTTTGTCACATTTTAATTTACAAAACTTGGCATGCTACATTGTCATTAAAATACCAATCTTTCTCTCTTGAACAGAGGCTAATTCATGGACTTCAATTTGTAATCCTGTTTTATAATGATTGATTACAATGTCATATAAGTATCCATTTCAAATAATTTTTAAAGGCATATATTATAAAAATCCATATTAGCCCATTTTGTATATATATATATGTTTATGCGTGTATGTATGTAAGTTCATAGACATTGATAGGTATATATGTATGCACATGTATAACATCAGATATAATATTTATTAAATAAGAATGTTTTCACTTTCAAATCACAAAATAAGACTAGAGAAGCAGAATTTCTCTAAGAAAGACTGAGTAATACAAAATGTATTTAGGTATCTTTATGAATAGCTGAAGAAAATCCAGATTCATATTATCTGCAGCATTTTACTTGGAAGGTGCTGGCAGTTTTAGTCTTACTGGAAAGCAGAAGTGCCATGAGCATGCAGAAATGTTACACTGAAATGGGCTGGGGAAAGTCAGACACAGAAAAGAGAATAGAAAATGCTCTTATGTGTGATGAAAAGAAACTCTATTTACATCGTATGTCAACAGCACCTATTGTTTGGAAAGCAAAGTGCATATTCTTAAATGTCAAGAAGTTGAATAAGTCAAAGATGGAAAACAGAAGAAAAAGATAGGGTTACTAGCTTGAGAGAACTAGGTCAAATGTGAAGAAAGAGCAAATGCTGATAACACTGCCAGAAAGAGCAAAGCACAGAAGTTTGAGATGATTGTGTCAAAGGAGTGACCTTGGTAATTTCAAAAAGAGATGATATAAAGAGGTATACTAGAAATGCCCCCAGTGGCCTCTGCAGGCAGGGCAGGAGAAGGGGTCACCAACACAGCCCATATAATGAAGTCCCCCGAGATGAAGAAATTGAAAGCGAAATGGCACAACAAGACAGGGTCTGAAAATCCTAAAGGAAACAGAAGTAACTTATTGAAGCAATATTTCTGTTTTACCTCTAAAACCAAAATATCACTACGACGAAAAGCCTTTTTGATAGCAAAAATATATTTTCTTATTGTGCGAAATAATTACAGTACCTGAGATACAGTTTTCAGGCATTTTCCAAAACCTATGATGTTAGCCAGATCCTAGGAAAGGAGTCGTGATGACAGAAGGACTGTGCAGAACACAGACTCTCAGAGTATGTGTTTGGCACAGAGGGCATTCTAGTGGCTCTCTTAAAGCGCTTCTGACATGACAGGTGTAATGGATACAATCCTTTACTCCTACACAGATTAAGTCCAAATTACATTGAAATTGCTATAGGTACTGATCCTTAAATCTTCACTGAACCTCCATATTGGGATGTTTCAAGACTTTCTAGGGGATTTGTATCGGGATACATGAGAATCACACCCAATCACTTCATATATTCCCAACACATATTTGTACAGGTTTTTCTTGGAAATTCTGTCAAGGATACTTGATACAGAAAATTTTTTTTTTTAAAGTAGTGGGTAACATCTCTGGACATTCCTAACATTTTAAAGGTGTGTGAACTGTGCTGGGTCAGAGGCGGCAGACCTAACCACTACTCCACCAGGGCACACCTGGGCATTTTTAATTGCTAAAATCATTTCCCGTTATCTTTTTCACTTATAGGTCCTCAACCTTTGCTAAAAATCCACCGCTGCCAAAAACAGGAAAGAGCACTGAGCATACTAGTAGGAACAGATCACATGTTGTGCTTCCCTTACAGAGCTCATGTGCTTAAGGAAGGAGAGCGAGTGCGACAGAAAATGTTCATGAAAATGAGACTGGGTTCCCTCGTCGCACCAGATACACAGAGTTTGAATCATAATCCATGTCCCAGGGTGGTTCACCATTCCCACCTAAATTCTGACACATTGCTATGGCCTTTGTGACACGGTCGTCCCCTTTCTGAGTTGCTTTCTCGTCTCCTAGACAAGCAATGCAGGTGGGACAGACAGCACTTTCTCGTAATGCCCCCTTACAGGAAAACAGCACTCACAGAGTTCTGTCACTGAGAAATCTTCTAAAGAATTTCACGACAGGCAAATGTGCATTTTGCATGGCAATTTCAAAAATTGTTTCAAATGAAACATCATTTAGAGATGTATCTTACAGCTTTTTAACTTGCCCCGAGTTTTAGAGACAAGTGTGGTAGGGCTGGGAATCCTATTAAAGCCCCTCAGCAGCCTCTGTTGTACATATGTGGGTGGGCATTTAGTTGTTTTTTATCAAAATGTAATCTGAAGTAATACAGATAGAAAAGTGGGTTCATTTGATGTATAAATTTTAAGCTCAATCAGATAGAATGTCAGAATCTCATTAAATTTTCACCAATTTCTCTCATTTTACAGGTGTATCCATTTGTGCATACTAGTTGAAAAGTTTTTTGTGTTCATGCATTTTGAAACTTTTATAGAGGGCATGGTTAACACAGGAAAACTACAATTTTGTAAGGGGTCGTTTGGCATATGTGACAACGTGAATTCAATAACCTTAGCTCAAATGAATGTTTGTCTGTAGCTAGGAGTTTCATGGAAGATGCTTTGCTTTGTGTGCTTTATCCAGTCAAAAGTCAAGAGATCCTCTGTGTACTTGGGATGGCTGTTATGTTTTTGTTTTGTCCGTTTCTACTTCTAAAAGTTCTCTTATCAGATTCTCCGATTTATCTAGTGACCTGTGCTCAGAGCCTAGCACTGTATCTTGTCCCTCCTCAGAACACCCACACTCTTGTTACTCTGTAATGGCAATCGACCAT
This sequence comes from Solenodon paradoxus, assembly GCA_004363575.1. NCBI lineage: Eukaryota > Metazoa > Chordata > Mammalia > Eulipotyphla > Solenodontidae > Solenodon > Solenodon paradoxus. The sequence continues at coordinate 194,705 of RJWH01001275.1, forward strand.
GAGAGAACACATCTTTATCTCAGACTTCATTCATTTCTGTTTTCTTGCCATATCTAGCTTCTATATAATTCCTTCAGTGTGGCTGATATCTCAGCCATGCATTGAAATTTCAACTTAAAATACCACATCATAGTCATTATTCATTTATGTGTTCTATGTTAAGTCTCGCCATTTTTCAAGAAGTAGAATTCAATTTATTTTGTTTTCAAATCTTTTCAGCCACTCTGTTATTGGTCTTTCTCACTAAATCTTCACCCACAGATGTCAGGCGACCACTATCACCTTTGAGTCTTCCTCCTAACCCCTTCCTCCTTTGTCCTTCATCTTCGCTACTCTCCCTCGGTTGCCAAAGCAATTTCCTCTCCTTGATTTGTAAGGCATAGGGTGTCAGTTAATCTTCAAAGATTAGGTCCTGCCCAGGAATCACTCATTATGTCCTGCCCAGGGATCACTCATTATGTCCTTAGGATGACCCTTACTCTCCAGTGGTCTGTGCTTTTCTTCCATTCCACAAAACAGAAGCAAACTATTTGCTAAGTTAATACTAGAACCATGGGTTAAAAATAATAAAATGTAAACTCCCCTACCCACTTATAACACATGCCTACGAACCTTGAATTCTATGAAAGAAAATGATAGATTTCATGACAGAAAATGATACATGTGTATTATCTGACTTTGTGGATTATGGGAAATCTCTTTCATTCATTAAGTTATTCTGAATCTTTTGGGCGAGCTAGAACTTTCAGAACTCAAGTATCTGAAATCAGTTCCTCACATAACTTTATTCTTTTCTCCCTTTGGATTGTTTGAAACTTTTCTTTAAATCCTCACAATTTGTTTTCCAGGCTCTTCATCACTCTGAGCTGAAAATACACTAATTTTTGTCTTTTTATGTGACATCTGTAGAATAAGAAAAAGCTACTAAATGTGGTTAAATAACATGTTTATTAAATAACTGCCATGGGCTGATATAAGCCTGAAAATCAAGACATTTCGCATAATGGTTTTATAGCTAAGCATGATCTTCTAGCTAGTCTCTCTTCTTAAAAATTTTCCATTTGTCATAATGATTTGCATGTCAAGACAAAGATCAAATTTAAGATGAATTTAATAATTCTTAAACACTGTGGTTTACTATACTTATTTAATTTTCTAACCACTATTCTTGAATCCAAAATGCAATAAAGTAGTTTGGATATTGGATACATACAATAATGTGTAAAATCTCTCAGAGAAATCCATGAATATTGTGCCTAACAAGTTTTCATGATCTCAGTGTGTACATGGATCCAGGATATATTTGTGGTTAATTTAGAATAATTTGCTTTATTGAATACAAAAGAAAAATGCGCTCACCAGCAGAGTTTGCAAAAAGTGTGTTAAGACTATTGCTGCCATGATCCACTATTTCAAGTTTATATTATACTCAACAGTTATCTTTTAAGATAACCAATTATATTTTTCAGAACATGTTTAATCAAAAAGACAATGAGAAATTGTGATCAGTCACTAAATACTTCTAGTCCTTATTAAAAACTTAGGCTCTTATGAGTTTATTCAGTTTCGAGTGGTCCTTTTTGAATAACAGTTTCCACAAGACTAGAAATAAAATAATAAAACTTAAAAATCAGTATTCATAGGCCTTATTATTTTACTTATATTAAATTTTTCCCTTGTATTGTGGACAATTGCATTATCACTAAAAGAGAAAAAGAAACTTTTTAAGCCAAGGTATTAACTGATATTAATAGAACAGGTATTATTTACATCTGTGTTTTTTCTCTTGGGCGATGTTTGGGAAAGAGTCCAAGAAAATATTCAGAGTTTTCCCTTTTGTTTTCCATTTAATAATGCCTTCCTTTCAAATAGCTAACTGATGGTAAATGGTTTATGTAGGTGGATATTATCTTAGTTTTACAGAATACACAGTACCAGGGGGTTTTCACGTCAACACAGATTTGTCTAGATTCACACATGAATTACAACATCAGTACATTATTTTAACATCTGTGTACCCCAAATATAATGTGATATTTGTGTTATTTTATTTCTGGAAAAATGGAAATAATTACTAGAAATACAGTACATTTTAGTTGTTTTATTTGTGTCCATTGGTTAACATAGCACTTAATTACAGGTCATTTATAAAATGAGAATTGAAAATTTATTTTTTCTAGCTTGAAACTAACACTATATCATAAATTCAGATTCCAGCCTCAAAATTCATCAGTTACTTAAAGTAGATTAAATGTAGCAAAAATAGTGTAAAAAGGAACACGTACATTTTACAGGTTCAAAGTTTTTAGTGAAAGTCATTTCCTACAAATGTGATGGAAGGAATAAGGGCTATGAAACCTTGAAATACTTAATGAATATAAGCAACAATGGAGTCACATAAAATAATTATTTTATGCCATTACAAATAAGTCAGTAGAATTGGCAAAAATAGAAAGTTAGCTTAAATAATGATGCTACTGGATCATTAATTCTTGTTTAATGTGCTTTGTACAAGACCAAGCCAACATGTCAGACATGATGACCTCTATGTATCATCTAATGTAGTGAATAATTTTAAATATTTTGTTCTGAGTGTCAGGACTCTAAGTGCTAATAATGATTTGAAGGTAATGGCATCATTGCATAGATATGTATATTGGAATTTTTGCATAAGAAGAATTTAATGCCACGTTAGTTGCAAGATTTTTATTAACAATGCATAAAATTTTCATTGAAATTCTGGCTTTTGTCTCAAATTTAAAGATAAAAAATTAAATATTACTTATGCTTTACTGTTATGATTATCTTGAAGTAAAATGCTTGAAAATTATAAAATCACACATAAAATATGCCAATATAAATAAACTGTCTGGTTTCTATGATCTACATTATATAAAATAATTATTAACTGATATCAAGAAAACATGTAAATGTCTCCAGGCTTAGATATAGGAAACATTTGGCTATTTCAGCCTAAAAACATGTTACTCCTTTTGATGCCCCAGCAAGTATATTTTGATAACCTTTAGTTGGTGGGAATCGACTTAGTAAGGACTATTTTTTTAAAAACTAAACTATTTTCTTTGCAACAGGTGTTCAATAAATCCCTGAGCATTTAAAAATTAGGTATGGAAAACTAAGGGCTATATCCATTTCTACGTATCAATCAAACCCATCAAGTTTTTTAGGTGTAGTATTATTTTAAACCTCATTTTCTTCATATATACTCCATGTGCTTGACAAATTGACAAAACCTGTATAACACAGAAATATCATGAGGCATTGGCATAAATGCCAGTGACTTCCATAGAGCAAGACCATAATTTACTACAGGTGTTTTTAGAAGGGAAAAACATGAACACAAATGGTCAATGGCTCAAACAATCTGATTCAACATCTAGGTAATTTCACAAAACTTTGAAAGAGTTAATTTAAATTTAGATTAAAAAAGAAAGTAGGTTTTGCTGTGGGAGATAGTAAAAAACAATCTACTTTGCTCACTAGTCATTCAATTATTAAAAAACATTCAATTTATACTGCATCAGGCTTTATGAATTAATGTACATATATTTAGATATGTATGTACATTATATATACATAAATATAAATATATTATCTATATTTACAGTAGAAATTTTATATACATAAATATTTATTTGTATTTCCATATAAATTCATAGTGATAGAATTTTCAGACCCCCCCCCAACATACTCTGCCAAGTCATACCTAAAGGGAACACTTTCTTTCTCCTAAAGGGGGAAACTTGAGCTCTGTATAATTTTGTATCATACTCTGCCTCTTTCTCAGAGTAAATATACATATATATATATTTATGCATATTATATATATACATATACCATATAACAGAGATCCTTTTCTTCTCAAGAAAACTCCAGTCTAGTAGGAGATACAAAAGAACAGCATAATTATATTATGAAATTATAATTACAATGATACAATGGATAAACCATCTGTTCCTGCAGATTCAACAGCTATTATGTGTCAGTGCCAGGTCGAGCTAAAGGTTCTTGGGATCTAACAACAAAGAACTCAACAATATTTACACATTAGCTGCTTACTTTTCACCTGGATGAGAGAGATAATGGGCAATGAACTCATTTGCCATGTAATCTTGTAGTGTGCTAGAAAATGATAAGAAGAAAATAAAAACTAGGATTTCTGAGAAAGACGCAAAGAACGATACAATATTAAACAGGGCTTAGGTTTACCCCATTACCAGAAAGTAAAATGTTCCCATTGGGTATGATTTGGGAAAGTATGCTGGAGGTTTGAAAACTCTGACTGAATTTACATGGAAAAAAAAGGAACACACCCAGATCCAAAAAATAACATATTAAATCAAACCAAATAGGAACCTTCTATTTTCAGACAGGAGGGGAAATCTGTAATCAAACTTGGTCTTTTTAAGAAACGAGTTGGAGCAAAGACTTGGAGGAGATGAAGAAATTAGTCAAGAAAATACAAGGAGAAAATCATTTTGGGTATTTTGTATATTAATCACTTTGTTAAATTAGGAATAAAGCCCTTTTTTGTTTTCCATATAGCCTAATTTAGAGCTGACACAACATCTCCCTTTCTTATATTCATGAATTAATAAAGGCAACATTTCTCTTACATATTACCTCATATGATATGCTACATGTATTAACACACATACTATGCAAAGACAAAGAATAACATCTACTTTTTCTTTGTCTTTTATTTATATATATACTTTATATATATTTATATATATACTTTATATATACTTTCATATATACATACTTTTATATATATACTTTTATATATATGTCATATATATATATACTTACATGTGTGCCCTCAAAAAATATTCTCAGTACTGTGGAAACACTTTCCAAGAGCTATTTTTTTTGAATACACAAAACTTTGTTAGAGGCAGTAACTAAAGGTCTTTTAACAATGTCGAAACTTGCTAACAATACTCTAGAAACAAATTTGTCCCATCACATCAAGGGTGAGTTTTCAACTAAAGTTACATTCAGCTTCTAAGGAGCAGAAATCTTACCGTACACCTAGGATCTCATACTCCTCAAAGTTCCACCACATTGGACTAAGTTTTACGTGATCAATGTAGTAAAATCTTGTAAAAGTTCACCCTTTATTAGAACATTGTTCTGGAAGATTCAAGAAATTATACTGATTTTAAAAAGGTAGATAATTTGTCACATAGTTAAATGCAACCTATTAAACTTTATTTAATCTTTGATTTCCTTAACTATAATTCTCCCTCCGATAATTTGGCAGAATATTTTTAACAACTAATAGCATGCCATTGTTCATAAGAAAAGAGCTCAGAAATCTAAATTGATTTATAGTAACGTAAGAACAAAACCAAAGTGAAAAACATTTTATATGGTTTAACATTTATATTATATGGGAAAATAACCCCATGAATCTGTTCTACTTTTGTGGCAACGAGCTTAGTTTGCCTACAGAATAATTACCTGTTAACTGGTGAGTCTCACTGCACCCCATGAACACAGATACATATACGTTCCCCAGCTGCATTAGAGATAGTATCCGAACTGTACATTTGTAGTGCCCAATATTTTTTCTTGCCATTGTTCAACAAAGAAAATTAATACAATAGGAAGTATATTTTGCAATTACTGTAAGAATTGCCCCAGCTTATTTTTTAAATTGATAGGATTGAAGGAAGTACTTTCCTAGCTAGTTTTACAAATCCTACTCTAACACACTGACACTACTGTTATTTATATTTGAAGAAAAAAGCATGGAATGAAAGAGAATTTTAAAAGATAAGAAAAGTTGAAGGAAAGAATACACAGTGAATAAAAGTTGTAAATTCGGGATAAAGGAAAACATTTAGGAGCTGTGATATGACTAAGGAGAACAAACTGAATATGGTTATAAAGTGCACTGATATAACAAGATAAAGTCATTTCCATCACATTTACTTATATAAGGACATGATTATTTCCATCTGACTTCCTCCTGACTCCTCAGAACAAATTGCAATGTTGTTGGATTATAAATTTAGCTTGTGTAAAACAAACACAGTTATGTAACTCGTGGCTTATTTTTATTTTCTGTGTAAAATGTGCTTGTATATATTTAAAGTTCACTCTAGTAAAGACGGAAAAATGAACTCCCCCAAAGTGAAAACTATACATTAAATGAATATTTAAATCTTTGATGAGACCTTGGCTTGACTAAGAAGAAATTAGATGATTCTTGAAATGTTTTGCTTTGTCAGCTACTATCTACTGTAGTTCAGAGTTGCTTTGCTATTTTGTAATGTATCACCTCTTATTAGAATAAAGTTGCTTGATGTCTCTGTTTTAAGAGAGCTGAATATATGAGTTTCTGAGAGTGGATACAGGTAATTTACATAAAAAATTATCTTCCAGTTTCTTAATAATTGTGGTTGCTGAGTTTCATCTTTTGAATGAGTGTTCTCTCTTATGCTACAAGGCAATGTAACTGGGGCAGAATCAGCAACCAAAGCACATTCAAGCCACTTGGAAAAGAAAGTCCTGCTAAGATCACCTAGGGTTCCTATGGCTGAAGGTCAGCGTGGCAATAAATATGCAGCTACTCAAGATGATTAAATATAGAAAAATAAGTTCTGGAAATAAAAGAACTAAAAGAAGCATATTCATAGTCTTGAAAGGCTGCTCCTGACAATTTATTTCTTCAACCCTCATACTGCCTTTGACTGAGAGGAAAAGGAGACCCACAAATCCCACAGCGTTTATGATGAAACCCCCAACCCGCCCCAAAATTCATCGTTTCACCAGACTCCCTGCCTAAGAGGCTATTTCTGAGCTGAAGGATACAATTCCATTGGCTTTTCTAGGCTAAGAGTCTTCATATCTCATCACGATTTTTATCTTTAGGCAGTTGGGTCAAAAACTTCAATATCTGTACTCATAATCCCCATAAATCTCTTTAAGTCTCCTAATTTGATCCAATCTCCTGTTAGCAGAAACACACCCCTGTTTCAAAACTCTTCTCCCAATTAAAACTGAACCAGTTCTTTTATCCTGAGGCCACAGCCTTTCCTGCAGGATTAGCACGATTACCTACTTTTTCTCCCCATTCCCTTTCTGCTACCAGGGCTGGATGTTGAGCATGTTTCTTCCCAGGTCCTCCTTGAGACCACCATTTCCCAGCACCTAGAAACTCAAGTAAGAAAATATTACTATCTGCTACCACTTCTCACTGGGGTCATCGATGTACATTGTTATACATTTTCATTCTAACTTTTACAACTCTATTTCCAAAATTATTTATATCAAAACCCAGGTGATTGTAATATCTGCATGGAATTTCTGTATTAGGCACATACATACATGCCATAAATAGGATAATTAAAACTATCACAATATTTTTCGTATCTGAATGTAGCAGTGCATGCAAAGTACTGTTTGTATGGTGGTGAAATATTCTTGAGTGAACCAGGTCAGCTCTCATTCTATTATATAAAAAGTAACATCACTGGACCTATTTGTGCTATCAGGCAACATGTTGACTAAATTTTAATTCAGCATTTGAAGAAATAGGTAATCATTAGGACTGTGTTTATTTACTTTCTTATGTCCCTTGCACATATTGGTTGCAGAATCTGTATTTAACTGAAGAAAATCCACTTTGATTTTATCCAAGTCTTCATTCTCCCCAGTCTCAGAACTTGACAGTTTAATGTTTCATTTATTGGTTTTCATTGTATCCAGGGAGCATGCTCCTGTGCCTCCTTGTCACTTCCCTGAAGTCATCACCATATCTAGAAATTACCAATAACTGTGCCACCTTAAAAATCTAAATTTCAGATAATACATCTCACTATCGTCCACTATCTTTTCAGTACAATTTTCTAGAACTCATTCCACAATTTTCAACCCTATTGGACAACTTTTCCATGTTGTTTTTGCCTAATATTTACCACAGAGAGGCAATATCCATTTTTACTTGGCTTAGAGTTTATAATTAAAATCATAGCCTTGAACGCATTATCAGTTCCCATACCTTTCTTTCTACAGAATTTATGTCAAAAACCCCACCCAAGTTTATTCAGCTTTCTGCCTTCTCTGCTTCTCAACTTGAGCAAATATAGAATGTCTCTCTTACTTGAAATCCATTATCACAACTTCAAGTGTGCCCTGAGTTTTATCCAAAAATACTGCTATTTTAATAGATCATTCACTCACCCACTGTCATAGAAAGTTATTTTAAATTTCTCATCTTCTTATTAACATTCAACACATTTTCTCTTCCTCACTCTCAGCTGATCTTTTCCTCAAAGAAAATTGAAAAATAACAAGAGAATTTCATCATAGTGTCTCTAAATCTAACAACTTACCCACATTTGTTATATGGACCCTGTTTGGCTTCATGTTATAATAAATAGCACTTCTCATATTTCAATAGAAGCCCACAATCCCCTGGGTCACAATCTCCTTCCTACTAAAGAGCTTAATTCCACATGTTATCTTTCTCTAGTTTCATCAATTTTCCACCTTTAATTGGATCCACTTGCTTATCAGTATGCAAATATGTTATGGTAGTATTTATTCATGAAAAAAAGGACTCCCCTATTATTTGAATTTCAGATTCTTTTCTATTATTCATTGTGGAAAAATACCTCATGATTTTCTTACTGTCTTAAATTCCTCATATGCTATCTCTCCTGTTACTATTTAACCAAGATTTTATCCGAAACACAACAAAAGCAGATTAAAGGTCTATTCTGAAATATAATTCTCAGTCCTCATTTTACCTCTCCACAGTATTTGGTGGTATTTATTTCTTTTCTCTATCAGCATTCATTTACTCCCTCGGTGAGATCATCCAGTCCATGATGTTAAATATCATCTGTATGCTGTTGAATCTTAATTTATATCTCTTTGCCTGGCTTCCTCTTTAAAACTCAGACTCATTTATCCAAATACCTGTGCTAGCATTCCATTTGAATTCTTAATAGGCATCTTGACTTCAACATGCCCAAAGAAGAGCTTTTAATTTCCACTCTGCCTCCATATATTTCTTATGTCTCATTCCTTGTATCAGCCAATGGAATTTAATCAGTCACTCAGGCCAAAGCCTCTGGTATGTCCTTTCCCTTTCAATGAGTTTCATTTATCAGCATATTCCTTCTTCCTTAAAATACACAGAACATGAATACTTATCACCATCTATGTGATCTTTTCTGCTTTTCTGTGCTTAAAAAATATGCCTGGTCATTTCTTTTCTGACACAGAGGTGCAGCATCATGTCTGGTGACAAGGAAATTTGGTGGGATTGGGTGGGTGCGTGGAAGGCTGTGAAGGCACTGGCAGATGGCCATGGTGAGGGTGGGCTGGGCTGGGCTGGAGCTTGTGGAGATGGGTATCATTCCGGCATGCTTGAGATATTGGTTATAGTGAAAAAATAAGTAAATTTTGCAAATAAGTAAACATGTTGAGGGGACAGGTTTTTCACTGTGCATAAGGGTCAAATAAACAGGAAAGTGTCCATGTCCATGCATATATAAATGCACACCTACACACACATAAACACAGATAATTAGTGCTGCTTTTATACAGGATCATTTAATACAACTGTATATGTACAATGATAATACATGTACATATGTATACATATATATTGATATAGTATCTACATATATTATCTATATATCTTAGATAATATAAATTATATAAAATATAATATGAGAACACATATCTATATGGAATGCTTAAAGAATTATCAAAGATGTATCAAAGATAAAGTCATCAAGTAGTAATTCTTAATAGCAAAATTTGAACTAATTGTGCATTAATACACTACATGAAAAAGGAATGCATAAGTTCATATAAAAATCAATCAACAGATAAAAATGACAAATAAGATATCTCTTCCTTGCAGTAAACTACCAAATAAAATTTAGAAGATGTGATGAGCAGAGGAATTCATCAACAGAAAACATCAGAGTGGTAGTTGATTTGAGATGGAGAGTTATCAATAAATGCTAAAGCTGGATGTTTGATGAAAGTCAGAATACTTAAAATATCACCGAGTATCTTCTGTCATTGTGCTGGGTAGATTTTAATGGAAAGAAAAGGTAACTTGTGGTGAAGATGTTTGGCAGACAATGACGTAACCTAAATCTGGACATAAGAAAACATTAAGTGAACATAGGTTGAAGCAAAAAACTCATTAAACTGAAAAAATTGGGGTGTTTATGGAAGAAGTGAGAAAGCATGGACTGAAGGAACTGGAAGAGACATAATGAGGGGATGGGACGTACGTGCTTTGACAGAACACAATATGAGAAAAGGAGAAGAGACATGGTTGGGAGAATTAGTGATCTTTACTGGTCTTTGCATGTACTTTGTTGACTGGATCAGAGTGTGCTATCAGGTTTGATTTACATCTTTGGAGAGTTGTACAATAAATATCAAGACCAATGTTCTGATCCTTGGAAGATTCATACTGGAATGTTTAGCAATATAGTAATTTCAAGTTTGCAGTTTTCTCACTAATGTTTCCTTAAAAGGACTATCTAAAGGAGGAGATACAGTAGACTACTGATAATGATAAAATAAATTATTAAAAATTATTACAACATTTAAAAACATCATAGCTTCATGAACAGAACAAAAATGGATATTAGGTAAAAACTAGGGAATATTAACAAAACATGACTTTTAGTTTACAATGACAGTGTGACATTCGTTCCTTATCTGTGATAAATGTCCCATCACACTGTAAGATAATTGTAACAGGGAAACTGGGTGTAGAGCACATGGAAAATCTATGCTTTGTAACTTTTTAAATAAATCTAAACTTCCTAAATGTTTACTTAAAAAATAACCAGAAAGGAAGGAGAAGGAGAATGAGCCAATCATACGGTGAAGGATAGACTTGGACTGTTAGTGTGAACTTAATGAAGTACACACAGATGTTGCTTATAATGATACACACCTTAAAGTTATATAATGTTATGATTCACTGTTTCTTCAACAAAATTTTTAAAATTAATGAATAAACAAAAGAGTAACAGAGTAAAGGACTGTTTACTTTTATCTGGCAATTACATTGCAACTACAGACTATGTAATAAACAAATATTCCACTCACCATTTAGAAGTACAGACATTAAATTCTCGATAACAAAACACATATCTGAACAATGACATCATCAATCATTCCAATTCACCATGAAAACAACTCTATACGACTACAGAAGATGGGAGACAGAAAAATCAGACATGAGTTCTTTTATTTTTTCAAGTGCATTTGTTTTGCTTAGAAATTCAGCAAGTATACTTAATTTGGCTTTTCCTAGATTGTCCATCAACTCTACAAATAATCAATAAAAATAAACTTGTGTTAATTACGAGGATACAGGTGGATGCCTTAGAAATGCAGGTGTTGGAAATGAACAGCTAAATGTCTGAGACATCAGGCTAAGCCCCTGCAGAAGCTGTCAATTCCCTTTCCAGCTGGAGCCAGCCACAGCGGAATGTGTAATTATTATAACACTTCCCGCAACAGCCAGATATGTCCCTGTGAATGTCAGCCAACAGACCGGAAATGCCCAGAGACAGGTCGATGCCATTCTACAAGGAAGTACTAGGAAACTGAGAGCAGTCTCTGTTTTTCCTTTTCTTAACAAGGAGGACTTTTCCATATGTAGCAGCATGCATTTGTCTTTCAACAGAATGAACAGCATCTTCCTGAAAATCGTACCTCTCTATTCTGTCTAATTCATGTTACCCTCTTTAGAGACACACATATAAAACCATCATTTCATCTACTATAACTGATTCCCATTAGTAAATCATGACCCATAATTTTCCAAGTAACTGAGTATTTCCTTTGTAAAGATGAATCTGGATGGAGGAGTAGCATAAGAAATATACTGTCAAATAGTGACAGTGATGAATTTGTGAGAAAGTAGTACTAGATGCTTCTAAATAAAGTCAGGAAAAAATTTGTGAAGGAAAAGTACAGGTAGGAATGAAGGTGAGTAGGCAAACAGGAAGGAAGAATGAGAGAAGAATAAGAGCTTTATTTATTTTTTTCATTTACTTGTTCACATTTGTTGTTCACCCCCGGCCCTGGGTCTTGAACCCTGGACCTTTGAATATACGTAGAATTGCTCCGAGGTGTACCAGACCACTAGGCCACCAGAACATACCCAGAAAAAGTATTTTTATTGTACTGATGCACATAAATAAATCTTTCATGGCAAATATTAGATAATATTTTAATCCAACTATTACTGAATGCTCCCTCAGTCTCAACACTGCAATGTGGATAATAAAAGCATATATTTTATAGAGTTGTGAAGAGAAATGAGCCACCATCCAGATCAAAAGTGCTTAACACTTTAGCTTTTAATATTATTATGTGTGTTGTTGACCTAGAGAAAAATACGTATGCTCTTTAAATTCATAAAATATTTACACAGAGTGAAGTACCTATAAATTTATATAAAATCATTTAATTACTGCTCAACTCAAAAGTTCATTAGATAAATAAGAATTTTCTGAGGAATTCTGACTGCCTAAAGTCAACCTGTTGCTGAAAACACTAGATAAGCAGTTTAGAGCACTGAATTGGGCAAAATAAAGATTTGTCTTTAACAAGTTGCCTCTAAAATCTCTGAGAGAGTAAAGGAGGAGGGAAAAAAAACAAAGAACAAAATACAAGTTGCAAAGAGGAGACTCTAGAATAAAATATAATTATTTAAAATGACAGTCCAACCATCACAAGAACCTCAGCAGACTGCAAGGGGCCTGCTGTGACCCTCCCTGGAGACCTGAGGCCAGTGAGCTCCACATGCCTACCTGGCCCACCCTTTGACTGACAGGTCGACAGAATGCACAGGGGCTGATGGTGACCTTGCTCCTTGACTGGATCGAAAGAACACATAGAAGGCCTAAAGACACATGAAAAAAATTCTACATTACTCATCATCAGAGGAATGCAAATAAAAATCATAAAGAGATACCACCCACATCAGTGAGAATGACCTGTATCCAAAAAACTGGAATCAGCAGGTTTTGGAGGAGCTATGGAGAAAAGCAATCTTTTAATTAATTAATTAGTTAATGCCACCTCTTTGGAAAACAGTATGGAGATTCCTCAAGATAAATAGAAAAAGATGGATCTACCATTGACTCAAATTTCTATTCCCAGGCATATACCCAGAGTGCACAAAATCTCTAATGAGAAGAAAACACCTGCACCCTTACGTTCACAGCAGCACAGTGCACAAAAGCCAAGACATGGAAACAACCTAAAAGCCCATCCACAGATGACTGGATAAAGAAGCTGTGGTCTAGATACTTAATGGAATTCTATGCTATTAAAATTGATGAATTTGCGTCCTTTGCGACAATCTGGATGGAACAGGAGGAAATCATGTTGAGTGACATACGTCATAAAGAAAAAGAGAAATACAGAATGGTTTCACTCATATGTGGTGTACGATTGAATAAAACAGATGAGCAGACAACCCCAACAGAATTTACAGGACACATGACGGTGGCTACCGGGGGGATGGGAGGGGAGAAAGGAAGGACGGACGGAACCAGGTGCTGATAAAAGACACTAGAGGTAGCAGGTGAGCTGTCTAATACAGACTGAGATGCAGTTTTCAGATGCTGAAATGAATATAGAATTTTAAACAAAGAAAAAACAGGTATTTTTTAAAATAAAAAGATATCTAGATTAACTCATAATGCACATTGGAGAGATGTGAGGGACTTGAGTAATTAACTTAAAATTATTCTGAGAGGCCATTACCTAGCTTCTCTTTGAATATCTGTCTTGTCATCACATTGGTGGGCATCTGTTAAATTTGATACGTTTGTCTATTATACCTTCACTTGAGGCAAAGATCAAGCTATTCAGCAAAGTCAAGAACAAAACCATGTGGTATGTCCTGACAGTGTGTGCCTTTATCAGCTTTGTTGATTACAGTCACACAGCAATCAAATATACCTGCTGCAAATTTCTCTAATCCACAAGTACTTTCTTGCTCATTTCAGTCACTCAATAATTATTCATTGCTATCTTATCATCTCCCTGGAGTTATTAATTGATCACAATTATAAACATGGAGGCATAGGGGAAAGAGTGACTCAGATGTCTTCAGTAGAAGAAATTTGAGTTGGCTCACTCAGCAACCCTAAGAAAGGATCCAACTATGTCAACAAAGAAGTGTTTGCTGGTTACTTCACTCTCTTATAAGGGCGGTGCTGTGTAATCAGTAATAAGAACAGAGGTCTGCAATAATTTATTAAAATACTGTATTATATAACAAAATAATTCTATGCTTAATTATAGTATATAACTCATGATTACTCACTATTATTTTTAAATTTTATTTTTTATTATCTAAGAAATAAATATTTCCAAAATGTATCTTTATATTCAATGGTTTATTATATCTGGTTCCAATTTATGATTATTTAGAAAGTATTTAGCCTGCTTCAAAAAGTACTTGAGAACACACTCTAGAATAACTATAATTCTAAAATTTTTAATAAATAAAGAGATCACTAAAAAGATGAGTAACTATCACAAGTGGTTTTGAATGAATTAAAATTAACATTATCTACTTTGGTGCATTCAAATTTCATACAAATTCCATTTAGACAGTTAACTCAATTTTCCGCATAATCTATAAATGCTTCTAATATAATTTCAAGAATAAAGCAAATATCAAAACTACTAGGAAACTGAGACTATGGAAAATTGGATATGCAAAAAAAATAAAAATAAAACACTCCTTTATAATTAGGAGAACAAATACGTTATTTTACTTGTGAATTCATTTTTCCCTTATGAACTGACTGTTACTCTGTCCCAGACTCTGTGCTATGTTGGGACCCAGATCTAGAAGTGTCTAAACACTAAGAAATCAAACAGAGCAAATTCAGTGTGCAGAGGAAGGTTAAAAAAAAACAAGAAAAATATTTTTTCTGGGATGATCTCATATTTAAAGAATTTAAATACACTATTCTATATGAGTTTGAAAGGGTGGAAAATAAAGTTAAGTAGGTACTTAGGGGTCACTACATAAATACACATAGACAAAATGCCTTAAAATGCATTAAGAAAATTTGTTTCAGGTGAGCTGACTTCTTCTGATTCAATATGCTTAAAACCAAGACAGATATTAACATAAGCTCAAATTCAAAAGAAGAGAAGAAAGTTTTTGCCAACAGTGAGCTTTCTGCTATACTGAAATAAAGAAGACCTGATAACAACAAATTGTCAAGTCAAGTACATAATTCTGGTTTTGCTCTTTACAAACACATCTGCATTTTTCTGTGAAATGAAATACAACATGTGGGATATTTTGGGACAATTTTTGACAGGCAATGGTACCAAGCCAAAATTATTTTTCTGCATCATATTGTTTCTTCACATCTAAATATCACTAGGATCTAGAATTTAGCAAAACCGTGTGCTTGAAGTATTTTTAGAAAAACAGAATTCTTAAGAAGAATGATATACTTCTCTTGTCTTGATAGGGCCCTGTTTATGGGGGTTAATATAATTTTTGAAACCACTGTGGCATAATTATAGTTATATCTTATTTTCCTCTTTTGCCTAAACACACTGTACTAATTTTAACAAACCAAAACTAGTCTATCCACATTTTTGATCAGGTATCTTATTTAACTCTAACAGGATTTCAGCATATGATGAGTATATGTACCTGTATGTATGTATGAGTGTATGTGTGTGTGTGTGTGTGTGAGAGAGAGAGAGAGAGAGAGAGAGAGAGAGAGAGAGAGAGAGAGAGAGAGAGAGAGAACGCATTTTAGACATATTACTGAAAGAAACTGAAAAGTCAAGAATGTCTCAGACAGACATATCCTTCCAGATAGCAGTGCCATACAGTTTAATATAACACAGCGATGAGGGACAGGAAACAAAAAGTCGTCTTTTTGATACATAGCCTTCTAGGACCAGGCCTCTTTCAATAACTAAGTCTGGAAAATGAACTATTCACTTGATCTAGCTTGGAAATGTATTTCTTAACTTGAATGTTCAATCAGTGCCATTAGGTTCATTTACTTATAGTAATATCCCAAGTTATTTTACACTAGTGATTTTATAAAGCCAGCAGAAGTTCTTCATGGAAAACACTGCAAATTACAAATGGGAATGATCCTATATAGTGAAGTTGATTAGAATTATGAACTCTGAAAGCTATACACTTTTACTCTGTTTTTTCACTAGGATTATCAGAGGTCATTGACAAAGAAGATATTTTTCTAGTGTCCCATTTCTTTTTGGTAATTCTATTCTTATTGTTGTAATGAAGAAACTCTTGTATGGATACTCTTCTTAAGGCTACAAAGAAAATCCCCACGTTGTTCACAGGAGGAAAGGAAGGACACTTAGCTTTTCTCTATCTTCAGGTGCTGTCTGAGACTGTATATCTGTATTAGTGCTTTCTGTTCTTCATAGGAATATAACATTAACATATAAACTAATATAAATTAAAGTAACAAAAATTTCATAGAGGTTAAACTAAATGATTGAAGAACCATATTCATTCTTATCCGCAGTGTCATTTACAACTGCAGTCTGAAATTATTATGAACAATAAGATATTTTGAGAGGTGAGGAAGAGTGGGAGAGATTGAGAGAATGTTACATAACTTTTATTGTAGTATGTTGTAATTGTTCGATTTTATTATAAGTTATTGTTGATCATTTCCTACTGGGCCTAATTTATAGATTAATTTGATGATATGGATGTATGCACAGATTAAGAAAAACATGCAGCTTATGTAGAGTTTGGTGCTTCTTCCATTTCAGGCATCTACTGGGGTCTTTCATTGTGTTCTCCTTGGGTAAGAGGGAGGGGGATTACTTATTAAGTTAAATAAAGCTAAAATTACAGAGAACAAAGCATGTCATTCAAGCCATGAGGCAACTTGAAAGGTTTAAGCTGTATTTCATGAAGGATACAAAGGGAATTGGTCATCGTAAACAAAGATATTTGAAGCAATTAAAAATAAGATCGATTTTCACATCGACTTCAATGTTTGTAAGCTGTCTTTTGGAAAAGAGAAACTGAATTATTTAACAAGGCAATCCAAATACAGATACTATCACCAGACACCATGAAAACTGACCTACTGTTCTCTTCTTCTACCATCTTCCTATGAACCAAATATTTGTCTTTAAGAATTTGTCACTAAGAAAAAGAAATAAATTTGTCCTGTTTTTTCAATCAAATGTCCCTGAAATACAAACCATGAAGAATGTTTGTAGAGAAAGTTAACACAAATAAAGGCCGAAAGTGAATACAGAAAGAGAAGGAGAGAGAAATACTTCTCTGTATCCATATGATGAAAAAGTAACCAACTAAAACATACTGTCATTCTTATGTTTTCAACTCAGGTGAAATTTCACTCTATTGTTTGTTAACAAGACTATGAACTTGATGAAATTTTATGTTAATGAATTAATTGAATGAGTACCCGTTATAGTGCCTTACACACTACTTGGAACACAGCAAATCATTTGAGTGAAAGAATTGAACCAATATTAAACTGATCTATGATTTAAACAATTACAATTATTAACACTTTAGATCAATTCAGTTGCAAATGAAGTCAGCTGATGCTTGAGGAGACACCTAGTGGTCTTAACAAATACTCAAATCCATCTATCCATTTGTTAATGCACCACTGAGAACAAACTAGAGTGCCTAATGTGTTCCAAAGACTGTAATAATCAAAAAGTAAACATAAGAGTAAAATGGATACACGAGTCCTCTGCTTTCATGGAGCTTACATTTATCAGAGAAGAAAATAATCCAAGTAATTACTAAAAATGCCTAATAAAGTGGAGTTTATGAAATGCACTATGAATAGAAATGAGAAGACTTAATACAGTTTCAGTTGAAAATGGATGGATGAGTCACAGTTTATTTTCCATTGCAGAGAACTTGTTTATAGCAAAGGAAAGAGCCTGTGCAAAGTTTGTTGGTAAGAAGGGTTTGAGGAATCTGAGGAACAGAAAAAGTCTAACACAAATGATATATAGAGATAATCCGGGCAAAGCAAGGGACTAAAAACTAGTGAGGCATGGATAGAAAAAAAAAAAATGCTGTAAGAGAAGATCAATAGTTTGGCTTGTATTCCAACAGCAACATAAAACCAATAAATTTTAAGCAGATAAGTGATAAAAAAAATACTCAAATTTTGGGCAGATCATTGAACTGCAAAATTTTGAGACTGAATTGGTGAACGGTAAACTAAATAGAACTTAACATCTGTTTAGTCTATGCAGGACTTTCCTCCTTCCCAACTCCCCCAATGTTTTGGGAGACCTTTTTCAAGATGCCCCAAATGTCCAAAGGAGTTTTTTCTCCAATACTTGTCCCCTTGGAATGTGAAGCAAAAGGTTGAGACCCACAGCTGTTACCCTGATTACAATTACTTAAATACAGAATCACCTCCAGAAACAAACTCTTTTATCAGATAAAAGGGCAAAAGTCTAGAAGCAAGGTTTGGTCCAGTGAAGTCATCCCCAATTCTCTTGTGAAGACCACTGCTCTCTCCTTGATACCTTTCCCATTCCTGTTCCATTTACCTTAGAATTTACAGCCATGTCAATTCTCCATACATATATCATTAAATTAGGTCATTTCTTAGTGATCCTATCTAATGTGAATTTCCTTACTTGTCTAGCCAGTGAAGAACTTAGAGGAAGGGAGCATTCACCCCATCCCCAGACATCTCAACTGTGTTATGGAAATATCACTATGGGAAGTGTGGAAATTTAAGGACACATTGACAGGAATCAATAAATGTTCCAGTAAGATCTCCAACAAGAATAATGAGAAAATGTAAGCTAAATTTTAATGAAGTATGTATACTATCTCTAGATCAAAAGAAAAGAGAGAAAAAAAAGGAGACAAGAGGGATGTGAGAGAAAAGACAACTTCCTTAATAAGAATTATAGACCAGTGGCGCACCCTGGTGACCTAGCAGTTAAGCTCGTGAGGCACAGGCCACATATATCCTGAGGACCCAGGTTCACGACCCATGCCAAGTTGAAGAACTAAATAAAATATAAAATAAAGTACCTTTTCCTTTTCTCTTTTCCTACCTACTTGCCTGCTCATCTTCATTCCTGCCTGCACCTTTCCTTAAAACACACATGCATACACACACACGTGTGTGTGTGTATGTATGTGTGTTTATAAGTACGTTAGCCTTGCCAATATAATCAAATATAAGGGGCTAAAGATACCATATTACAAATAAATCACTTTAATATATTTTACATGCAACATATTATTCATAATAATATTCATCCATGAAGCTATTGCCAATGCATGGACCCACAGCAACCACTGATATAAAGTATGTATAACTGAGAAACTTCAGTAATCATGATAATAAATACTTAGTCTTTTAGATGGGGGAAATAGTTAGCATAAGTATATCATTGCAATGTGGAAAATTTTCTACCAAAAATGAATTAAACAAACCAAATTATTTCACAAAGACCACTGAACAGCTGTCAAATGAAATCCACTTTTGGTCACAATCACCAGGAGTCTGATTCAGACTAACAATATGCAGGTTAAATGTGCATAATGACTCATCAGAGCCCAAAGTCTCTCAACTCTTTATAAGTTTTTAGGTAAGAAAGGGCCCCTGATAATTCTTTCCATCGTATTGTTAAAACTGTATTTCAATGGTTTAGGGTAACAGACTCTGCTTACTCCAAATGAATGTAAATTTTCCAATGAATGAGTAATAAAAAAAATGAGCTTGGACATGATTTAATGAACTCTTTGCAGATGATGATTTAATAAGCCATTCACCAAAAATACAGATGAATGCTGATTAAGTGACAATTTAAAAAAGAATAACTGAAATCCAAATTCTATGATCACACTGAACATTTTGTTATACTGAAAACATTATGAACTAATTATCTCAGAAATATTCATTGAAAAAGTGAAAGAAAAGTCAATGAATAAAATACATAAATACAGCATAAGTAAAACTTTGTAGGTGAAACAGATTTCTAATAACTTTTTTTAAAATTGATATTTGATTTGGTAAAGGCAGTTGAAATGTGCATTTACTGCCATCTTAACTATTTTTTTCTTTTTGTCCTCTGCCTTCTGTTATTCTTCTCTCTGTTCTTACTCCTTTTCCTTCTTTTGGTAAAACTACAATAACTACTAACCGTTATTAGAATAATGACATAAATACTTCAGTGATTTGCTCAATAGTTGCTCTCAGCCAGCAACTATGATAAGCTAGTGCCATTATAAAATTGTATTTCTCACAATAAATAACAAAGATAAGAATTATTTAATTTTTCATTGAATTTAGTAATCTGGAATCAGTCAAATGATTTTTCTAAAGTCAAACAGATACAATATTCAGGGATGGTGTTCATATCTAAAGCTATCTGATTTGAGAGACCATGACCTGAATTGCTTTGTGAAGCTGCATTCCTCTGTGTTCACTGGAGACACATTAAACAAATGAACAAAATCAATGGACTCAACAGTATAACTAGAAAAACAGGAGCAGTGTATTTTTAAATAAGTCATGATACCAATTTTTGTCTTGTTTTTTCATTTAATTTTATCATTTTTTAAGTATCATACATGAAGTTTACCACTTTAGAAATGAGGGGGAAGTGTAAGAACAGCAACAGAAAAGCCCTTATATTAGGAAAATATCCTCTGACAAGACAGAGGAAAATTAGATGAGGAGAAGGCATACAGTATTAGTGTCTGGCTTGCTTTTAATGAACCCAGTCCTTCCTGTTTCCTTGTGTCACTGCCCAGGATATAAATCTCTAGTTGAGAACACATGATAATTTGGAGTAATTCTAAGAACGTTAGGGCCCCTCTACTACTTTCCTGGTTAAGGCTTTGGGAAGACCAAATATCTAGTGAACCCACACAGTTCTCATGGTGCCATTTCTAACATGGCCGGCACACATCCACGATGGGGTAGCCACGACTTACATATATTCAGGAGAGTAGCCTTCTTGAGTACTGTATACTACAATATGGTGGAAAGAAAGCAGGCCAGATTCCCTTACCTGTTCCAGAATTCTCAGAGGAAAGGTCCGGTGGGTAGTAAGACTCTGGAGACTGTAGTGCAGGTAAAGTCCATAGCTTCAGATAAATCAAGCATCACATTTGTCAGCTCCAAAGGATGCACATGGAACCAGTGACAGTTTACTGTCTATCAGTGTAGGATTCCCACGAGGTAGACCAGATAAGCCACGTTTTGGCAGACAACAGTTTAGGGTGTACAGTGATGAGACCTGACTCCAAAAGAACTCCATTGTGGGGGTTAATGAGCTTGTATCTGAAGGATGACAACATCAGGAATAGGAAGAGAGAAGAGGCCTTTTGAAAGAAGGCAGAGGGAGGAAGTAAAAACTTTGAAAATAAGTTAGTACTTATTCTAAATCCTGAAACAACACAAAAGTGACCCTTACACAGGAAACCACTGAGTTATTCTTAGAAAGCAAGCTCAAATTCGATCTAAGATACTGTTTCTTCCCAAGATGATTTCAGTCGGTTTGGGTGTTCCAGCAAAATTTACAATTACTTGCGGTACAAAAAGAAATTGTGTAATTTTGGGTGGTTTTACATTAATCTTGACCTATCTACAAACAAAAATAAATACTTTTACCGGTTCAGTTTTGTAAACACAAGAGACATTCTTTTCAACTTGATTTAATGTTGGATCACTACTTTTTTAGCATTTAAAATAAATACATTTTCTTCAACATATCAAACAAATGGTCATTTCAATGATCTAATTAATCAATAAAATGAAAAGAGCAGCCATTTACTTAATCTACACAACATGATGAAGATCATTTTTTACTTCAGCCATTTATTTTGAAGTGTAATATTCTAAAATGGGTGTTTGCCTAGTCATGTAAAGTAAAATGTCAATCACCCCAGAAATAAGATCTCTGTTCTCTCCAAACCTTTTTTCACTTCTTCACTGCTTCTTAACCTTTCCATCAGAAGAACAAAAAATGATTATAGAAGCTGACATTGTAAAATCTATTGACAGAGTTGCTTCCACAGTTTTTTTGTAAAATATCTGAACGGAAGCAGAGGTTTATAGATAACCCTGGGAAGACTCTTCTCTGATTAGCCCTTAGGTTCTTTCAAACCACACACCCAGCAATTCTGTAGGCAATGCCTTTTGGTTAGCACTGGAAGTCTAATGGTCAAATTTCATACACGGGACAGAGATAAAATTAATTTTAATAATACATAGGTCAAAATTACATTTTTATAGCAATGGACTCTCTCTTGTTTTCAGTTAAAATAAAGGTGATATGCAAGTAAACAACATTACAGTAACAACAAAAAAATGATAGATGAATTGTGGCAAAGAGTTGGTTAACTATGTTAAAGATCAACTAAACCAAAGTAAGATGGATTAAGAAAAAGATTCTCCAATGTAACAAGAATTCATCTTAATGGACACAGCAGCCCTGAAAACTACTTTAAAATCTTTTCTTATCATGTCAAAAAAAATGACTAATTAATTAAAAATGAAATGAAACAAAAACAAAAAGCAAAATGAATTCTCAAGCTGACCCCTGCTGCTATAGTTTGCATTTATCAGGCACAGATCACTGTCTATCCATTTACTTTTCCCAGTGTTTGGAAGCTACAATTCAGAGAAAGGGAGGCAGCAATATACGGTTGGTCTGATCTGATTCCACTGCAGCACAATTACCAGGAGTCTGACAATTCATACACCATGTGTGGGGTATGTGGGGAGCTGGGATAGTATATGGCATTATAAAATTAGCTATTATTATGTAAAAGAGAGACAATATACTGTTAATTTTTGATTCTCAAGAAAAGGTAAGTTTCAGATTGCATATAGAGATTCCTAATTCTGGTAGTCTGGAGAAAACAAACCTTGCAACGAATTACTGGTCCCCCCATGACCACTAATAATATACCTGAAAGACAAACTTTGACTGCAAATGCCCAAATGTGTATAAAGCATGGGAATAATTCATGAGTTGGTGGCTGATTTAATTTTCAACTGGAACCATAGGTCTTGCCAGAACCAAATGTGGTCCAGGGCTCTACCTCTAGAAGCCTCATGGTTGTACTACTCTTCATAACCCCAAGTACAATTTCGTGCTTGAAAAAAAGGACCCACAATTCTGCTGCTCAGAATGTCCCGTTAACACAGAAATGTTAGCTCAGGATCACAGATTATTAAGACACGAAGAACAAAATTACTATGAATGGAAGTCAGTTCAAACAACAAACATTATATTTAGACCAGAGAGGAATTCTAATGGATTATCTGAAATAAAGTATTGAAAAATATATCATAGCTATGAAAAAACAACTGATATCACTAAAATGAACAACTATTAAAAAAAGACAAGACTCTTTAATAGTAAAATACAATTTTCATTCTTATTTTTTTGCTTTTTTTCAACTGCATATTAGAGAATATAAATTAGGTCTGAAAATATGAATCAGTATAAAAAAGATGTAAAATGTTAGACATTTGAAGTAAAAGGAAATACATAAGATGACTAAAATTATAATCTCTTCTACAGCTCTGAATTTCAGGAATATGGATTAGGGAACATGTTGGAGAGTTAATACATGCCCAGATAATGGGCAGGGTTTCAAAATTGCTGAGTGACTCTATATAATCATAGTTTCAATATAAATAAGTAGATAAAATTAATCCAAATTTTGTACACCAGCATGGAATACCAAATCATCAAGAACACAGAGAAAAGGCTTTTTTAAAAGTAGAGAGCAAGCAGGTAGATAATTTAAAAATGAATAGCTGTCAGGACACCCTCAGAAGCAACAATAAAAATAAGATAGTAAAAGAAAACAGATGTCAGGTGAGTTCTAAAGTCTGTCAGCTATATCTGACAAGAACTGGGATGAAATAAAAAGAAGTATGGGTAAAAGTAAAATCAAACAGGAATCCCTAGGTTACCACTAATATCTAATCCAGCTTCCAAAAGTTGTCCTCAGACAAGATGATAAGTTATACCTGAAGAAAGTCATAAGACTGAAATAAACAGACAAACAGATAATAAAGAGGTTAACATGTAGATAAATCTGAACATTATTTGCATTAAATATTATGACAATATCAAAACTGATAAATTTAAAAATCCTTAAAACATTGAAGATTAGTAGCTTATTAAAAAGGAGATTTTCAGAGTCAAGCATTCAAGTACTACTCTATATATAGAGAAAGGGCTTAACATTTTGCTTTGAATTTACTAACTTAAGTATGAAAATAACATTTTAAGAGTAAACGCCTCTGGAGGAGCAAAGTCCACTTACATGCCAAAGGACAGGGTTAGTGTCCCAGGTCTGGGGTCAAAAATCAATGTGAAAACTAAATAAAAATAAAATAAAATGATTCTTCCTCCTCTCTCTTCCTATTTACCTACCTACTCACCCTCCTGTCTGCACATTTCCTTTAAAAAAAAAGGAAAGAACAGAAAGAGTATTTTAGAACAATAAACTATTTAGTGAGGGAACCAAATAACAAAAAGAAAATTCATAAAACAGGCAAACCAAGAAGTAAAAGAAATATCAAAAGAGATAGAAATGAAAAAGGAAGATGATAAATATGGGTTCATAAGGATCTAAATAAACAGAGATATAAAAACAAAATTAGGGTTCCTAAGACTGCATTTAAAATTATAAATTGACAAATGCTATTTGCATCTAATTTATAAAAATGTGGAAAATCCAGGAGATAACAAACTTTTTCTGTAAAGGGCCAAGTACAACATTTTCATCATGGGACATGTGGTACCAGCAGCAACTACTCAACTTGATTGCTGGAGCATGAAAACCAAAGTACAGCAGATATAAAAGAGCGAGTGTGACTATGCTCCAATATAACTTCCAAACACAAAAGGTCCTATAACCCTCAGTCAATAAATTTAATCTAAGACATAGGCAGAAATATTCAAATTAATAGAGATAAAAATATACCAAGTCAATAAACAACAAAAAATCTTGAGTTAGAGATAGAAAATAGCACTACAAAATGAATTTTAACTCTATCAGGACAATATATTTATAAATTTGAATATACCTAATTAAATAGCTTAAATGCACTAATACAGTAATTCAAAAATTATACATTTTTAAAATATTTTTGAGGCAACATTACATTATGACATCTAAGTTTCAGGTATATGTCATTACAAATCAAGATCTATGTATACTGTTTTGCCACTTCTTATATATTTTTCTTATCTTTGGACTAAGGATGGGTTTTCACGTAAGAGAATTTCATCACTATTGTTGCCTAGCAGCAGACACAACACAGTTGTTATTTTTAGACGGTGTGAAAACTGAGTCCTTCATCTGTTGGCTGAAAGGGCCCTGGACATGCCTCAGTTTTCCAGTTCAGAAGGTCACTAAGGACCATTTGAAAAAAGAACAAAAGTCATGGCTGTCCAAAAGACTTCTGTCAACATGATAAAATCTCATTATCTCAATTTGCAGAATGAATGTAAGTGGTTCAGAAAACTTCCTGTAGACATTAAAAATGCACCCTTCTAATAAGTACATCATTACTATATTCCACCATACAGTACAATATTCACAGAGAGGCTATGAAATGGAAAAAGAAACACTGATGATGATTTAAAGTGATTAAAAAGAATGGGATTTCAAATAATGCAAACTAGTTAAACTTTATTTGCCTTATACGCTGCCTTTTACTTAGACTTAAGTATGATATATTATAATCAGCATTAATCAATGATTGAAATGGAGTAACTAACAGCATTTATTTGTTCAAAGTGATACAAAAATGTGTACTGCAATGTAGTGTCCAGATTGGATAAATAAGGATACTACATTTGATAGATTTGCAGGAGGAGATTGACAAATCTATGGGCATAGGGTATTTCAATGTATCTCTAAAATGATTTTTTTAAAGAATCAATATCTAAAAACATTTTAAATATAGAAGAATTATTCACCATAATTCAAGTTTACCATAATGGGCACGTATTAGCACACAAAATTAACAGCACAAATTATATAGCCAAGAAACATAAACAACCTAAGTGTTCATCAACAGATGTGTGGATACAGAAGGTGTGGTGTACACACACAATGGAGCATCATACAGTCACAAAAGAAAGATGAAATCCTACCATTTACAACACAGATGGAACTATAAGGGATTATGCTAAGTGAAAAAAGTCTAAAAGAGAATGACAAATATGGATGATCTCATTTACATGTGGAACATAAAGAAACAAAGGAAAGCAACAGATAAAACAAAAACAACACTTGGACACTGACAACAGAACTGAGGTTCCAGAGGATAAGAGGGTGGTGGGTAGAAGCAAGGGGATGTGGGAGTTCAATGACAGTGATGTTGGAATATTGGTTTTGTTGGGGGGTTTTCATATATTTGAGAAGATTGAACCTGCACACCTGAACTTATATTATTTTGTGAATCAAAGTAACCTCAATAAAAAAATGCATATTACTTTCAAAGATCATTTACATAATGGTGCTTAGCCTGAAAGCAAGTCTCAATATATTTCAATATCTGAGCACAATTTTTATTAGAAAGAAATTTAATTTAAAAATATATAAATGTACTAGTTTAAATAATCTTACATTTTAAAGTACGGTGTCAATTTGTAATTCTAACATTCGGAAAACAAAGAAATACACAACAAAAAGGTATAGCATTTAGCAAGATCACAAGTTCAAGAAAATGGGTGGGAATGTTACAGCTTAAAGAAGAAAGAGCATGATATTTAGTAAAGGATGTGTTTCTTCAAGAATTAGAAAAATATAATAAATAAAAAGTTGAATTGGGACAATTATAAAATTAGAGAATAATTACATGAAACCGACCCAAAGAGATCAACTACAAAACATTAAAAACTAAATTTAAGACTTAATTTCGGGTGATAGTGAGCAGGAGAGAATGGTAAAGGACAAATAGTGTAATAACTACTTTCAAAGGGGTGGTAATTGCATCTGGAATGAGAATTGTAAAGGTAATAAGTACATCTGTGAAGAAATGCATGTCAATTATATAAAAGATGAAAACAGGTTTCTAAAAAAGTGACAAAAAACTATGCTGAAAGTAATTATATGAAGTTGTCATCAAACAAATTTGGTCATGTATTACAATTACATAAATGTATAAATTATTTAAGGGATGAGTTTTATCAAACATCAAAGGAATATATTATTTCAGCAACAAACAGAGACAATAAACAGAGATCTTATACAGATTGATTAAAAGGTAAACATCCAAGAGAATCTAGTGGAGCAGCGGTTTGGTCAGCTGTCTTCCGCCAGAGTTCACATATGTTCCAAGAAACATGAGTTAGTTTCCTAGGCGCCGGGAAGTGTGTGATGGGGTGGACAAGATGAACAACTAAACTAGTTAAGATAAATATCCTCCTCTCTCTTCCTGCCTGCATCTTTCCATATATATATATATTTATATATACACACACATATATATATGTGTGTGTGTATATGCGCATACATACATACATAAACACATTTACATCCCAAACTTAATTTTGTGATTCCCAGTATATACCTCTGACACCAAAACTTGGTGGAAGAACGTAAGTGTGAATATATCATAGTAAATCCAGCAATTTATATAAAACATGATGCATGATGTAAAAACTGGAAAATTGAGTTGTTTGATATTTTCTATGTTCTAACCATGTTAGTTGAAACTTAACACTTTAAAACATTACTTCATTTAATAAACAAATAATAAAAGCTCTGACACATGATGGTGACTTGGCAGTTAAGTCCGTGGCCTCTGTTCCCAGGACCCAGATTTGCAACCTGTCCCCAGGCTGGATGGGAACAACCAAGAACAGCTAAATGAAATAAAATAAAGTTCTTCCTCCTCTCCCTTCCTTCCTTCTTGCCTACTCACCTTCATTCCTGTCTGTACCTTCCCTTTAAAATAATTTAATTAATTAAAAGTAAAAAAGATTGAGACCACACTGGTACTTTACTGAACTCTAACAAGTTTTAAACAATATTGTTACAGACTTATGTTATTCAATCTGCCCTCTATTAATTGAAAATGCATGGACCTTAAGAAAGTTGTTAACTCTAACTTTTATCAACATAGGCAGAAAAAAGGTACTTGAGAAAATTACTTCAAATATTTCCTGAAAAATAAAATGTGAACACATAGGAACTGACTCCTCCAACTGAATGCTGAAACATGATTGGTATGACTAGAAATCGAGCTTTATGACTACTGCTGTTTCAGGATGATTCTCTTGTGCTTTATCCCCACAAATGTTTTATGTGTATTTTTGGATCCAGTTGCTTAGTCAGATCGCGTGGGTGGTTCTGAAAATACTAAAAATCCACAGTGTTACTTACACCTTACCTGGTACCTCTTAAAACCCAGTTAAACAGTGTCACTAATTTCCATCCTTCCAGATTTCACCAACCTGTCAAGTACTATTATTTATTTTGTTAAGACTCTTAGTCAAAAGCACTATTAGTGCAATCCACTTGGGTTGTGATATGGGTAAAGCAAATGTCTGTGGGTTCCTTCACTGGTGGCTTATAGGGGTGTATAATTAGTGTTAGGCTGCATACAAGATAAACATAAGGAGAATAGAAATGAATGGTTTTAAGGAGCAAGAATTATTCAAGGCACATTTTTACTAGGTTAGGTGCAACAAGGGAGAAGGTTTTAAAGAGAATATGAAGTGCAGTCCCTATTATTCTACTGGGGAAGAAATAAGAAACAGATGAACAGAGTACCTTGGAAAAAGTCACTTCAAGCAGAGTTGATTTTACAAAAGAGAATGATAGACGGTTAACTATATTGGTGCAATTTCATGAGATCTGGAAATAACAATAACTACCACAGCTCATTACATAGCAAGCTGGTGCTATAATTTATTATGTACATTTTGATGCTGAACCTTTCAACAATCCTAACAGGTAAATAATTTGATCCCCATTTTATGGGTGAGAAGACTGAGGGTGAGAAAGGTAAATAACTCACTCTGGGTCTTAGAATCTGAAAATGACAGAGTACTTCCCAAATGCCAGACTTTTAACTGTATGGTATTTATGTGTCATAAAAAAAAAAAAAAAGCAATAAAACTCCAATGCTTCTCACCAGGGAAATGAGGCCTAAACTATAAATGATAATCAGCAAAAATTGAAAACTTTAAATTAGAATGCAATGTGGTACAAATAATTGATCCTAGATTGTGCCTTAAAAGAAAGCTAGGATACAAGAAACAAACTGGGGTCTCTGATATCAAAAAGGCATACTAAAAGCCTCTGGGGGAGACACTGAAATAATGTGACTTAAGAAAAAGGTAACAAAAATTAATTTTCCCTTGACCCAACTTAACCAGCTCTGAATATAGAAATTATTTTTAATTTAATTTCAAACATCCAAAACTGAGAGGTATTATTTATTATTTGATTATACCAAGCCTACTCTAAAAGTTTTCATTTCTCTTTATTGGGATCTACAATTTGTTTTTAAAAGTTTAGAATTTTCTACAACATTTATCTGCTCCGGAATTTCTTTCTTTTACCTGCATGTATTTCAGGCTAGCTCCATTTAATGATATAGTAGCAGAAAATTTCACTTCTTGTACTTAATTTAAAAGATATACTATCTATTCTTGTCTAAATCTTTATGAATACTAGCTAAAATAATTAGTTTCCTGTTCAAAAATGAATTTGTAATAGTACATGAGGTCTTATCTGTTATATTGCTTTTATAGAGCTTACCTCTAATACTTGGTAGCTTGTTGTAAAATCATTTACTTACTTTCCATTTTGAAAGAAGAATGAAGGATTCAAATTCTAATTATAGCATTATAAATGGAAGCTCGATATGGAGATAAATGAATTATCTCAAAGACTGAGACCATTTCTTTACAATCACAAAAGTGAAATTTTGACCTACAAATGTCTTTTCTCTCTCTCTTTTTAAACTAGCTTATTTGCATCTGTTGGAGGAGTCTCTTCTATTTCCTCTTATGTTTTCTGTAACCCTTAATTAAATTTAGTTTTATTGCTAAAAGTTTACTTGACAGCAGGTTATTCAGAACTCAACTTACTGAGCACATAGTCTATGAAGCAATGCAGTAAATGGAAGTGAATTATTTGCAGGTCGACCACTATCTGTTTGGTTCATAGGACTAGGGAAGGGAGAGAGGAAAGGATTGTGAAAAGCCCAATATGTACATGGCATTGTGTATTTAATTTATCAAAGTATTTCATTTATCTTCAGAAAAATGCAGCAAGTGGCAATAATCATTATCTACTAGTATTATCTGCACAGTAGGTAATCACTTACGCTACACTTTAAACTAGAAGTAGGGTTCTCTTTACACATCTTTCTGACTCCAAAATCTGGGGCTTTAACTTTACTCATCTTTTTTAGTGTTGTTTTTCTGAGGATATTCTTTAAATGCAACAGCCTGGAAGATGGAAAACCCATTCTCTCTGCCACTATGTGGCTATTTCTCCAAGAGAGTGTTGCAAGTGGGTAGACATTTTTTTTTTTTTTTTTTTTTTTTTAGGAGACAGAGCTTTGCTCCATGGTTTTGCTTGTTTAGATTTTTTTTTTTTTATTTGTTTTGTTATTTCTCTTGTTTACATTTGTTCTGGGAATTTGGGGATACTGAATTAGCATCTCAGTCTGTGTGTGTCTCACAGCTCAGCCACAAGCAGAGTTACGGTGGCTTCACTGATGCCTTGCTCCCTCCTCCCTCGCCTCCCCACTCCTACCTCCCTGGTGATTACAGTCTTACATCCTGTGAATGACAGTGACATTTGTCTGCTTTGTTGCTCTATATATTCCACATGTGATCGACACCATTCTGTATTTTGCTTTTACTTTCTAACTTATTTTGCTAAGCATGATCACTCCAGTTCCACCCATATTGTTGCAAAGGGCACCATGTCACCTATTTTAAGTAGCTTCACAATTTCCATTGAGCATCCAGATCACAGCTTCTCCATCCAGTCATCTGTTGATGGATACTGAGGTCATTTCCATGTCTCGGCTCTTGCGAATTGTGCTGCTATGAACATAGGGGTGCAGATTCTTTTTTATTAGTGTTTTTGTATTCGATGGGTATATGCCTAGAAATGGAATGGAAGCTTCATCTTTACATTTTTGAGGAATCTTCACATGGTTTTCCAAAGAGGATGCACCAATTACATTTCCATCACAGAGTACAGGAGAATTCCTTTTCTTCATATTGTTTGCAGCACTGTTGTTTCTAGTCTTTTTATCTAGGCCCTTCTCACTGGTGTCAGGTGATACCTCACTGATTTTATCTGCATTTCTTTGGTACACTTTTGAGAGAAGAGGAAGACTTGAGGATATTGGGGTTCTCTGGCCTTGATAGCTGTAATGCCCATGACAAAGAGCTTCTCCATGTGTGGTAGTTCTGGAAGGTGAAAAGTCTCACTCATTTCTGCAGGAGAATTAATGGAGTGAGCATGCGTTTTAACTGACACATTTGCAAATCCACAGGGCCTCTGGGACATGCTTCTCCCTCTACTTTCCAAACAATATATTTTAGTCTCAGAATCTGAATGCTCTTGTGGTTTTGTACTGTTTGCACGTGGCTGAGCTCAGGCTCCCTTTCCAGCATCATCTTCCCTCTGTGGTTTCCCCACAGGAGCAAATGAGGATGAGAGTAGGAAGGTGGGACTGAAGCAAAGCCACCAAACCTCAAATCCAGGCTAGAACTTCAGGTAGAACGCATCACATGTGTTTGCTACTTACTGGCTGACTCTGTACGAATGGGGCGGGGTCAGAACCCTGGCAACCCGAGAAGCTGAGCACCCCAAGCAGTGTTGCCAAGTCCCTAGAAGCTCCCATAACTGTGTTAGAGCTAATCTCCCTGCGAAATTCCTTATTCAACATCACTTAGAGTAGTTCTGCTCCTGGTTGAACCCTAAATAACATACGTGCTAATTTTCATAGAGCTGGTACGTGGCTAAGAGAGAGACTTCTGCCTGTCTTTATAATACACACATTTTCCCCTTCACCAGAGTGAATATTCACAGTAGGGAGGAGAAGGAAAGTGAATTTCTCTGTCCATTAATAACAGCATGACTCTAACTCCTTTCTCAAAAGGAGTCCTTCCTTTTACTCTTTTCTGTAGAGATAATTAAAAGGAAATAATGTATTATTATAGTTAAAGTCTGTGTTGTATCACCAGAGAGTCAATATTCCAAACACTCTATCACCTACTACTAATTAACCAAGTCAAAAGAAAATATCCTAAGCATGAGCACTCTTTATTCTTTATCATGCATCAGAGGAAAGCTTTTTCATATCGAATTATATAGTCACTCCAAATGTTCAACTTTCCTAGATGCACTTTTTGTAGCTATAATCTATCTGCATCAAGGTGATTTGGGTCTCTTAAATGGTTGAGAAACTTCCTTACTGGGCAGTTAATTCCATTTATGTTCTGAGTGACCAATTTGTGTGTTATATTGTCTGCTATGATATCCCCATTGTACATAATGTATATTTGACTTAACAGCTATAATCTCACCAAAATGCTGTTTCTCACTCAATTGTTTTCATGGTCTGAGATTTCCAGAGGGAATCTTAACTGGAACTTCACAGCAAATAATTATCTAGGAGTATGATAGCAGCTATAAAGTGTCTTCAGCTCTTATTGATAGCATATTCATATTATGAATGTTTTCATATCTTACTTAAAATACTTGGTTTACTCATGAGAAATATTAAAAAGTGAATCTTCTAATTCCTATACTCCAGTAGTAATCCAAAAATATTGATCCTTTAATGATGTAAATTTCATAAATCCTCTTAGAAATTGTTAGAAATGAGTGTCTTTGAAAATACAGAAATAGAAAACAGAAATCATCTTTCACAAATTCTCAAAGATGATTATGTTGAAGTGTATGTGTTGCCTGCAATAATTAACAGTTATCTGATTAGAAGAGCATTATGCGCACTAAAGAGATTTCTTATATTAATGATCTATAGACTATGATTTTGCTAAAGACGGACACCAATTCCTTTGTTTTCAATTTACTGGCAACCGTATTTCCTTTATTTAATACCTTAGATAGAGTTGATTAAACCTGTAAAGTTTTGTCTTTTATTTGAATGAACTTAAACATAATGGTTGACTTTGCTAACAGATAAATAAAACTATTTCTACAAGGCCTAATTTGTACTTTATCCATCACTATAATTGGTGAACGACAAAGGATAAACAGGATAAGATGAGTACTATCCGTAATAGTTCTGAAACATATTACTGGTGCAGGATTCCTCTGAATTACTTTTTTTCAACTACATATCTACGTATCTACAAATGTATCAATACAATTTTTCAATTAAAAATACAAGAGGGTATCCTGATTGGTGATTATATTTAAGCCCTATCTCTGTGTGTCCTCTTCACCTTATATATACATAACTATGCTTACAAAGATTTCATTATAGCAGCAACACAATTTGTTTTGTAGAAGAAATAAAAGCAATATATTAAGCTTGTGGAGATAAAATGAAGTTGGTGGGAGTAATAACTTAAGAAAAGTCTCAAATTCAGAAGAAAGCATGCCAATGAGACAGATGAAATTAGAATTAAATCAAACATAACAAACACAATTAAAGCAAAAGAAATAAACCATATATACATTCTACACACAAACTACATAAGACAGCATGTTTAATGCATTACTGTGGATAGTTTCTTGAATGACTTTTTTTGGGGAGTACACGTGTGTATCTTTTATTTTGGAAGGAAGTGATAAAGATTGAGGGAATGGGCTGAAAAGTTTTGCATTGCTTTAGAAGCTATACAATATGGAAATCGATTACTCATTATAGTATGAGGTCAAAAACCTTTAAACAGTCTAGTTGAGGAATATGGAGACATTTTACAAAGATTTGGAAATGAGTTAGAAAGGGTTATCTTATTAGAGGCAAATTATAATCACTTAATATAGAGGTGGGAAAAACATTAAACAATTCAGTACTCATACTGTTTCATCGAAATAACATTTCCAGCAGTGAATGCTCAGAAGATCTAAGCAAAGGTAACCTATTTTTAGTCTTTTTCTTTCTTTTTTTTTGAGATATGTTTGAAATTTGCATTTTATCCTCTCCTATATCCATTTAAACGTAGTAAAATTACCTATCCTCCTGGTTAACCAAGCAAGTTTCTGACTCTGAAATTTGGAAGTTTATTATAAAACTTTTGATGTACTGATTTGAGAAGCAGAGCTTTGTGGAAGAAAATGGCTCTCCTCTTCAGGAAAATTTTGATCTAATATTTTAACATTTAAAAAATAATATGGTTATGTTGTAACAGACTGCTTCCAAGCATGTCCAGGACAGCCGGTGACTTGGGTAATTATTTAAAATATTGCTATCCTATTGACCAGACCATCCTACTATGGAAAATGATAGATTGGCTAGATTTCTGAGATATTATTTAGTTCATAGTTCTTATTTTGACTTATGTAAAACCAAACAATCATCAGGTTTTAATTTTGTTTACACAAAGACATTACTATATAAAGTGAGTTAAAGTTAACATGATGGTTACACTTACTATATAATGCAAAAAATATATTGAATGCATACCACTCCCTATGACTTGCATATCATGACATTCTCCATGAGACTCTGATCCATTTTCTACTAATACAAATCTCCCTTTTTCTTTTTACAGTGCTGTAAAGTACGAACCTTGCAATCCTCTGTCCTAATAATATGAGTGAAGCCTCCTGAAAACTCAGTGAACATACTGCAAAGACCATAGATCTTGGTGCTTTTGTCATTAAAAAGTTTATAAAGTCAATGGAAATATTTTTTTTTATTTTAGAATCTTGAGACATTTGTGTGAAGAGAAATGAGTTTTGAGGGAGGAGATGTGGAAGTTACTTCTTAGCTTAAATCTTCTTAGAATCACCTCAGTCTACTTTTCATACATTCAGTTTCTCATGGAATCACCTAGACACATGTTCCTTATCTCATTCAAAATAGCAACAAATAAATAAGAAAATAAAAAAGAGTGCGTTAGTCATTTTCACTTTATCAGAGTTGACATTACACATCTCAGGCTCAAACAGAAACTTTTCCTAATGGATAAATGTCATAATAATATCATGGTATCAAATTAAACTTTGCCTTTTAAATATATAGAAATATTATCTCCATTTGTGTTAGAATTTTTATTGAAGTACACTGATTACATTATATAAGTTTCAAGTGTGCATCAAAATAATTCACCATCTATATGTCCGGCATTCAGTTCACCACTAAAAATCCTGTTTTTTTTTCATTTAGTTTTTGAAAATTCTTTAAATATATCTTTAAATTTCATTGAAGGAACATTGTAAAAAAGACTATATAGTTTCAGGTGGGTTTCTTTATCATAAGTCTATTTTTGTTTGATTAGTTCATGTGTGTGTGTGTGTTTTTTTTTTTTTTTTGGTTGCTGTTTCTCTACACACCACATATGTGTGAGATTATGAGATGTTTGTCTTCTCCTTATGACTTACTCTCCTTGAGCAAAACTCTTTTTGATCCATTCATGTTTCTGCATATGAGAGGATTTCATCTTAGTTGAGTAGCATTCCATTATGTGTACATTCCTTAACTTCATTTAAATATACAATTTTAACAGTAAGTTTAAAGTTTTCTAGAGACATTTAGAAACAAGTTCTAGCACTAAACTGATAAGGATAGAAATGGCTATCTTAACTGTATTTTGTTAAAATCAGAAAATCAAGACATAAGCAAAGAGATACATAATGAGAGAAATTTGAGATGAGAGCACTGTACTTTGCTCAAATACTGCATGCATTAAAGGTGCTTTGTAGAAAATGTTGATTAAAAGAAAGATCTTGCAACTTTTCATTTATCTATAAGTACTTCCATTTTAGAGAAAGTGGACCTTTCTATTTACA
Organism: Solenodon paradoxus; assembly: GCA_004363575.1. Classification (NCBI taxonomy): domain Eukaryota; kingdom Metazoa; phylum Chordata; class Mammalia; order Eulipotyphla; family Solenodontidae; genus Solenodon; species Solenodon paradoxus. Next base: position 230,745 of record RJWH01001275.1, read on the forward strand.
CTATGAATTGTTTGAATAGCTAAATTTAAAATAATTTATACACAGAGCAGAACTAAACCATTAAGGCAGTGAACCTTCTAGCGTATAGTCAATTCTATTGTGTAAATTATAAGAAATACATATTAAAGGAGAAAAATAATTTTATAAACTTTGCCACAGTGGCAAATCTATTAGAAAGTCTTTTAAATTGTTTAAAAATATACAAGAGGAAAGATAAGTAGAATTGGATTTTACACCTAGAAAGATATAAATGAATTAGAAGTTGGGGCCAAAAGGCAGAAGAGCGATAGAAAATGAAAAATAAGAGACTGATAGGATACTATACAGCTATTCCAAGGCAAGAACTCTGAGAAATAATAGGTGTGAATTGCTGTACAAGGATTTCAGATCATAACAATAAATAATTCATCACTCAACTTTTGAAACAGAGGAAGGCAAATCAATAAACAAGAATCCCTTAGGATCTGAGTATGGAAAAAAAAAGCTTTTATATCATTTGGAATGACTACATTCTTGCTCATAACCTAATGCATTTATCTTCGTCTTATGTATATATGTATCCCATTGATCAATTGAGACGTAAATGCAAAAGCCAACAGCTATGTAGATGCTACGAAGTGATTGAATTCAACTTCACATTCCACACAGCACTTTATTGATGATTTTTTTTAGGTCTTTGGGTATTTATATTCCTGTCTCTTTTAAGACAATTGCACAGAGGTAGTGCATTGTTATATAGTATTCTAGAATGTGACAAGTATTAAGGGGTAAGCAGTTCTCAGACAAGGAAAACTATGAACAAATGAAAAACATGTGCTTCTATAGTTGTACAAAGTTAAAACTTTTATTCCTTCACACCAGTAGTAATATATTTTATGTTTCTAAAGTATAAAAAGTTATTCACCATAGTATAAAATGTGATTTGTGGTCACTATACAAAGGTTATATTTTATTTAAAAGCATGCCTATATATCTATATATTAGGGAATATTGTTTTTAAATAAAGCATCGAAGTTACATTACTTAAAGCTTATTACGCACCAGTAAGTGGCCAATCAAAATGCTCTTTAATGAATATTCAATGAGTGTAACTTGAAGTATATCTTACCTATGCAGCAAGCTCAACAATCTTATGTGTATACTTAAATGAGTTTTCACTTAGACACATATGCTACTCGAATCCAGATATACAATATTCCACACCAGCAGAAGATCCCCAGTGTCTGTTCTCAAATACTTCCTCAGAGGTATTATTCTCACTTGGTTCACTGTAGCTTAATTTGTCTTATTAAACTCCACAAAATGGGATTACTAAGAATGTTTTCTTTTGTGTTCAGATTTTTATTGTTAAATATAATGGTTTGGAGAAATATCCCTAACGTCTGTATTACTAGTATATTACTGTGCAATTTTTCATTGAATGAATGTGCTACTAATTATTTTTCATTCTCTCATTGGAGGATTTTTGAGTTGTCATGTTAAAATGAAGGAGATAAACAATGTCAAGTAAGTAAAAAAAATAGGCTTGATATCACTAGTTATAAGGGAGATGTAAGTTAAAAACGTGACACCACTACACAGCTGCTAGAATGGCTACAATGCAATGACAGCACGATATTTGCTCAGATGTGGAATGACTTGGACATACTGCTGGAGGGAACTGAAAATGGCGCAACAAATGTGGAAAGCTTTGGGAAGTCTACTGAAAAGTTAAATATGCATCTATTATCTCATTCCATTCGTAAGTAGATTTTTAAAAGCAGGTTTCCATCTCAGTATGTTTATATAAATGTTCATAACAGCTATATTTGTAATAGTGAAAATTCAGAAACAACTCAAATACCAAGTAGCAGGATAGTGGTTAAATGAACAGTGGTTCATAGGCTTTCTCTACCCCAAAATAGAACATAACTATTTGGTATGCTTTGATTGGTTATTTTTGGGGTCTAGGAAAGCTCAACGTGTTTTCACATAAATGAATATTACCAGACCATGAAATAACTTGCTAAATAATACCAAAGAGTAACATTTTATTTTCAGATAGCAGGGGAAACCGGTACTGACATAATGGAATACTATGCAGGCAGTACAAATTAATGAACTATTAATTCACCTAAAATATTGATAAAGCTCAATTATGTTGATTGAAATAAGCTGGAACAAAAGTGTATCTGCTGTATAATTACATTTTATAAAATTTCAGGAAACTCAAACTAATGCATATAAAGGTTAACAGATTATTAGCGTCTCAGGATAAGGGAAAAGAGCCCTCTCTGATGAATATGTGAAGAAATTGGGATGAATGGATATGCTCAATATTTAGAATTGGGTTATTATTTAACTGATGTGTGTATGTATCAAAACTTACCAAACTGTATGTTTTATTTATGTATAGTTTATTGTATGCCAATTATCTCAAAAAAACTGTTATAATTAAAAATGTATGTTTCTTTTATACCATTAATGTAGATCTCCCTTTGTATCATTTACAATATCTCATATTGTCCAGATGTTGAATTTCAGCTATTCTCCTTCTAGTTTTAATTTACCTGTAAAATAATCACACTTTGTATGTGTTCCTCTGCTTATTGTCACATGTTTATCTTTTTGAGTTCCATGCTTATTATCAATATCTATCAGATAAAGAATATTAGGAATATATATTCTCATCAAGCAAACTTGTATTTTTTTTTTTGTACAGTAAGGCGGTCTTTACCACATTCAAAATCATGAAGCTTCTCAATAAAAAGATGTAAGCATGGATTGATTATAGGGGTTTAGATGAGTTTGTGTTCTAGAAAACAGGGTTTGTTCTGGATTAGGTGTCATCACAAAGCAGGGATCAATTCAGTGATTTCATCTGCTAAGATGAATTTGTCCAGGAGGTAAAGAGGATGGAAAATAGTTAAATCTGCTACCTGGTAAAATATTAGGGGAATGCATGGCAAAACGAGGAGGGCCATTCTTGTTCATTTTTTGAGGTTTGCATGCATTTGTTGTTTCTGTCTGTTGCTTGGACATGATTATGAAGGGGTTTAGCTTTTGTCTCACTCTTGTGCCGTCATGGAGTGGCCTTGTCTGGACTTAGTGTTAGGTGAACGTGTATTTTTAGCAGGAACACCTAATAGTGCCGACACAACCATCAACTGACATCTGTCCAACTGTCATGGATGATTTTTTTCATTATCTCTTCTGCCCATTTTAAATTGGACTGTTTGCCCCTCAGTCTTCACATACTTTGCATATAAGCTATGATTCCTTGATACCTCTTTCTCTATTAACTTCTATCTAGAGCAACTTCTCCCTTTTCTCAGCGTCTTTTACCTCCTCACTTCATACATCTTTGATGAACAGAAATTGTAATCTTAGTACAATAAAATGAGTCTCTTTTTTCTTTTACTTATAAAGCTTTCACTGTCCTTTGAGAATTTTTTCATACTCCAAATTATTAAGACAATATTATGCATTTTATTCTGTGTTTTTTTTTCTTGTTTTATGTTCTCATTCAGAGTGATAATCCACTGGCAATTCATTTTAATTACATGTAAAAGTTTTTTTTTCATTGATTAAAATATTTAATTTACATCTACTAAATACCATGACAGGAATATAGGTGATAATGATAATGATCATTCATACTCAATTTGGTTACGATTGTTCGAAAGTGCTGATAGCTGAAATGACTGTCTATGTGAACAAGCATTTTTGGAGTGAACACTCATACAGTACAGTATTTATCAAAACCAAATTTTATGAGTCAAAAAAATATGGACTAGCTTTATGTGAATAACTTATTTTTTTCTCTTGTTATATTTGGAAATGTTAGATTATAACCCTATAGGAATTTGAAAAGTCTATTTGCCACCTTAGGCGTGTCTTTGGTAGTGTAATTCTCAAAGTTATTTCTCTAAATCTAAAAGTGAAGGCAAATGTGACTTTCAGAAAAAATGTCAAAAGCATGTGAATTTCCTTTGTGTGATTTAGGATGGAAGGAAACTAGACTTTTGGTGGCAAACATGTAGTATAAGCAGACATTGATTTATAAGGTGGCACACTTGAAATCTATATAAGACACATTTGCATCAATAAAATATTTGTGCTATATATATATGCAAGATTAATTTTAATGGGAGAAAATATAAAAATGATAACTTACTTCTTAGAGAAATAGCTCTCTGAGAAAATTAACACAATAATAATCAATTATAAAAACTTTGTCATGTTACAGTCAGATATACATTAGATGACTTTCAGAGTCATTTGTCTATGGAATGAATATAATTGGCTATTATCATTTCAAAATGTTACATTACACACATAAAAGCTGAATTAATTATTGCTATACTGGAATTACTTTCAAAAATTATATCAGTCTGTACCAGCAGAAAAAAAGGTTATTTTATCATTTACAAAAAACATTTTAATGGGGATAGAATTTTATATAGTACATTGTATGCAAAAGTTTTACTTACTAATTAAAAGTTTAATGTTACGTTTTATTTAGAAAAATCTCCAATGTTACCTTGACAACATGGAGCATTCTATATACTGGCAGTAAAATAATAAAGAGAAACCAAAGAACAGCTGCAAATTGAATGGCTAAAAATCAAATCAAATCAAACAGAAAATCCAAACTCAGACCCTGTGATATTCCTATATAGTATAAGGATTTGTATTTTATTATTTGGCTTTACAGTAGAAGGAAATGTTTAAATAATCCATGGCTTTCATTTTGAAGCAAATTCCTCCTGTGTGAAAGCAAATAGTTTAGAATTTATTATGAATTAATGATGCAACATTACCTCTAGTTCATTCTACTTGTTATTACACTTTCTTTAAAAGTGACAAAGAAGGGATTTAAATTTATTACTACTCATTAAATCTGTAAAAGCCTGTGTTAATTGGATGTCAACGTTTTTTACTCACTTACACATCGACTGACATTAAGGGCCCTATGATTTAAAGTCAAACTAAAGGATATGAATAATATTTGCTATATTTACTAGCTTATCAGGAAATAAAATTTGGGTCTTACTCCTATTAAAACATAGACATTCAGCCTGTAATAAAAGAAACAATGACTTTTTAAAAGGTGATAGGCAGATACGCATCTTTATTTAATTGAAAGTTATGAGTTTAAGTCATCAAGTTGTGTAAATTCTAAATTGAGCAGTCCTAAGGGATGTGTTTGTAAATAATGTCACACACAAGCTTATGTCAGCCTTTTTCATCTTTGTTCATGTTGGAGTAAGAAAAGAGCAATCACAAATCACTACATACACACATATAACGTATACAATATGCAAGTAAAATGGTAAGCTTTCAACATCTCAAAAATGTATCCTCTCAGTAATACCTAATTAATACTTGGCAATTCTATAGAGAAACTTATACATGCAATTCTTGAGAGAAACAAGTACCATATAACTGGTTTGATACCAAGGAAATTGTATATCAGAATACTACCGAATCCAGCCAACCCCCGCTCATTTAAAAAAAAGGAAGAAGTTAATCCATTGGATATTATTTTGAGTGATATAAGCAGATGACAGGCATCCTAAATTCTATACAGGCTAAAATTCAGTGACGTCAAGGGTCTGGCTGCTGCTATAAACTTGTGAAGCAGACAAAAGTATGTAATGAGGACAGAGAAAAAGGGTTTGCATTAAGTGTGAATTTCTACTAAAAGTCATTAAAATTTATATTTATCTTTAAAATTGTATCAATGTCTCATGTAAGTGCAGTAAGTCAAACAAATCCTTAGGGTATACCTTGAAGAATATTTAAAAATTGAACTAATTCATGTAACCAACATTAGGTATGAGACAAAATATTAACAATATCCCAATATCCATCTACCCCATTCCTTCTAGTCTCCCCCACTGAAATAATCCCTAAGCCAGATTTGCAGCATTTGAGTTTTTAATGTTAATGACAGTTACAAAAACAAATTGTATGATTTAATATTATCCATGTGAATTATTTGTGATTTGTTCATTCCCATTTGTAGATTTTTTACTTGATAGGTTGATAGGTACTGGTAATATTCTAGATATTATTTCAATGTGATTATTCCAAAAGATATATTTTGATATGATTCCAATGTGATTATACAATAATTTATTTTATGTATCTATTTTACAGTTGATAGGTATATTGGTAATTTTCAGTTTGGAGCTATCGAGAATGATGCTTCTAGAATAGTCTTGTTCTTGTCTTTTGATGAAGACGAGATGTGTATACATTTCCTTTTAAAGTAGGCTTACGCTCAGGATAGCATATACATTGAATGACTTTCCCACAGTCACACCAAATTCCAGCTATACTAGAAATGGATCAGAGGACAGTGGTTCTTTGTCTTTGACAACATTCGGAACTTGTTTTCTTTTATTCTAATACTTGTCTACTGGGAATAATTTGAATTTGATTGAAGGCTAACAGGAATTTTTCTCATATTTATTGGTCACTTAGATACTCTCTTTGGAAAATGCAATTATCCATTTAGAGTTGCTCTAAATAAAAAAAAATTGATTTGTAGGCATTCTGGATATAAACAATCTGGATACAAATCTTATTATACATGTAGATCGATTAATATTTTATCCTCTCTGGGGCTTGCTTTTTCACTTTCTTAATGATACCTTTTGATGATGCAAATTTTTATGGACTCTAATTTGACTTTAGTTTTCTTTATGGTTAATGATTTCAGTGACCTTTTGAGAAGCAGTTACTCTTTGAAAATAAATATTGTATCCTATGTTTTCCTTATTTTTTATCTTTTAACATTTCCATGTATTTAAATATTTATAGTTCATTTCATATTTATCTTTGCATATGATATGAGGTAAGACTATGTATTCATTTTCCCCATGTATCCAATAGATATAAGTATCCTTTACTGTACTGACTCCTTGATGATAAACCAGGTAACCATATTTGCATGGTGCTGCTTCTGGACACTATTCTCTGGTCTTGTTTCCTGTCCTCATGTCTATAGCACAAAGTCTATGACAGCTGCTTATAATAATGTCTCACTTTGTTGGCAGTCTCCTCCCTGAATCTACTACCAAAGATGATAGATGTGTACAGAATATTCTGGTTGCAAGTTAGTAGGGCTCCTATAATTATGATCACTAGAACAATCGTTCTCACATTAGTAGATATCAAGTAGGAATAAATGTATGAAATACATGTTCACTACTGCCTCCAAAACTCTTAAGCAGAAGTTCAATATTAACATAAATCACAGTAGCATGTTAAGTAATATTCTATTCCTATACAGGTCAACTGAACAAAATGAATAGAAAGTGGCATAGAAAGGACAGGTGTGTTTAAAGTGAGTGACATGTTTAAAACACAATTACAATTAAATTTGCATGCACCAGGAAGATTATGGAGCTTTATTACTGCAAAGACTTTATGATATCATTATCATTCTATAGCAATATGTGAATAGCATTTTTCATTAAAATAACTTGTTATTCAGGAATAATAAAAATGGGGAAATACTGCTGAAAGGTACAAACATTCGTATGTAAGATGAACAAGTTTTGGACAGCTAATATATAACATGGTAACTACAGTTATGATACTATATTATAGGTTTGAAAGTAGCTGAATGAGTAGAGCTTAAATGCACTTGGCACAAAAACATTATGAGAGGTGATGGACATGTTAGCTAATGCTCAGATAGTAAACATTTTGTAATATATAAGTGTATCAAATCACACCTTTCACACTTTAAACTTTCACAATGTTCTATGTCAATTACAACTCAATCAAGTTGGAAAAATAATTTGTGAAGAATAATGTACCATTCACACAACTTATTTGGTAATTCTGATTCCACTGTGTTGTAGCAGACAACATTATAGATCTTAGCAGATCAAATATAATGATAATGAAACTTCAGTCCTTAAAAGAAAACCAATTATGAGAAGAAAAAAAGAACAATAATAACAGACATTAAGGGGATCAATTCAAGTTACTGGATATTTTTTTAAAAAGTTAAAGAAATATGTCAAAAATGATCAGCAGAAACAAAACCACGAGTTCTGATCACAGAGCAGAGATTACAAGAGGGGCAGGGCAGTGGGTGGGAGCAAAGCAGACAGGGTGTTGAATGGATGATGGTGGAGAGATGAGGACTTCGGTGGTTGATGTGCTGTGGTCTCCTGCATTTGAAGAAATGAGAACTTGTACTACTCAAAACAGACAGTGTTGTAAACCAGTGCTACCTCAATTTTAAAAATTAATAAAAAATAAAATGATTTGAACTGAATCACTTTATACCTCAGGATACTGTAAGAAGAATCAGAGAGAAATTTAGAAATTAAATGGATGAATTATTCCTTCACCTTTTCATTCTTTTAACTGAAGGCTATTGAAAGAAACGAGACAAAACAAAATGGTTCTCTTCAAATAATTATTTTCCATGTGTAGTATGTAAAAACACAAATTGCTAAAAGAATGCTACAGGCAGCTGTAAGATAGAGCCAAATGTGCGCCACAAGCCACCGCCACGAATGTGCTGGGTCACTGTACACTGTTCTCTTATGGTCGCACCTTACCTCAACATGAAACTCTAGCAAAAATGAAACTTTCTCCAATCACTACAGATTATTTTCTTCTTGGGGGTCTCATCGATGGATTTATACTTTCTAACATTTATTTGTAATTGTCAGAAATTGGAAAGAATCTAGATGGACTTTGACTAGTTAATGGAGAAACAACTGCTTTATCATTCCATGGTCTACTAATTAATGAAACCTAAGAATTAACTACTGATGAAACTAACAACTTCAGTACTCTTCAAAGAATATGTTCAGTTAAGGAAGCCATTTTCAAAAGGTTAGAAGTGTTAATTCCATGGATGTGACCTCAAGATGACAAAAGTCTATAGTGATTGGAAAAAGTATCACTGTTGCTAGGGTTTAATGTTGAGTTAAGGTACAACCATAAGAGAATAGCAAAAGTGAACTATTATAAATGTGGCAGTGGTTACGCAAATCTATTAAAGTCAATTTTAATATGTAACAACTTTATATTTAAATATATATCCTTCGGGAATATAAACCAATTAATAGCCTCATGAAAGTTAACTGGATATTAAACAGATTTTATAATCTATATCACTTTATATTTTTTCACTTTTAAGTTATCCTGTAACATATTTCATAAGCATTAAAAGACACAGTCAAGAAAGTTTTAGAATGTCATATCAGAAAAGGCACAAACTCAAGTTACTTTATATGAAGAGTATTTGTATTACCTTTCAAAATCAAGGAGGAAATGCTGTATTATTTTATCAACAATAGTTCTAGTGATCATGTTATCAGAGATAATGTCTATTATTCTAAATGGAAAGTTAGATACTTAGGTTACAAATGACTAAGTACCGAACTGATAATAAAATGACTAAAGTACTATTTATTATATAAGACCCTAAAATCTTGTTCCAGATTGCATTATTGAATTGAGCAGACAAAAATATTACATTGATTACATCTGCACTTGCAAATGAAATTGACATTCTTCAAGATTTATGTTTGGATCTCATATATTAATATGAAATGGTCAATTGTATATTTGTATGATGGCATCTTTATCACACAGACACATACACACCCACGTACACTCAAAGATTGAACAAGTGAAACGATAAAGACAAGGGATGGATATGCTTCTCTAAATGCAGTGAAGTGTTAAAATTCTCTGTTTTCTTAATTTGCGAATCTTAAACACAAATCTTGAAACACAATATATCAAACTTAAGGTATATATTCTTGTATCAAATAATTATGGTATTGGTTTTATCTGTGACAATATGGATATATAAGTAGCTTAAAACAGATAGGAATGCAATCTTTTTGTCAGCAGAGTTGTGTAGATTACACATATATCTACCTATTTAAAAATATTACAAGTTGTCAGTATTTAATATACCCGAGTTGAATTTTTAAACATCTTCTAAATCAGCTCTCTTATTTGCTGTGAGGGAATTGTCTATTGTTCTTTAATAGCATGACTCAAAGTATAGCCAAGCAAATATAACAAAATGACTACTATACCAGGCCGAAGAGTTTGTTTATATTTTACTAACCTGGAGTCAGCAATGTTATCTAAATCACTCTCTAATTACCTTTAATTCCATTTTCTGAAGGCAACTGCAAGACAATTTCTATATGTGGCATTCTTTATGATAAACAAGTATTTGTTAAGCATGCGCATAAGGTAATTTGTTTCTTAATGCTAGTCTCTAATTAGACCCATTTATTCATTTCCTCCAGGTTAAAATTTTACAGCTTTATTATAGTATCTTTTTTCCGGTTAAAGTTTGATGAGAGGTCAGTAATAGGTGTTCCCAGAGGGCAAATGCACTGTATTCTATTCTGGTGCAAAGTTCAAGAGAACAGAAAATGGTAATGGGACTAAGATAGAACAAAGAGAAATAGCAATTATTTAATTCTTTAAATAGTATTATCTGTATCTATAGATATAGATATATGTATATACAAAGATTCCAAAATCTCATCTGCTCTTTTTTTTTTTTTTGCTACATATAAAAATGCACATTACTGTCACATTTCTTTATACTCTTTTGTGTCCCATTACCATCTTTCTTGTCTCTGACTTTACACAAAAATAGAATACAGTACCTCGGCCCTCTGGGAATACCTATTAACTTTCATTAAACTTTAACCAAAATCAGGAGGACTACAATAAAAGCTGTAGAAACTTAACCTAGAGAAAATGAGAGGAATTAGATAATTGGGAGAGGGAGGGAGTGGGAGGAGGAGAAAAGAGGGAAGGGGAGGATGAACACTTAAATGTGGTAAGTGTGGTGCTATACAGAGGCGTGCGCAAGTGCACACAGGAGGGAGCCAGCACCGAAGTGGAGGAGGAACGATTTAAACATAGAGGATGAATTGGGTTCCCAGATAGACAACTTGGTACTCAACCTGATGAAGAGAAAGTGAGTCAGGTGTTCTTAGAGAGGTTCTAGCTTTCTGAATAGGCACTTATGTGTTAGCACATTATGCTTATATTTACTTGCTTGTTTTCTTTAGTGACAATTTAAGACATTGGAAGAAGAAATGTGGGGCCATTATCCCTCAGTATGTTCCTGACACAGATAACTTCAGCATCATTAGAATGAAATGACTCTACATGTTCTAAGCTGCAGGCATTTCACCACTTGTATAATAACTTAAATGCATGTCTGTGTTAGACAGGTAATGGAGGAAACAGAAAGGAATGAGTTTCTCTTTTCAGTGAAGGTGTGTAAGCATGTTGCCTTGTTTCCCTTTTTTGCTCTCACCCACTCACCAGTGCACAGTATCATTTTCCAGAAACTACGTGATGTTTTAGAGCTGAATCAGTTTTATTATACGTATGTCAATGGCAAGTGAAGCAACTCCAACCATTTAGAAAATCTTGAGGGTTTTTTGGTTATTGTTGTTTCTGCTGTGACTTTAAATGAAGCCTTAAATAATTCAAATATCACTGAAGAGCAATGAAAGAGTTTTGTAAACAAAATATTCTAAATCTTCCTAGTCCAAGACATAGTATGTAAGACAGAACTACTATTGGGGGATATCTGTGTTTGCATGGCAAGTTTTAGGAACCCCTAAATATGAAAGCATACACCATAAAATAAAGGGATACCTTTAAATAGTCTTTCTCTCCTTTTCTATTTTGAATACACATGGATCCTCTTGCTTGCTTTGAAAATCTGAATGTTGTTACTAGGATTAGGTCCTGCCCTCCTAGTTCTAATATAAGTAAATTAAATATTTATGATGTTGGTGAGTTGAGAAATAGAAAAAGAAGAGAATCCTACGTACTGGCATATACTGTTGAACTACACAATGAAACGACAAGGTGTGGTGACTGAAGTGTATTTCTCATAGCTGGAGATAGAAGAGCACTTTTAAATTTCAACTTTTTCCAAAAAAACAGCTTTCTAGAAAAGTGTTATTTGGAATAACTAGCTAGAAAGGAATCTTACAATTACTTAAGTGATTTAAGGATTGTCTTTGAACAAAAACAACAAAAAAAGAAATATCTTCATTTGGTCAGACACTAATACCTTAAAAAGTGTCTTTACAAAGGATTGGCAGACTTTTAAACAGCAAGTAATGATAAATTTTAATCCACAAAAAACATATTGTATTTTAATATCTAGGTAAGTTAAGATGTATGTTTGTTCTAAATGTAATTGGAATCTACCTCTCTCTCTACACACACACACACACACACACACACACACACACACACACACACACACACACTCTTTCTGACAATAAAAGTGACAGGCATTTCTCAAGAGGACAGCTACAACCATCTAGGTCCTACCAGGGACAGACAAGATAGAACACAGTGTTGATTTCCAATTCTTGCAAAACTAAGATTTTAATTTTCAAGAATCTGGCTTTCTTAATGGAGAATCAATTTGTATATTAAAAAAAAATCAACATTGAAGGCTAGAGCATTGAGATGATCAAAATTCACCACAGTATTTAACAGGCAGTGAGAAGGATTGTATTTTAGTTTCCAATGGAACAAAAATGATTCCTAGGCTACACGAGGCCCCTAGAGCAATTTAGAGAATACACAAGGAAACTTAGACGAGTCTTGAGTCCTTTAGAACCTATGAGATGCCAGAGTCAGAGCACTGTAATATGAGCCCAAATATTTACAAGAGGACATGAAAAGAAAGGGTGTTTTCCCTTCACCTCTTTGGAACCCCAGTAAGGAGGCATCCTGAATGTTGGACACAGTTTTAGAACAGACTCAATGGCTTGGTGTCTTTACGGAAGAGAGAACCAAAATGGCGCCACCTCAATGGTGAGTGCCTAAAATCAAGGTTTTCCCACATGTTTTTGAGTTCCAGATATTATTCAGAGTCCATGAACTGGTTGTAAAGTAAAGGAACATCATACATAGAGACTGTGGCGAGAACAACTGAGGCAGTGGATGCTGGACACAACAGAAAGCTCCCTGCCATCAACTCCATTTTCAGTGCAGGGTCCTAGAACCAGAGGAAAGTCAGAATCTCCTTTCTGGTTGCTGTGATATGATATAGTTTCTCTTTGCATCTAGATATCATAGAGAAGAATGGAAAAGCAGGAGAAACAAAGCAAACCTAAAGTACACCTAAAGAGACAAAGTTTTAAGCTGGAAAATTCAGTTATTTTATAGTAGTAAAATGAGGATATTGTTGTTTTCCTTAATGTTGGCTGAATGGGAGACAGAGAAAGTTAACAATTGTTAGAAGATGCTGTAAGAAAAGTTACACGGATGGCAGGGAAGTATGGAGGGAGGGAAGGGAGGGCAAGAGAGAGAAAATGCCATTATAGCTGAGTGTAGAATTTTAAATTACATGGTGTTTTAAAATAATGTTTTGTTTATAAATTTTTCTTCTAATAGATATACACACGAATTTTCACAAAACTTGTCACTTAGTTTTATACTAAATACAATTCTTCAATAAAAATTATAGTGCAAATATATTAAAGTATCTATGCTATTTACAGTAACCACTGGCATTCTGACATAATTGTGTTTATCTATGAAGAAGTATATATTATCTTGTATTATACTTATCTTTATATTTTGGTAGATTATTTGTTATATGAAATTAAAATCTGACATTTGGCGCACCCTGGTGGAGTAGTGGTTATATCAATTGCCTCTGAAGGACACAAGCCAAGTACCCACTGGGGCTGAGTCCCAGGTGTGTGCAGAGGTGGGGGGAGAAACAACTAATGTAACCAACTAAAATTAAAATGCTTCTTCCTCCTCTCTCTTCCTGCCTTTCTGCCTACTTGCCTTCATTCCTGCCCACATCTTTCCTTAAAAAAAAAAAATCTGACATCTAATATATCTTCCTGTGATATTAGTTATAAGTATCAAAATACAGTTTTTATTGACTAATACAGCAAACATGCCGAAAAGTAATTTATGCTATAGTATTTTTAATAAGTTGATAGTATGTTTATTAAAAATTACTTAGAAAATTACTTTGAAATTCAAATTCATCACATTTCTTTTGAAACATGACAATGAGATCTTACTATATAAAACCTTGCCTTGCAAATGAAGTAGGGGTTGAAACACATGCACCCATTTTGTTCACAGTTTTATCGAAGCAATGAAATATACATGAGATTTTGTGATATGAAGAACATCTTGGGCAGTCATAAATTATGGAACATTTTACATTCACAACTATTATTATTACTAACTTAATTTCCTACAGTTTGATGATTTAAATATAATGTTATGTCAGCATTTTGCAGATTTTTCCTCTCTTTTTAATGAGGTACATGACAATTTTCGTGCTCTGCGAATCACCGAATGAGGAAAATATGTAAAGATAGAGCCACTACTTGGCAGAATTATATTATAGTTTTCCTTGGAATGAAAGGACAATTAAAATGTTCCAAAGGGGCATCATATAGTCAAAATGTGACTAAAGAGGATCTAAAAAGAGGTAAGAAAAAAATGAACTTGCAGTTTAGACTGAGTGATGCCTGGAAATATTATTATAGTTGATGAACAATGTTCCTGAACTTTTAGTATGTGTGAGTGAGAAATAAGATATACAAGTTTATGATTAAAAGTGAAAAAGTCAATGCTGACCTGGGGAAAGGAGAGAGGTGGGGCAGAGGGGGTGAGAGGGAGTCGGGGGTGGGAGGGTGATGGAAGTGGGGAGAGAGGGAGAGAGGAAGGGAGGGAAAGGGAGAACTTTCATCATCTACCCTCATGATAACAGGGGATAAGCAACTACATGACATAGGTTTAGAAAGCTAATCCATACAAAAAACAATTTCAGAGAGTCAGCTGTACAGAATTTCATTTAACTGGCAACTTTTCCCTTTGACAGCCACAGTCTGCCAGCTACTGTTCCAATTAAAAAAGAAAATTTTAGGGAGAAAAAACACTGCAATTTCTTACAGAAGTGAAAACAGTTGTTGAGCACAGTTTTATGCATATGATGAATTTTAGGAATTTCAAAAATAAGAGTATTTCTATTTTATGGTCCTCTACTCAAAATCTCAGCCCCCAAAGGTAAAATACCTGATTTTAAAGTAATTTCCTTAAGAGCTTTGAATTACCTGTTTGGTCAAAATGTAGGTTTTCAGTGATGGACTTGTTGGCAAGCTTTTTTATTTTATGTCTAGTGATGAATGTTGAATTGTTGACTAGAAGTTCTGAATTTTAAATAGATGTATGAGAAAGAAATTCATGTTACTTACAAATCACAGTGTTTATTCCCATTTTATGAGCATAGATTGGAAGTCTGCCTCTGTCATTCTGTCATTTTCCAATTTTTTGGCTTCTGTTCTGGGAAGTCATTATTTCACTATATCATTAGTTTGAACTCTAGGGAAACCTCAAAAACTGTTCTTGCTAAGGACAAAACAAAATAATGCTCTTCTAAGTTATTAAACCTGGAAGTAAAGTGCACACATATGAAGAAATAGCATTAATTGGATGCTTAAATCAATTACATAAAATCCTGACACTTTCACTTGAGCCTGCATGTTCTTCAAGTTAAAAACAGGAGTAAATAGATCAGTAGATATTCCAGAAAACAGAACCACAGGACTCACACAAAGGCTCACACATTCACCTTTGGTATTATGTTCAATTTCAAGCTATGATTAAGTTATAATCTGAGTAGCAATACTGTTAAGATTTTTTTTTTTTACTTTGGGATGATAAAGGGGTTTTGACAGAGTAGTTGAGCACACTTCTCTTTCGCTAGAGATATTTATATCTCTATACCTATAAAGCAAAACTTTCAGATATGGTGTTTTAGAATATTTACAAAGCTTCTATTCTTTGGAACTTTTTTTTTTTTTTTTACAAAAAACCCATTATGTTCCCATTGAAATCAGAAGTAGTATAGTTTTAGAGGTCAATATTAGCAAAACCCCACAATCCTGCCTCCATTACTTCATCTGCTCTACTCTGTGTGGCTGGCAGCAGCCGTGGCTGAGAAAAGATACTAGTTTGCTGGCAGATACTCTTAACACGCTCATTCATGCTCTTATCCTCACATGTGCCCAATACTGCTCGTCAGTGCTTATTAGCACTCTGTCTTGTATAATATACTCTAATTATTTTGTCTGATGATTTCATCTCTGCAAACCCTCCTCCTCTATCCTGAACAACTGATGACCTTATTTCCTGTTACTAAGAAAATTGAAACAGGTCATTTGCAAGTGCTGCCGCCACATGTATTTATCTACCTCCACCCACATATTTTTACCTTTCTTGGATTTTTTTAAAGAACGGTTTGCCTATGATCCCAGTAAAGGCAAAGAGTACCTTGTATACCAACTCCATGTCTTCTGCTTAGCTCCAGGGACTTTTACAATTTTCCTGTTTCTTCTGCACCTTAAAATGTTTTCAATTTTAGAAGAAAAGAGGTTGTATTTTCTCCTTAAACAAAAGTCCTTTCTTGATCCTACTTTGCCCTTAAGTTCTCCCTTATAGAAAAAATTTCTTGAAAGAATTGTATATATACTTGCTGTCTCCAATTTTCCTCCCATTCACCTTTCTCTTTAAATAAAAAGTTACTGGGTTTATAGAGAACCTGGTTTAGGTGTATAGTATCGTATTTTGATGCATATACTACTTACGATGGCCACGAAATCCACTCCCACCCAGCACTTTCTCTCAATCTACCAAAACTGTATTTACCAAGAGCAACAAAGACATTCGTATGTCACAAAATCCTTTATTCAGTTTCTGGTGTCTACCAGCTTCTCCTTGAAACTTTTTTCTGAGTTGGTGTTGGCTTGATATACTTTCCTTCTTTTCATTCCTACTATCCCAGCCATTCCTCCCAAGTCTCCTTGGATCATTTCTCTTCATCTCTGAGGGTGATCTCCTCATGTTAGGGTGACCCATGGCCTTCTCAGCTGATACTAATTTCAGGATAGCTCATCCAATCAGGATTTGTATAAACTATGGAATCACAAGTATATGCCCCTCAAGGACAGCTCCCTCAAACTCCCGATTTTATACCCAACATTTCTGCATTCCAGTCAGAATGGTAAACCTAAGTTTCCATTACAGTCTCCTTGACTTCTTCACAGGTTTCCATTTCAGGAAAGCAAGCTGGAGTTCTTACAGTTCTCACAGTTCTTACAAGGTCTGGTGCTGCAATGCTGTCGCCAGTGAACCTCATTTTCCAGTCGTCCCTGCTCTCTCCTCTGAAATCACACTAGTCAGCTGACTTTACTGAGCACTTAAAATACTGTTCTGCTTCAGGGCTTCTGTATGTGCAGTTCCTTTGCCTGAAGTGTTCTTTCTGCAGATATCTACCTGGCTCCCTACCAATTTTTGACATTGGTTACTTCTTTAGTGAGGACTTCCCTAACCATTGCATTTAAAACTGTAATCCTAATACATTCTGCTACTTTTCCTAATTTTTTTTTCCTCCATGGAATTTTTCAATGTTTAAAAGTATATCTATATCTATACATAAGTATGTAGATATGTATATGTGTGTGTTTGTGTGTATGACATTACTATTACATATTTTAACTTTTTCTGCTCTGTTAAATAGATCTATGAAAGCATTGTATATATGTGTGTGTGTATGACATTACTGTTAGATATTTTAACTTTTACTTTCCTATCAAATAGATCTATGAAAGCACTTGAGACAGAATTAGAGCTTATAATGTGCTAAATGATTTCAAGAGTAAATGGATATGGGAACAAAAACATTTCAAATTTTAGTATTAAATATTAGAGTTTAAGCTTTTAGAAAGAGGTAATAAATTTACATTTTGAGTCTTCCAAAGCCAATTCTTTCAGAATACAAGTATTCCTTGAGTATATTTCATTCTAAATATTAATCAAATATAAGTAGATTAAAAGTAGTAGAAAAATCTTCAATAATAGATTAAAATGATCAGATTTGGAATTAGGAAAAAAAATTAACATCCTGTTCTAAACAGTTTTGGTATTTTTTGTTGTTGGGGAGATTTCTTTGGCTAAGTTTCCATTTCCTCATCTCAGAATTAAGGATTAAAACAGAAATCTCCCTTAAAATAACGGTTAAATGGAGTGATGTATGTAAAGTTCTTAATATACACCAAGCTCTGAATAAGAATGTATATTAAAGTATTTTAAATTCAGATTTACTGCAAAATTTCACATTAATTTATCATTTTTTGGTAAATTTTGTAAATTTCTGTATACAAAGGTCCAAGGTGAATGCTCGTTACAATGTTCTGTTACAATGTTTTTTTAGAATGGCATTCTATGAATTGGTATGATAGATGATACCTTTTATAACATTTTATAGGTGAATGTATAATTTTATATATCATTAGACCCATATTATTTTTTCCTTTATTTCTATTTATTGATTCATATGCACAGACTATTAATGTACTAGTTCAGGCATAAATATACAGAATTCTAAGCGTCTTTAACAATTATACTTTATAAACTGGTGATAAAAACTATGCACATTACGATAATATACAAGGGATATTGTGATTCCTCAGAACTCTGAAATAATATTCTATAAACTACAACTACAATATGGGATAGTAAAATTGAATTCATATTCTTTCCTGTTCATACATTTATATGGTCTGCAGTTCTTTCCTTTCTTTATCTTGAGCACATTAAGCCAGTGAGAAAAAGTGAACAGTTTTCTATAAAAATAAATATTCCTTTAACTTAAAAATGTGGCTTAAGTAGAAATATTTTATATTTTAAATTAATGAACTATCTTACAGGAACATGTTTCAGATGATTCAAATATAAATATCCAGTATTGGAAACCTGCAAAGTTAAATGAATTACTCCAAGCCCTTTTTCCTATTAGACATCTTTTTGATCTGGGAAATTGCCCCTTTTCATTTTAAGAACCACTGGTGCATACTATATCCCAGCTCTTATAAAGTTGTATCAGTCTATGTGAACTCCAAAATAGTAAGTTAATAAATTCTTCACCATCAGAAGCAAGGGTGCAGAAAATACCATCAGAGATGCCGGCCAAACAGAGCCCATCCCATGAGCTTCTGCTGTATAACATCCCTGAAGGTCTTCTCAAAATAAATCATTGTGTAGGGGTCATTATTAATGGTGAACTGATTTCTACAGCAGTATTTTTCTGAAAGGCTGTGTGAGGCTGGGCAAATGACCTTTCATAAAGATCACTGTTGCTCCTTTGCATCTGTTTTCCACATACTGTTATTAGACTTATCTCTATCATCCTTCCCAGTACAAGCCTCTCCTTTTTATCACCCTTACTGCAAAAAGAGATGGTAAAATTATATCCTCTGATAGACATACCAGTTTATTATAATTGCAGGACCGTTTTTCTGAAAGGACAGTAGAGCAGCAGGAAGTTAGTTTCTTATTGATCACTATAATCAATAGTAAGTAACAGGATCAATTTTCAAGTTTTTTATTCAGATTCATGATGATAATGGGGAAGAAAAGACATTTGTAAGGAAGAATAAAAGAACATAAAACACAAAAGTACATAAAGTGCTACAACTTGAACTCCAGGGTGATATTATTTCCCCTACTGGGGGATCTCTTGAAATTTCCATCATTTCAAATAAGTTAAATTTCTCAAAAAATGATCTCCAAATGTCGTAATCGGAATTCTACCATAGTGTTAGTCTCAATGCAAACTATTGTAATTGGGGTTTATTACAGAAAATATGCATGCTCTTCTTCCTTAACTATTCAGATATTGGTCCATTTGCACTCCATCCAAATGACACTTTAGTGAGCCTTTCTTATTTGCCAAAGAGTCCCTAATTTCACAATGGGCATCTAGTCAAATTTGGAACAACTCTCATCACAGCATTCGGTCTAAAGATGAGGCTCTGGGCCATCAAAGTTGTTCCTGGACATTTTTCTAGTTCAGTTTATAGATCAGACTCTTCTCTGGTTCCAAAGTTGTAAACAGGCCAGGCAGTCTTGATGAGAACCAGCCTTTATGAATGAAGGCAATATTCAGAAAGAGGCAGCGGGTAGGAAAAGAAGAGATACATTACAATGTCTCTGTATTTGGGCTTCAACCACTCCTAAAGTTGAATCCACTCTTACACCCCAAATTTCCCATAATAAATTAGTCCCCCCTTACCCATTAGGACTATCCAAGACCCCCTGTGGACATCAGAAAATTCAGATTGTGTTGAAACCTAAATATACTATAGTTTTTCCTATACATAAATTCTTATAATTTATATATTTGACATGTAATAAACTAACAAGTAATAATAAAATGAGAACAATTGTAACAGCATACCATAATAAAAGTTATATGAATATGATCTGTTTCTATCTTGCACACATACACCCATACACACACAAAATACCTTCATGATGTATTTAGATGTCATTTGACCTTGGGTAACTGAAACAGTGGCAACTGTTTTAATATATTTATTTCTTTTGGTACAGTAGTTTCAATATAATAAATTCTATAAATTGATAATGTATAAATTTGGGTCAGTTTATCCCTGAAGGATTGAATATGGTTATATGAAAAATAAAGTTATGATCTGAAGAATGTTTATAGATTATATAAAACTTTATTTAGGCAATTTGATCTGAAAAAGAAAATTATCAAGCAAAAATACAGATTTTTAGTTTCCTGGAATATTTAATTTTATATACACCATTACTATAATCAATATTCAGAAGCTGAATAGCTAGATCACATGGTATTTTTATGCTTCATCTTTAAATAATCAAATAATCTGCATACTCTTCTCCACAGTGGCTGCACCAATTTATGGTCCAGCCAACAACGTCTAAGGGACCCCTTTCTCCACATCCTCACCAATACTGTCTTATTGTTAGTAGCCTGATTGGTGTGCGGCGACCTTTCATTGTGGTGTTTATTTGCATTTCCATTTACCTACAGCAACATGGGAATTTGATGCAATACTTATCTCAAAGGCACTTTTGACATAAACAGAACACACACACACAGAAAAAAAAACTAAAAAAGGCAGCCAACTGAATGGGAGAATATATTGCGAAATCAAATATCCATAAGGGTTTATTATCCAAGATAAATAAATAACTAATACAACTCAACAACAAAGAAAGCAAACAACCCAGCTAAAGATGGACAGAGGATTTAAACTGACATTGCGTCAAAGAAAGCATGTAAATGGCCATTGAACATATGAAAAAAATGTTCATTTTCACTGAAACTATATACTTTAAATAAGAACATGACCTGAATCTGGACCTCAACTATATCTGTAATGTGAATGATTAATGTCCACTAATTAACTACACTGTAAGTTGTTGTGAAATGTCTGTTATTGGAATGTACTCATATTTTGTGTTACCCCTCTCTTTTACTCTCTCCATTCCAGTATTTAATATTATTAAATTTTGTATTTTGGGTAACAAAAAGCAAAGTAGCCAGTGAAGTTAATGAAGGAACTGTCAGAGGTGACTGATCACTTTGATTAATTTTAAAATGAGTTTTCTTCAAATGTTTGTTGATCTGCAAAAGTTGCATGCATTTTTTGTTGAAAGTAAGAAATATTAGAATAAAGCAACAATAGAAAATGTTTCATGCATCCCAGTTTCTAATGCACCTGGAGTGCCCATGTTTATTTGTATGATAACCCCTTAAATTCAGTGATGAATTCGTACTTAGAATGAACAGAATGCTCTTAGTTATTTTCAATCTTTGTAATAACAAAATTTTCCTTCAAATATTTGCAATTTTGTAAGAATTTATTCATGATTTCTGGAGAGTAAGAGCTATTTCAACATTTTTTTAAAAGAAGTTATATTAACACTCCTTTTTTACATTGACTTTGAAAAATGTTCAGTTGTGCTATCTACAGATTACTACAGTAGTCTTCCCACTTTTTCTTATACTTTTGAGAAATTTGACATGATTAATTCACCAAAAATTTTATGTTATCCTGATATTTTAATTAATTTAGCAGACCTTGTATACTCCTCCCAAAGGTTTCTTATTCATAATCTTAAATATGCTCATATAGTCAAACATCCATATAAATTAAATCTATACAGTTAATGGGTCATTTTCATATTTTTTTATCTCTTATTACTTAATCTTGTATACTGTATTAGTTTTTGATTTACAAAAATATTGCAAAGATAAGTACACTCAGTGTCCCCTATTATTCTTACATGTTGACTCATTTGTTACACTTGACATTGTTATATCCATGAATACTGATATACCATCATGGACTAAATTCTATAATTAATTCACATTCCCTAGCTTTTACTAAAAATTATTTTTCTGTTCCAGGATCCAACATTACTTTTCGTCATCATTTCTTCATATATGTCTCTTGGCTGTGATACTTTCTTAGACAGCTGTTCTTTCCTTGACTTTGATAAACCTGACAGTTTTGAAGTATACTGATCAGGTATTTTATAGAGAGATTCTCAAGGAGAATTTTCTAATGCTTTCCCTGCAATTAGACTGTGGTTATGTTTTGGAGGGAGTAAGGAAACCACCATAGAGGCAAAGTGCCATAATTATCACTTGATACTAATAGCACATGTCAAGATCTATCAATGATGTTGACTTTGATCACCTGGCTGAGATACTGTTGGTCAGATTTAGTCATTGAAAAAATTACTCTTTCATGCCCTCTTTCCATAACTCTTTGGAAGGAAGTTACTATGTGTAGCTAACATTTGAGCGAGGAGTTAATTATGCCCCAGTGAAGGGTGGAGTTTCTACATAAAATACTTGGTGTTTTTCTGCATGAAAAATGTGTCTCTTTTCCTTGATTTACCTGTTTGTTTATAGAAATATGAACTTGTATATATTTACTTTATACTATAATGTTATTTATAATGTTGTTTCAATTTTTCCAGTTGAACTTCAGGTGGTTATTCTCTTGACTTCTGTGTTCCTGACATACCCCATCATTTTCATTTGTTTAGCACTTTTTTTTTTTTTTTGGTACTAAATGATATTCACATCTCATATTTTCCATATTTCCTGACTAGTACTGGAATCACCCATTTCTCCAGAAGTCCTGTTTCCTTTTAGTGGATGATGACATTGGATACTAAGATATGGATGCTAAGTGTAATCGTAGCTACTGGGATGTCATTGCTTTTAGACAATTCTATGAAGTATATGTAGATATACTAGCTCATGTATGTACAGATATATAGATCTAGATCTATATTTATATGTAACCATCTATCTTTATATTAAATTAAATATGAACTCATAGCAATGTCTCCCTGTAGTCTTCTTTTACTAATCTAACTTTCTATTTTAGCACTGACAAGTTGCCTCCCACCATATGCTGAACATTTATTACACAAAATTTCACAATTGCTCACCCATTCTATGTGATAAACATTATCAACTAGACTGTAGTGCTAATACAAAATTTATTTTGCCTTCAGTCTTAAAGTTTCTATTAATCTCCAACATACCTAGAAGCATATCTTTTTCTCCCATGCCTTCGTGAAGTCGTCTCATACATTTGTAGTATGGTGAGATTTTCTTGTCCTATTCTGCCTTCCAAACCATTATTGTCAGTCTCCTAAATTATTTTGACAGCATACAGCAAGATTCACTCTGTGTTGTAAAATTCTACGGGTTTTGACAAATGCATAATGTCATGCATCTATCATCAGCGTTTTACAGATCAGATTCACTATCCCAAAGTATCAGGTGACTACCTATTAAAGAAGCCTTCGCCTCCCCAAATCCATGACAATGATTTATTCTACAAGTTTATCTTTTCCAGAATACCACATGTTTAAAATCACACAGTATGCAGAATTTTCAGACAAGTCTCTTTTACTTCCAATATATATCTTATCCATGTCCCTTAACAGTATATTTACTTTTATGTAATAATAGTATTTATTGAATGGATTTACCATAGCTTATCCTTTTACCTATTAAAGATCTCTGGGTTGCATTCAGTTATTTTTTTGCTATTATGAATAAAGCTGCTATAAGCATTCATGTGCTGGTTTTTGAGTGGGTATGTTTTCATAACATCTGGGTAAATGCTTAGGAGCATGATTACTGAATTGAATAATAAGCCTATGTTTAGGTTTATAAGAAACTGCCAAACTGTCTTCCAAAGTAACTGTACTATTTTTCATTCCTACCAGTTATAGTTCCTTTTTATACTATTTTATAATTCTTATTGTATCACTAAAAAGAGTCAAGTTTTTAATTGATATTTTTAGAATAATCAAAATTTATTAATGTCAAAATTAATGAAAATATGAAATGAAAACTTATTTAAATCCAAAATACATGACATCGGAGGAGACTTGATATCGAATAACAAAATATCATCTTGTAGAGAACCTTATACAATCAGTTTTAAAGGTAAAATTAAAAGTGGTTAATTAATAGCGTATCACCCCTTTTGAATACAAAAAGATATTGGTGAAATATCTGAAAACATATTGCTATTTAAGAAGTTTTATAATACTTCATAATTCCATTTATATTTTGAATTTGAATAAATATTTTATCAAGTTATAATATGGCCTGATCAATTTTCCATGTATTGTAAGTGATGAATTAAAAATAAAAATAAAATAGGCATTTTAAGCCTCATTTTTTCAGGAAAATATTCTCTTTTTGGATTTAGACTCTTGTAAAGTTTTCCCTCAAACACAGTTAATCAAATAATCTTGAACACTTACATTACAATATCAGTTAAATTTTTTACTTCCAATCATGATAAAGGATTGTTGTAAGGTTTTATTTAAAAAAGAAACCTTTCTTATGTTGCAAAATTGTAATCAGTTTTACTTTTCCTGTGATATTTTTAAAACTTTATATGATCTAATAATTCTCAAAATGCTGCTGAGAGATGAGTAACTGAGGTCATGTTATTATAGTCTATAAAATTCATTTTTTTGTATCCAGAAATGGATTTTTGTTTTTATCTTTTTTGCTGACTTAGACAGGAAAATCAGTGATCTATTCACAGAATTGGCCTCTGCAATAACCTTTCAGGAGTACAGTAAAATGTTAAACACAGTTAAATTAGACACAATGAAATTATTTTACAGGAGTATTAGTCAAAGTATTGGAGAAGAAAAAAAAAACTACAAAATAAAAAAAATTAAAAATTAAGATACTTTTGATTAATAATAAGGATCCAGTCCTTAAACAATTAAACACTATCTTTAGCTTTAACTTTTAATAGAATGTATTGTGATACTGGATCTTCTGTACCTACATCAAATAAGAGCATTAAATGTAACATGAGACATGATTATGATGATGACAAATATATTTTTGTAACTTAACTTCCTCTCAGCTGTTCCAATCCACTATGGTAACTTACTGCTCAAAGGTGATTGCCTACCTGTCTTAGAGATGACAATTGCTAATCTGATTCCTGCCCCTGTAATTTTGCTCCCTTGAAATGCACATAAATGAAATCATCCTTATATTACCTTCTGAATCTTGCTTAATTAAATTAACAAAGTATTCCACAGGTATCCATGCTATTATGTGTGTACATAATTACACCTCATGCACATTTTGTCCATTGCAATCTACACAGTTATAACATTCTTGCAATATTTTTCATGGAAGTTTTAGAGTATTAGGTTTTGTTTAGGGTTAGGATGCATTTTGAATTAAATTTTCTATGTGATGCAAGGAATGGGCATTTTTTATATTGCATATGGATTTTCAGATTGTTCTAGAATTATGGAACAGGTTAAGAGAAAAAAATCTTTCCTTAAGAATCTTGCATTATGGAGGTAGAAACAGTCAATAAGCAAGACATATAATATAAAAGTATGTGTAGTAGGTAAAAGAATTCAGTTCCTATGGTCAAAATAAAGACTACACATGAAGCAGCATGGATTAAAATAGAGAGTAGATTTCACATTGGGATTCATGAATTAATTGGGCTTAAAAAAGAGAGAACGGATATCTGACCTAGTTTTGACCAATTCCTTACTTTCTCTATTATAAAATATAAGAGCAAATCTGTATTACCTCTGACAAAAAACTTTGACATTTACCAAAAGGAAAAAATTAACTAATGAAATATGTTCCATTACTACTGGATGGGGCTAAGTAATAATTTTAGTTAGGGATTGATAACCATAATGATAATTCTTTGAAAGATACTTCATTATTCATTAGCATTCTTTTATATAATCCCAATTCCTAAGGGAATGTCGAGATGCTTAAATACTTTAAAAATTAAGTTCTAATTTTCATATTCCAAATAATTAAATTTTTTAAATGGTGATGATATAGACATATTGAAACCCTCATAAAACTTTGGTTCTTTAAGTTATTAAAACAATAAATTACAATGTTATCTCTAATAATCTCTAAAGAAACAAGTGTTTCAGAAAAACAAATTATGTTTCAAATTAGAACGAAAATGAAAGTTATGGCAAATATCAATTTTTACTTGTCTGAATTAATAAGGAAAGTAGAGGATTGTTTATATCTGGTTATATGGAAAATAATAATTATAAAAATTAAAATATCATTTTATTGAAAAAGATTTGCTAAAATTATCTTTGAAAAGCTGAAGTCAGTTATGGCAGGATGAGTTCATATTTCACAATTAAAAAATATTCCTCTAATGAAAAAAGAACATTTATTTCCTTCTAATTTTGAGTAGCACATTTGCTATTTCTTCGAACCACTAATAAGTTTGCTTATAGTCATGAAAATAAGATGTATTAAGCAAGAGCTAGTCATGCTTTGTTTAGAAAAATATTTATCTCATGCTCAATTATGGATCATTGAATCAATATAAACATTAACCAATGTCTTTCAATTATATTGTTTTAACAGGTTAAATATTACCCTTGTTCATCCTAGGGAAAATGCAGTAAATAGTAAACATTAAACAGATTGATTTTAATGTTTACTGAGAATGTTTTAAGATATTAGTATATTTTAAATAATCGACAACTAAATTAATATGTACCAATTCAAGTCATGATTAAGATGCCTTTTGCTAATGTTGAATGTCATACTCAGGCAAAGGAGAACTTTAATGCTTTTAATTTTGTGTACTGTGATAGATTGACTGTCTTTCCATTTTCCCCAAATCAACAATTTTTTTAAAGTTTATATTAATGTCCCTATCCAAATTCAATAAAATACCTACTGCAAACAAATCAAATCTAGTTATCAGGCATATCACTGGAAGTAAATGAATATAATCAATATAATGGCAGTGAAAATTAATGTGACTTTCATGATGCATAAGTAAATCCATGGCTTCTGAGATTTCTCTTTACATAATGATTATAATCACATCAAAATGTTACTATTTAAAGTGAAGTTTACTATTTTTTGTGTATAGCCTTTTCTATAATGCCCTTCTAAAAGACTGGTAAGAATAAAAGTATAAAGCAGTGATTCATTATATACAAAAAAGTTAATTTTAAATAAACAACCAAAGCACAATATTCTAAGGCAATGTTACATCAATAAAATTTATTATAAGAAAGTTAAGTAAATTAAACAACTATAAAGAGGAGTTAAAACATGTATCAGAATATTTTTTAACAGTGATACATCACTGAGTAAAATGCATTTGTGAAATTCTAATTAATCAAACTCACTAAACTGTTTGTTTCTTTCACTATATAAAAATGCACAGAGTATTAAAATTCCAGTTCATAAAATGAAATCATACTATTTCTGAAACTGAAACAGAAGTCAGATGTATGGTTAAAAAAGTCCTGACTGGGATTAGAGGGTAGAAAAAGCATATTCAGCCTTATTCTTTAGATTTTACCATTGAAGGCATGACTCTTTTTAATGGAAAGTGCTCCTCAGACTTTTATTTAAGAAATAGGTAAGAAGTTGATTTCTGCTTTATATGATTTTTGATGGGTGATGAAAATTTGGAATAATTCCTGAAATTTTTGCATGCATGAAATACAGATTGTCTGTCTACTTACATGCCAAGCTGTCAGATCGATTATTGTCTCAATTATGAATAATCAGTCAAAAAATGATTTTCAAGTCACGTGTGTGGTGTTGGACTGAGAAACATGAACAGTAAATGTAATGAAAGTTATCAAAATAATTTTTATTTCACTTTTTTTAAGGAACTGTGTAGGCAGGAATGAAGGCGAGTAGGCAAGCAGACAGAGAGAGGAGGAAGAAGCATTTTATTGTATTTAGTTTAAGGTTGTTCCCCCTACCCAGGACTCCAACCCCAGTCTTTGGGATGTATGTAGACTACGCCGAGGCTGATTTACCCTCTAGGAGGCACCAGAATTTTTAATTGTTTTAGAGAATGTGAGGAAATGTCACGGTCATGTTGGTACAGAATGAATGTCACGGAAGCTAAAATAAGTGATTTAAAGTATATTTTGTTAGATGATTGGTCTTAAGACTGATTTGTGCTTTTTTTATAGGTGGATATACAATGATCCAGGAGTCTGTGATTTTGTGAATGTTTTCAGTTTTATTACTCATTTAGCATGGATTTTGGGATTGCCAAGCATTAAAGGAATTAAGCCTGATTAAGAGGGGCCAGTTGACTTGAGAGGAAAACTTCAAAATATTGTTTTTGTATTCTAGAGGACTTTGGAAAAACAAAAGTCACTCACAGTATGTAATGACAGCAAAGGCAGTAACAAAACAAAAACAAATTCAAAGACACTTTTCAAATTAGTGAGACTTTCAAGTGATTTTAAGGCTAAATTTATGAATTCACATTTTACATCATGAATAAATAAATGTTAGAGAAAAGATGAAAATATACCATCCTACTTTAGGTGTAGATAATAACAGGACAGCTACATCCTGATATTTAATTCACACTTAGTTCAAATGTGTAAATTAGTTAAATTCTCAATTTAATGGTTTGTGTTACAGGACAGCAGTGTCAATTGATAATTTTTTTTAAACAAACAAGAATGTAAAACCAATGCCAGTTTTCAGCTTTGTTGAAAAATAATGGAAATTTTCACTTGAAATTTCTGTCTAATTTCCTTATCTTAAAAGGATTTTTTCATCTAGATATTCAACAATGGCTTGAAGAATACCTCAGAGTTTCCAGAAGAATCTACCACTCAGAAAATGATTGGAGCAAAGAAAAAGGGGAATGATTTATATGCCCTTTATAAATAAATTAGGCCGTTTATAAATCACAAGTATCTTAATATAAATAGCACCCATATATCAACAACAAAAACTAAGTAGGTCAATTTTTCATTGTGTGTCACAGCTTCAGAGTATACACAAAATTAAATGAGAAAATTTGCTATTAACAAAAAAGAACATGGCTATAATATTTTAACTTTTATGTTTTCACATTCTCCCCACCATTTTATTAGCTAATAAATTTATAGGATGCACATTAACCTTTGCTACTCTACCTGGGGCCATTAGTTCCTGAGGCTATACTGAGGAATTAGGCATAACACATGGGTGCACTCACAACTCTACCTAGTTTCCGAAAATATTCACGCTATAGGTGTGCCCTGTTGGCTCAGGTGTTAAGCCCACACCTGGGGAGCAGTCCACACACAGACTAAGAAGCAGGGGTGTGGCCCCTGGATCAGTAGGAGGCAATAATAATGAAGAACTAAATAAAAAAAAGACTAAATAAAATGCTTCTTCCTTCTGTCTCTTCCTTCTTGCTGGAGTCAGCCTTCCTTCATTTCTGCCCGTCATCCTTCATCTTTAAAAAAATATGACTATTCAATATGCAGAGGAATTAAAAAGATATATTGACATCACTGTAATTTTTGTTGTCTATATATAGTCTTCATCTCCACAGATATGAATATGTAATTAATAGCTAGTAAATCCATATTTGAGAATAGTAATAATTTATAATGCGGTTCTTAAAATGGCTGAAGACAAATTAAAAAAATGAATTAAATACTAGACGCCTAGTATGGGTAGAGAGAACTAAAATAGCTATGATTCCAGTCAATGTAAATTTAGTGCTGGTTCTCAAAATACTGAATCCTGGCAGATAAAGAAAACTTAGAACATATTAAAACTATTTCCATGTAAATTTTGTAAGGTCCCATTTTTCTTAAAAAATGAGATCTATACTTATTTTTCTATTCTAAGTGAAAACTATTAGTATATAACATTTCAATTATCTTAATACATTTTTTGTATGATAGAATACATAGACTTTGTGATAGGAAGTTTCAACTCATATAATGATCTACTTAGGAAATTATTAATTTGCTACATTTTCCATAAATCATAGCAATACTCCTCCCCATGCCTACCAAGTATTGATACCATTTTCCTGTTGAGTCTGGCTTCTAGGTATATAGAATGAAGCCCAAGGACCTGAAACAGTTGATGCCTCTCCCCAAACTCTAGCTCACCTGCAGGTGTTCATGCACAAGACTCAATAATCTGATGTATTTTTAAATTCATTACATCAATTATTTGCTTGCCATCTCCGTCACACTTCCGCTACCAGTAATGCAGCTGGGACTTTGCTACTGCATTTCCTGAAGCTCAGGGGTCTAGATGTTGTGGGTGGAAGTTTTCCCTCTGCTGTGCCTTATCTGTTCTTGTCAGACCTTCTTTAAGACAGCTTTAGGGGAAGTTGACTTTATTTGTTTCAAGGAGGTCTAGGAAAACAACACAATGTGTGTGTAATGGATTTGGGGGATTAATGAAAGTTTGATTTTTGTCTTTTTTTCAGAGTTGACATGAGAAATATTTCATGCTGAATGGTTTTACAGCACTCAGCACACTAAGATATGTGTTCCTTCAATCAGTTTTGCTTTAAGATGGAAAAATGGAAGTTCCAGATTTTCCTGACCCTGTTTATTATGACTCAGGAAGGACTGGAACAGCCAGTGGACCTGGGAAGCCTCCCTCAGTATCTCAAATACCTCAATCACAAGGTTTATTCTTATGAAAAGAGATTTGAAAAATATCACATACTGTTCCCTAGGACAAATATAAAAATAGAGTGAAAGCTAAGGAAAGGTAAAGCATATTCAGAGTCACCATCGAGAGCAGACTGAGGCAAACCCTGGTGGAGCAGCTTCCGCTGGGCCAAGTGCACATAAGTTCCAAGGACCCGGGTTTGCATCCCAGGGCCAGAGGAACAACCAATACGAACAACTGAATAAAATATGTCTTCTTTCTCTCTCATCCCGCCTGCTTCTGCTACTTTCATTACTGCCTGCACCTTTCCAAAAAAGATTTATATCACAGAAAAATATAATTAAGAAAAAGTATGAAATATAATGGACAAAGTAAAAGGGACATAGAATTTAAATTTGGAAAAATAAAGTGTCCACTTGCCTACATTCCTGATTGCATCTTTCCTTTAAAAAAAGTCCATCGATATTTTTTCTGATCATCATGAAATCTCACAATCTTATTAAACCACATTTAATAGTTGCAAGTGAAATAATATTGTAAGAAAAAATTAAATATAAAAATATCAACACATTTTCCCAATGCATTGATTTATTTCTCTCTCACACACATGAACATAAATCAACATAAATATAGGGGAAGGGGAATAAGATAAGCCCAAAGAAATAACTGTAATTATTAGTATTCATTTTTAGACTACATTATGCACATATGAATTATATAAATCCTTGGGTCTTATTAAAGTCCTGCAGAACTTCATCTCTATCAGGTTCTGACCTATTTGAATATTTGATATGAAAAATCAGAAAAGTAGGAATAATCATTGCAGAACAAAGGGTAACCTTGAAGACTGGGAGAGATTATTAAAAATAAAAAAATATCCAGGTAACATGGAACTATAGGAAAAAAGAAATGAAAGACATTACAAATTTTAAGAAGTTTCAAAACACTTAATAATGGAAACTAATACTTGAGGGTAGGTATCTTATGATATATGAATGTTATTACTCCATCTTTAAAATAACTAGTGGGAAATTATTTCTGATTACATTTTGCCAGTTCCTTCCATCTCTGAGTTGATCTCTCGAGGTCAAATTCTCGGCTCTATAAACCAGAGTGTTATTGCTGGATACAGGACCTCACCTAACAATCTATGACTTGCCCCCTAAGCAACATTTTGTCTCCAAAGTGACATTTTATATTATTTAATTCCTTCATAAAGTTGACTGTGTTGGCATTACAGTGACACAGCCATGCACTCAACATTCTGTTACCCCTGCTAGGTACACCCCGAATTATGCAAATTTTCATCTTTCCTAGAGATGGCTAGGGGATGGCATGCTAGTGTGTAATAACCAGTTCTCAATTTTCTGCTTTAAAAAAAGTCCTTAATTATAATATTTGCCAATTTCCATGGTACAGATATGCTCACAAAGCTGATTTCAAGCTATCAAATGAAAAGCAGTCGATGTGAGCCATTCTGAACACCTACTGGAGCTTCAGATCTACCTGTCAGATTTCTGGTGATTATCATGATGAAAATTCACTTTTCAGGACATTTGGTGCCCCTGGAGACAAGCACTTCAGAAAACAAGAAGTCACTAACATCACCCAGAATTCTCATCCCCAAAGTGGATGTGCTGAGCATCTCTGCAAATCCTTCTAATAAAAGCTCTGTGATGAAAATGAGGATGCCAATATTTCTAATCATTTTATCATCTTAACATTTGAGGGGGAGATATCTGCTTTTGAAATTAATTGAAGTCATAATCAAGTAGAGTTTTGACCTAGGTATTATATATTGGATCATTCCAATTATTTTTGCAAACTGCAAGATAAAATATCCATCAAAAGCCCTTCTAGATACCATTGGAAAAGTAATCAGTATAGTATCCCAGCTACAGAATGTCTCAGTTTAATGTTACCTGTAAGTCCTAACTAAAACTGATTTCATAGTGATTAGGAAACGGCAAATTACAAAAATCAAAAACAATAGATATTTTCAAAATATAATCTTAGTCAAGATGATACCCAATGTTTATTTTTTTCCATATTATGTTATCGATACCGTCTAAGTCAAAATGAAAGCGTTTCACACAGAGTTTTGGTGTAGAAAAGCAACAGAGCTTATCAAATAAAAAGTAAGTATTATAAAGTTTTAAGATTCTGTAGAAAAGACATGCAGTAAAAATGTATCACTGAAAATCATTATAAGTAATACCATTTCAATCCATTTTAATTAAAATTATAAATCTCACATTTTCATGTTTTCTAGGTACCTAAAATATGCTTGCTAAGGCAGGCTGCATTTCTGTGTTCTTTATAACTTACATCACAGCTGCAATAATATAATCAAAACCTCTTTAAGATTGCCTAAATTTCAGTCAGGCCAAATTTGTTTTATCTAGTGATACTACTAAGATATAGAGAAGTGTATATATTAAAGCTTATTATAATTATGTTCGAGGATATAGCTGATTCTGTAATTTTGATGTGAATATCAATTCAGAGTAGAAAATACTACTACTGGAAAACTTCCAATTGATTCTCTTTAAATATGTAAGTTTTGTTTTACTGTTTGAAGATATATAGGCCATTTCTAAAATAAAATTCAAACCTGGATGAGATTGCTTCTAAAGCTATGTTCTATTATCTAGTAATTACATCAATAATGCTTCCTTGAAATAACACTTTACAAGAAAATGGAAGCTTTACTAGCTTATTGTGTTGAATATCTTAATGTTCTCAAACATCTACTACGTCACTCTAGTTAATTATGTTTTACACAGTCATTCTGTGGTTCATTCTTTAACACAGATTTGGACAAGAAGCAAACATGTGAACCTTTTTTAAATGAAGAAAATGAGTGACATGCCAATTCAAGATTCTGTGCAAGTCATTAAACATATTTGACCTCCAGGTCAGATGGCCAAAGAGAGGCTTTTTTCACTCCATTACACTCATTCAAACGTCACTGACAAAAATGAAGAAAAAGAAAAATTAGGAGCTCTATTTTTTCCCAAAGAAAAAGCATCTGCTATAAGACCTTAGTAATATAAGTCCCTGACCACTAATGTACAGTTTAAATAATAAAAAGGCATGTTTCTAGAGTAAATACTTTGAATATATGGTGTTGGTGATAATAAATCCTCACAAAACCTACAGACCTCCTTGGCTGCCTCTCTTTCCAATGAAACATCACAAACACACACACACACACACACACACACACACACACACTCTCCATCCCTACATCCAGCAAACTGCTACACTCAAACATAATAATCAGAGGAATCCATTCCTGAGTTAGACTAAAAATTACAGAAATTAAGACAGAAAGAAGCCTAAGCAAAAGTTAAATGAAAATATAAGTAAATAATTAAATGCATGATAATTTCAGAAAAAAGGTAGTTTTTTCCATATCAAAGACAATTATCAAACTCTCATTCCTCTGGTAACACCAAACACTGGAAAAGGTACAAACAAGTGGTAAAATAGTTCAGAGAAGAGATTATGATATAACAAATAGAGACGAACATGAATTTCATCTCAGGATCCATGAAACAAAGACTTGCAGAGAAAAAAAAGAACACTTTAGAAGGAAATGTTCATAAACATGACACAAAATAGGGACATTGTAGCCACACTTAATTCTCAGGAAACAAAATAAAAAAGAAAACCCAAAACATTATATAAGCAAGACTTAGCAGATACCTATAAAGAAGATAGAAAAACAGAATCCTATATAAACATGTGCTTGTCTTCTTAAAGAAAAGGCTAATGCAGTAGCCAAATGCAGCAGGCACAGGCAATATGCTAAGATAAATCTGGAACATTTTCCTGAAATAAGGGACAGATGACAGTGATGACAGGCACTAGAACTCAGGTGACATGTGTGCTGTGATAGACATATGAACAAAGCTGAGACTCTAATCTCTGGAGACAGGTGGTATTGTAAACTAAGGAGACAATAATACAAAGTACATTTAAAAATAAAGGAAAAAATAAAACGTTTGCATAAAAACTGTGTAATATTTCCTAGGAAAATTGATTTAAAAATCAACTTCAATGCTTATATTCGAAGCTGAAGATATTAGCTAACCCATGACTAAAGAACATCTGAACACAAAGATCTAATAATTGATGCGATTAGATCCAATTGTCTTCAGAGAAACTGAAAACAAGCTACATGGAGCAATGTTTTTAAAGATATATGAAAACTAAAATAATTTCATGATGTCCTTCATGGAAGTAACAGCCTAACAACCATTCTTAAATATTTGAAAAATCAAGGAATAGAGAGTAATGTAACTTTCTGAATAAAACTATCTCACAGTGAAATGCAGAATACTATGAGATCATGGAAATATATATATCCTAGAAATATGAAAGTTAAACTAATAATGAGATTACATTTATTTATATACAGGACTGAAGTTCACCAACAGAGGGAATTTATTATAAACAGAATACAGCATTAAAAATTAGACACAGAAAATGTGTAATCTAACAAAAGACCAGAGACAGAGAGAGGGGAGGTGCATTGTATTTTTGTTTATTTCCTTTGTTTATTTCCTCATCTAATAAAGCAATGGAGTCAGAATACCCTTAGAATGGAAATGTAGTTAGTAATAAGTGAAATCTATTCCTACGTAAAATTTCCCATTTCCACCAGGAGTGCATTTGTGTGTGGGTACACAGGTGTGGATAATTCAATCTGTAGGGGATGTAAATTTCTCCCTTTCCCCCTTTCTATTTCTTCAACTAGTCTAAAAATATTATTGACATAAGACAGTTTAAAGGGGGAAAAACAACAAATACAATGTATGCTAGACATGAGGCGTAGAGAAGTGACCACAGCATTCAACTCTATACCCTTTTAGAAAAAGGGAAAATATGTAGATTAGTGAAGTATGAAACTGTTCATAAATCCTTCCCGGGTTCAAATTTCCTATCCAATCTTCTCACAGAGAGAATACTCTTCACATGGGGAATTCATCTCCTGCCTTCACAGAGGTTATAGCGTTTTGTTTTGTTTTTGCAGTAGCTTTTTAAGTAACTTTTAGTGGAAAATTGTCACCGTGAAGGAGTGGCTTGTTAAACTCCCATCAACACACAGAAAGACACACACACACACACACACACACACACACACACACACACGCACAGCACAGCACACAAGTATTGATCTTCAGTAGTTATGCCTTTATGGTACAAAACATTTACATAACATTTAGCTTTTCCTCCATCCTTGATTTTTCTATAAGTTAAATTCAAGTAAAATGAAATATTTTGTTTTAAATTAGCACATAAAGAGTAAACCTACATTTAAAATTACATCCTTTGAAAAATTTAATAATACCACCAAATGTTAAAAATACTATTGAGAGGGGCAATTTGTTCATTTTTGAAAATTACTTTCATTGATTTTAAAGTGTTAATGATGAATATGAATCATTTTCATTTTCACTTTTGGGAAAAATACAAGTAGTCTTTGTTTCTTAAAAGGCTCCAGTTCAAATGACTTTGTAAATAGAAAATAAATTTATTATTCTCAAGGGTATATATAGAGGCAGAGACAAAGAAATATTTAAAAATTACATAAAGTATCACTTATTTTTTTTAAGGTACAAAGGAAAGTTACTTGAGCTAATCACCAATTATGTCTAGTTAGGTTTTGGAGCACAGAATTATCTTGATTTTTCAATAAATCTTCTAGTTTTTTACATTTTTATTATTGAAAAATAAACAACATACAATTTATAATTTTAACCATTTAAGTGTACAGTTTAGTGGTGTTAAGTACATTCGTATTGTTGTGAAATATTACCACTATACAACTTCAGAACTTTTTATTATCCCAAACTAAAGCTCTGTATTCATTCAGCAAAATCTCACCATTTCTTCCTGGCTTCCAGTTCCTGGTAATTCTTTTTTTTTTTTTTTTAAGGAAAGGTGAAGTTAGGAATGAAGGCGATTAGACATGCAGATAGGAAGAGAGAGGAGCAACAAATATTTTATCTATTTACTTATTTATCTATTTATTTATACACACTGGCTGTTTCCCCCTGGACCTCCATATGTGGCCTTCACTCCTTCAGAGGCAACTACCTAACCCTTACTCCACTAAGGCACACCTCAACTTCCTATCTCTATGAATTTGATTATTCTACATACCTCATTTATTGCAACATTTGTTCTTTGGTCTTATTTCAAGGTTCATCCATGTTATAGCATATACCTGAGTCCTAGTTAAGGCTGAATAATAATCCAATGCATGCTTAAGCCACATTTTGTTTATTTCTTATTCTACAAATGTCTGCTCAAGTTTCTGCATCAATTCTTCTGGGTATATATATTCAGAGCAGAATTTCTACATCATATGATAGTTCTGTGTTTAATTTTATTGAGGAATCACTTTATTTTTACAGCATATGTGCCAGTTTACATTTCCACCAGCAATGTACAAAGGATCCAGTATCTCTACGTCATAGTCAGCACTTATCGTTTTTGTTTTTAATAAAATTATAATGGATGTGGTATCTCGTGTGGTTTCCATTTGTACATCCTTAATAATTAGTGATATTGAGCACCTTTTCATTGGATTTTTTTTATATGTCCTTTGGATAAATGAATATTCAAATTCTCTGTTCATTTTTTCAATTGGGATTTCAATTATTTTTTTAGAATTTTAAGATTTGGCTACAATTCTCTTGATAGCTTTAAAATCTAGTTTTATTATTATATGTCAAAACATAACATATAGGGGATAAGAAAGCAGAAATTCACAAAATCCACTACACAAAATGTCACACTTCATAACTTTATAAGTTATTTTCTCTATGAATTTTGCAAAAACTGAATTTTTAGAAATAAGATTTTTGAAAAATATAATTGGGTATGAGAACAAATATAAAAATCACTCTTGATAGAATAACTTAAAGCAATATAAATATATTGGGGCATAAACAAAAATATTTTATGACTAAGACTAATGATGCAATTGAAACTCTTACTAACAATTATGGCACTTCTAAAAGCTGTAGTTTTTTTTTATTAATTCAAGGGTACTAATCTATTTAAAAAATTTCTAAAGTCATAGACCTATTATGAAGTAATCCCTTTGTATTTGCCTTAAGGAAAGTAATAATCTAATCTTCTTTCCTTCAAGTAATATTAAATTTACATGTCAACCTCTGATTTAAATAAGCATATTATGGGTAAAGATGTAGATAATACATGCCACACTAAAGAGTGCAATTTTACTCATTTATTGTAAAATAGCTTTAATGAAAAGTATCATTTTACAATGGTTTTCAGTTAAATGGTGCAAATGCTTTAAAATACTTACATATTATTCTTCTGATAAGCTCACGATATAAGATCTATACACATATGTATATGCACATCTCCATGCAGTTACAGGTGCATACAAAAAATATTTCACAGAATGTAATACAAAGATATATCAATGTGCATATGTGTGCCTAAGGGTACTCTCATTATTGAACTCAGTCTTTAAATAACTTCCATGAAACACTGAGAGCTTAATCTTGAATTTTTCCCCTATTAATAACAATTTGTAATTATGTTTATATTTTTTACACAGTAGAGAGTTGGAATAGTAGGGGAAACTGAACTCCAGCAGAGGAATCTGGATTAGTGATCTGAACACAACCGCAGGCACAAGTCACTCATGTTTTGGAGTGGCTGTGGATGACATGGACCCCCTCATCCAAACCCCAGATGACTTGTACCTTGACCTTTGTTTAGGACAGATCCATCTTTGTGGATAGAAAGAGTTCTATCATTTGGACATTAGTAAAGGTGGAATTCCTGATTTGTCAGAAATCCTTAATACACTTTATTGATTTAACATCAAACTGTACTTGGTTCATCGGCTGCCTTAGAGTGAAGTGCTAACTCTGGTAGACTCTTCTCTGGTTGGATCCAGAATATGTGACAGTGCAGGCTAGCGCCGCCTCACTAGTTGTGTCCCCAGAAGCCAGACATCTCACCTGCCTGTGCCTCTGTTTCCTCGTCTTAATAAGTATAGGAAGAGTACTCGAAAACTAACCAGACTGATATTTATAAGCTCAGGGTAGCATCTGCACTTAGCATGCTTTGTAAGTATTCATTCAGTTAGTAAAACAGTCGACATGAAAATTGCAGACACAGTTCACACACATGCCAAAGACCCAGGTTCAAGACCCAGGGCCAGAGAACAACGAAGTTGAACAAATAAATTTAAAGAAAATGTTTCTTCCTCCCCCCTCTCCATGCCTGACTCCTTCTGCTCACCTTCATTCCTGGCTGCACCTCTCCTTTAAAAAAAAATAAAAATAAAATTTCACTCTCAAAAAATGAAAAAAGAAAATAACTTTTCTTTCAGATTAAAACTATAGTTCTAATCAGTGCTGTTTCTCCCGTCTCGCAAAACAGACACAAATAACTAGATAAACTCCTGCCTCATGGAGACACCCCATCTAAGGGCCATCTGGTAATCTTGTCATTGTTGTTTTCGCTTTTCTAATTTGTTGGCATATAATAAAAAATTAAATTAGAAAGGGACTAAAATAGATTTTTTTTTCACACCTGAGAAGCTCCTTATAAATTAATATAAGCTGAATTTTACCAAAAAAAAATATATATCTAACAGCTCAAATATGTGTTTGTATTTTGCAAATAAATCACCAATCTGCACTGCAGTGTGGTAGGCTGAAAGATGCCCCCACTTAAATATTCTTTTATCCCAACCCCCAGAACAGTGTGGTACGCTGAAAGATGCCCCCACTTAAATATTCTTTTATCCCAACCCCCAGAACCAGAGAATGCTAAATTAGTTGGTAGAAGGAACTTTTCAGTGTGATTAAGGATGCTGAAACAAGTTCACCTTCGATTACCTGAGTGTGCCAGTGTAAACTCAAGACTGAACATCACCTATGAGGCAGAGTATTTTTGACCAGCCATTTCTAAAATAAGAATATACTGTCATGAGGAAGTTAATAATAATTACAGAAAAAGAAAAAGAAAAATTTCTTGTAAGGTTTTGCATTTATAATGGTCCCCTCACGTAGACATGACAACGACGAAAGTCATTAATGATATCTGAATACTCTTTCAAAACGTGTTTTCACATGTACATTTTAGTTTTAGAGTTTTTACATTTAATGAACATAACATATGCCTTCTTTTGTTCATGGATTTAATCTCAAAGTACCTAAATAAAGAAAAGGTAACTTTTTCAGAACTGCCTGTAGTGAAACATATGTGAATATAGTCAAATATATTTCTCATATTTCATTTGACATCACAAAAATAAAAACTAGATAAACTAAAAATTTTAACACTAATTTCACATTATCGTTAAGCTGCCATTTTAATATTTCCAAAGTTAAGTTGTTCAAATCAAAATCCACAATCCATTTATATAATTTGCTTGATGTTTATTTAATTATCTTAATATGGATCCTTTCCTCTTTTATATTCTTTCTGCCACTGGTATGTGAAAGAAAGCAGAGTAGTCAACCACGTATGTAGACTTGACTGATTGGGTCTCCACTGTTGTGTATAATATATTCTATTCCTCATCCACCCAAACTCGCAATTAAATGGAGAAGCTTGATTAAATTTTGGCTTGAACTCTGCAAAGAATATATCAGAGGAAGATCATGATACCATATATACTACATCAGAAGGACATAATTTTTTTTTTGGTAAGATTGCAAAGTTTCAGGTTTACTTACAAAATTCTCAGTTTTATACTAAACGGTGTTAGGAGATATTGATAGTATTGAAATGCTATTTTATTGAGGATTCTGTAAATACTATATTCTGATTGTACCATTTAGTCTTAATTTATTAGGACAATTCTATAATGTAGACACATTCTCTCAACTTTTTGTTGCTCAAGGTATATTTCCATAGAAAAGTCAAGATAAATTCTTATGTATTTTCCTTTATTGGATTATCCCACCCTTGGTGATTAGGAAATTCTTCAAGTTAGTGTTTATACCTTTTTGGATGAATTTAGATTTTCAGAGTTTCATTAATTTCTGAATGATAAAAAATTCCGTCTCATTTGTATGTTTTGTTCCACATCTGAAATCTACCACATTCCATTGAATGAGAAATGGTCATTAGAAACCACATTTTAGACATTTAGGGTAATTGTTGCTACAGAATTATCTTTAACCTGAATATCTGTGTCAGGAGTAGAAATAAGAAAGGTACATATATGCAAATATATGCTTATTATTTATATCATGTTATTTACATGTTTTCTTTATTTTTATGAGTTCATACTTTGATGTCAATTCAAATGTAAATTTAGAATATTTTATTTTAGTGTATAACTATATAATTTGTGATGCATGTACTTTTTCTTTTATAAACACAGCTGAAAAATGCTACAAATCTAAGTATTGCCTTTTTCTCAAATTCATATACAAGTATATATCAATATTCATATACAAGATTCAGAGAAGTACATTAATATATAGATTAGTATATTTTGGGTGTTTAAAATAGCATCAATATCAAGTGCCATATGATTTTATTTATATATGCATATAGAGAAACCATACAATTGAAACTAATCAAACAAAAATAGACATGGAGTCTATAAAATCAAACCAGCAGTTACCAGAAGGGAAAGAGAGGAGGGTGGGAA
Source organism: Solenodon paradoxus (assembly GCA_004363575.1). Taxonomy (NCBI): domain Eukaryota; kingdom Metazoa; phylum Chordata; class Mammalia; order Eulipotyphla; family Solenodontidae; genus Solenodon; species Solenodon paradoxus. The sequence continues at coordinate 272,291 of RJWH01001275.1, forward strand.
AATCAAGTAAGAGGAAAATTTTATAGTAAAAGTTAGAATTAAATTGCAAATGGTAGACTTAATGTACTATATACAGATGGGATGTGCAATGATGCACTCCTTAAACTTATATAATATTATGTAATGTTCCTTCAATAAAATTTAAAAAAATAGAAAATATGTGGTCATAAAAATGTTTGAATATTTTGTACAGTTCACTTTGTGTTTAGCTTATATCCCATTAGGCACATGCAGTTAAACTATTCTTTTAAAATTCTTGGAACAATTACTCTCTATATGATTAAACCATAGCAATATCCAGTTAAATGAATTTCTTTCACATTGCTTTTTTTAGGAATTACTTTTTAAATGTTGATTTAATTTTGTTTTGTAACTGTATGAACATACAGTTTCAATGTCAAATAACAAATGAAGATTCAAGATGCTGACTTGTCGTCTGTTCTTCTATCTTACTCTCCTGTGTGTATGTATGCATACTTACATTTTAAGTATTCAGGTTTTTCCACTGCATTTCTTTGACCACTGTCTTCCAATTTCCATTTTCCTATTTATTTGATGTCATTTAATTCTCTCTGTAATGTTTTTATATATTAGGAGTAAGATATTTTTCTTGATATAAGTAACAATTATATCCAGCTTTTTAAAATTTCTATGTTCATACTCTTTTATGGAGTAATTCTGTCATCAAAAATTCTGCCATTTTTGACTGCTTCCCTCCAATCCCCTCCCTTTTCTTGCTTTCACTCTCACTCATCTTTTTCTTTCCCTTTAAGTTTTGTAAAACTCACCACTCTTCATATCTTTCAGAATGTTGAGTCATAACAAAGTGTCTACTCTTCCACTGTATAGAGTTCACCATTTTTTCCTGGTATTATATGTTTTCTCCATTATACCTGATAACACTTGGATTTTAAGCTTGGAGGGAGTCAAGTGTCACTGAGTGGTTGCTTATCCCCTTGATAATATGAATGATAGCCAAGGCTCTCTCAGTCTACAGAGTTAACAGATTTGAAATATGACACGAAAAGATGCTAAAAATATATTTGGAGAGACACAGTACATATGGCCACTGTGGTTTTCTTACTCATGAGCCTGCTATGCAGTCTGGAACTGCTGGAGAGCAGGATGCAGACGACCACTAGATGAATGTGTCCTCTCCAATGTGGAAATCAATGGAAGTTACAATATCTGAGACCTTTGTATCCACATAATCCATTCTCCAAAACTTCTAGCCTCTAGTCGATGACAATGAGCTACCATTTGCATTTGGCACTACCAGAGCCGAAGTAGACTCTTATCTTAGACCACATCTTCCTCTATAAAATACATATGCCCAAGCACACTACTTAAAATTTGACTTACATGGAGGATGTGTTCTTTTATTTTTCTTTGCAGTACCCTTGAATGAAAACTTAATGTAGCTCCAGGTTTAGTTTTGTTGTTGTTGTTTTGTTTTTTTCATTCCACCATCATCTAAAGTTGAGTCACCTGTGAATCTGGTCCAAGTTTTATCTTCCTTTGTCAGTTGATCATAAACGAAGTTTATGAAGCCATTAAACAGTGCACTGAGAGAGAACTCAGTGCAAAGTGAGAGGTGACATAGATTTCTAGCCCACCTACTTGCATAAATTAACTGTGCCTTCTGGAATTGTTTGGCAGGATTCCCAAAGGTAATTTTCCTAATGTGATGAATTGATGCTTTATCTCTTGGAAGTTATAACTTGATATATTTGATAGCTCTGAGTTTATGAGAACAGATGCAATCACCTAAACAGGTAGTGTCCTAGCACTCAAGCTATAGTAGGGCCCTATAGCACAACTCAAGCTGTTTTTCAATAGGTTAATAGCTCTCTGCTGCAAAAGAATAGTCGTGTTCCAGAGAACTATGGGCATGTATGAGAATATCTTACTTGGACTTGCTCCAAACTTCATGCAGAATCTGTATTCATTTCAAGACACTTCTAACATCATAGACTCTGCTAGGTCTTATGTTCAGTCGCAACATAGCCAGACCTATTCTGCAGGCTTTTTTTCTCCTAACCTCTTGCAAAACTGACAGTTGATGAATTATCTAATGACTAGGCTAGAACAACATTCCTAACTGTGATAATACTGCCTTCAGAATGCAAAAAGTCACAGCAAACACTATTTTTTTCTTCAAGGTAGAATATCCAAAGCAAAATAAATTGACCTTAATTTTAGAGTGCATATTACATGTGACAGATCATTTTACCACTAAAATGATAACCAATATGGAATTGCCCACAAGGGTCATGGTTTATGACTTATTCTTGGAAGTCACATTTGCTAACAAATTATTTGTGATGGCCTGCTCACAAATCCAATCCACATAATATTATTAAATTAGTAGATCAAAAGAATGGTCTATTCTGCTGGGTGTCAAGATAAACACAGTCTTGTCTCTAGAGAGACAGCGTTAACTTAGGTTAGTGAATCTTGTGTATATCTTTGCATGTGAATTTGAACTACTATTTTCATATTATTTCTTCTTAAGGGTTAAAAGAGATTTTTCCAGATCAATAAAAGCTCACCAAAAGTTAGAGGAAGTATTGATTTCTTCTAGTAATGATATTACATGAGCATAGAACTGAAGTGGGTTTCCACATACATAATTTTATGGTAGTTCTCTGTCATTCACCATGATTCATCTGTTTTCTTTTCAAAAACCATATAACTGAATTAAGTGAAGGGTATAATAGGGTCCAATACTATTGAATCCTCTGTCTCTGAGGGGTCATTAACCTCTCATATCCCAATCAGGAAGTCATTTTGCTTCTGATGCACTATTTTCCCAGAAAAGGGGGATGTGGAGTTTTAGGGCTCTTCACACAACTCTTGCTTCCATTATAAATCACACTCCAAAGATTAGAGTACCAGTGTGAGACTGTGCCAGGAGAAATCATGTACTCTGTTTCTGGGCGTGGGAACTAGGTAGTTTTAACAAAAACATTGGAACCCTTTGAGAGGAACTTTGATGGAGATTCCATTTATATTTTGGCACTTTTTACCTTTAGTTTAATAGTTCTAATGGCATTTGGGTTCTCCCAGGCTCATTGTTAGATCAGGTTCTGTATCTAAGAACACTGAAAAGATCTGAGTGTTCCCCTTTACAACACACAGCCACACAGGGAAGTAACTTTAGGACCTTGGAGAAAGTTTAGGGGGATAATTGTATAAAAATGTCCTGGTACTTTAGATCCCTTCTACAGGGGAACTGGATTATCCTAATCAACAATATCTGGACCTGAGAATGAGCTCATTCTGGATACTAGAGAAATGGTTTTTGATTGTGCTGGCTAATATTAGATTTCTGCTAACTGGATGTTTATGTTTATGTCATTTTATTATTGCCTCTTTGGCACCTCAGAATTCTCACCTGTAGGATCTACCAGTCTAAAGTCATCTCTGCGTATTCCTGTGGATCACAATCTACTGGCTGTCATCCTATGTCATGGCCAAGTAACTATATCTATCTTGTTTGAGATGGTTAAGTGCTAGAGGCTAATCTCTCCAGTTTCAGAAATTTTGGATGATTAATTCTATTTATTAACTTGGTTAGGTCATGGTACCCAGATATTTGTTTAAAATTATTATAGTTATTTCTATAAAGATGTATTTCAGATGATATTAACATCTAAGTCAGTAGACTTTGAGTAAAGCAGATTACCATTCATAACATGGTTGAACCTCATCCAGTCAGATGGACACCTACCATTTTTCAGTTTATATATAAACAGAACTCATGTAAGATATTAATTATAGATGTAGATATAGATAGATACACACACAGCTGACCCTTTAACAATGTTAAAGGCATAACATTCCCTCAGTTGAAAATCTACACATAATTCTTCAATTCCCAAAACTTTACTAATAAGCTACTATTGAACAGTAGTCTTACTAATAAAATCAGATGTTTAACACATATTTTATTTATGTATCATATACTTTATGCCTACAATAAAGTAGCTTAGAAAAGAGAAAATACTATTAAGAAAATTATAAAAGGATCACCATAAAAATATATTCAAGTTGAGTAGGTTGAAGATGAGGAAGGGTTGAAAAATCTTCATATAAGTGGACCCACAGATCAAACTTGTCATTTTCGAAGGTTGAATGTATGTATATGTATGTGTGTGAGTACGTGTGTATATGTATAGATATACATATATCCCTAAATAATAACTAATACTTAGTATGACATCATACATTCATAATGATCATTAGCAAAGCCTCTAATATTGATAATAAAACAAGTAACTTAATTGTTTATAGTATTTTTATTGAGGAACTTAACAAAGAAGAAAAGAGTGAGAGAATGCCCTCCATCTTGAACTGTGTCTGTAGGGGGTGTGAGTATTGGGGTATATTGAATGGGTGAAGATTCCAGCGAATACGGTGGTTATGAATTCTGTTCACCAAATATTTCTTCCATAATGTGGCAATAATCAACATTACAAACTCGTTTTGGGTGGGTAGGACTTTATGACTAGTTTTGGTGGGTAGAAGGGATATTTCTCACTCAGGCTGGACAATCGTCATTGTGATGTCTCTCTGTTCTCTTTTTTCCCCATGACCTGATAATATTTAAAATATTTACTCACATTCTCCTCCTTGAAAACCTGAGTGACTATAATAAACACTACTGTAGTTGATGGATTCATTTCACAAGAAAGAAATGGACATTTGTGTATACAAACCACAAAGATTTTGGAACTGTTTGCTACTACAACATAAACTAGACACACCAAGATAATGAGCTACACATTTAAAGGGAACTAGTAAGAAACAAATTCAATCCTGGACAAGGTATCCAGAAAATCAGAAAAATCCAGAGGCTGTAATAGAAAGCTGAGACAGACAGTGTTAGAGAATAATTGAATACCTACTGGATTGGACAAAAAAAGGGCCTTGATGTAAGTGCCCTCATCAGAGAAAGCTATCTGAGATAAAAAGGGGGAAAAGCAATAGTGCCTTAGAATTCCAGGGAGGATGGGCATGATACTTCTGTATTGCTGAATCAGTCTAGTTATTGGATAACAATTATTTGCTTATGTGTATCAAACCTGTGACCAACCACTTAATTCATATAGTTTAATACTGAAAGAGAATGTATGCTAGAAGTAGATTTTGGATATCACAAAATAAATTGAGTAAAAATTATTCATTTGGTTGTATGTATCAAATTATTTCCTATAAAAAAGACAAACCATGAAAATATGACCTTTATTTTGAACATGTTTATTTCTTTTCATTTTCTAATCAGGTATCATTGGAAGCTCCCCCTTTTGTTTTGCTATTTATTTCTTCACTATAGACTTCAACCCTCTGCTGAACGTAGAACTGTGATTTCATTGTCACATATACACTCTTCCTCTAAAACTCTTACTATGGTAAAGCTATTGACAAAGAACAGAAATTAACAAAAATATGAGAAGCCTACATGATTTGTATTCTAAAGCTTATGCTAATCTAAACTGAAAAGTTATTTAAAATTATCAAAATCAAATATCATTTTATCAGCTATACACATACAGATGCCCACATATACTCTGATAAACCACTTCAGAACAACTGCAATAAAATATTGTTTCTCTTCTATTATTTCCTCTTCTGATATATCTGCCAATAAGGTTATTTTTAACTCAACTTGTAATCCCATGACAAAACGGTGATTTTTGGCAACAGTGATAGTGTATCAACCCATCTATCTAAAATAAACTTAAAATGAGAGACAAAAATGATTTCCATGAAATTGTTAATGAAATCCTATCAGTACTACATATACATACATATACATTATATCTATTAGTCTTCATATCTTGGTGACTTAGTAAGCAAATGCTTTATGAAATTAAACTGTCACAAGAATTTTTCCATTTTTTAGAAAGCATAATATCAGGACACCAATTAAATGTGTGGTCTTTTATTTGATATAGTACCTTGTTATCTATATTGCAGAGATACAGATAAAATCCTCTTTGAATGAGTTTAATGATTCTGAACATTTCCCATCTTGTACTCATCAGCTCTTCAATATTCTTTTTCTCTCTTATAAGTTTTCTGACCAGCAGTTTTCTATCATAAGTAAATGAATAACAATTCTGGAAATCAGCAAGGCCATCTCAGCTGATGAAAGCAAAAATGGATCTCTTACCTTGCTACTTTAAAGTTAACTGAGTGTTTCATTGAGATAAAATACTAAACTCTTCTTAGTATTATTATGTGTATCCTGTGCTATATATTTGAAAAAATATTCCTATAGACATAAGGCCTAGTTACTTGTAAAGCTTTGAAAATATATATAAGGCATAAAATAATTGCTTTATGTTAATCTTTGGTCTAGATAAGGGTGCTACATGATTTAGCTAACCTGAGAAGGGTCCTAATTATACAAATACATGTATTACAATTACTTATAAATTAAGAGAGTCCATAAATCATGCTTATTTTAAGTGACTTAAGCTAATTATATGTCATTTGGGGAAGGACTGAATATTATCCCCCCTCCCAATTAATATCCAATGAATATGTTTAAGTCCTAACATAGCACCGCAGAATGTGATTGTCTATGGAGATGGGGTCTGTAAAGATAATGAAGTTAAGTGAGGTCATTAGTGTGGGTGCTAATCCAATAATTCTGCTGTCTTAATGAGAAGGAAATTAGAATATATCTGGGCTACACCTTTGTCAGGGAAAGAGGGTAAGTAAGGTATCTAGGGTTTCACAGGTTCTCTCCCTACTGTGCAATTTAAATACAAGAATGGGGATTAGAGGTAAGGATGGGAAAGGCAGGGTCCCTGAGAGGTTAGTTATCTAGGTCACCCAAGACTTTCTAAAAGGGGAACTTCATGAATGAGGGTGGTCTGGTTTTTCATTTAGCTAATTTGCTAATAGCTGGGTCAGGTCACAAAGCTAGCAATATGTTAATTCCAGGTGGAAGTCTTTGAAATGAATACCTGGGCAACCAGAAACGTAATGCCAGGCTCTCACACTATAGTAATTCTGGACTCCTAAAATGAGCTATTTTTTTTGAGGAAGTATTTTGTTTTATTGTTATTTAGTTGTTCGCACCAGCTGTCTTCCCCTACCAACACTACCCCAAAACCCAGGACTCAATCCTAGGGGGATATGGTGTGCACTTCTTCAGAGGTGACTGACCTAACCGCTACTCCACCAGGGTGTGTCCTAAAATGAAATTTTTACGTGATTCTTCTTTAATTAAGTAAGAGTCTGAGAAATATTAGCATTATTTCTTTAAATTCCTCTCCTGGTCTTCATTTGTGTTATAATTTTTTAAAAAATTGTAGCAAATGCATTGATTACTTTCTCATTTTCTTTTGTGTATTTTCTACATGTGCTGTCTTTATGGTTACCAAGGGATTACATAAAATATAACAATCTACTTCAAACTGAATTAACTTCAACTTAATTGCAATCAATTATTAAAAAAATCTACTTTACCATTTACCACCCACACACACTTTAAAGTTAATGATGCCACAAATTACATCTTTTAATATTTTCTATTCATAGTTTTTCTAACATAGTTTTTAATATATGCTTTTGCTTGTTACATTTATAGTTATTTTTTGTTAGTCTTTCGGTTTTGTATTTATTTTACTTCTTTAAACTCTACACCATAATTAAGTGTTTTATATACCGCCCTAACAGAATTAAACTATTTCACATTCCTATGTATTTACCTTCGTCAAATGGTTGTATATGTTTGAATGCTTTCATGTTATTGCCTAGTGGATTTTGATATCAACTTGAAAGACTCCCTTTAATATTTCCAGTGGTCTGACAGATGTGAACTCCTTCAACTTCTGTTTATTTTGGAAGTGTTTATTTCTCCTTTATTTTTGAAGGATTATTCTGCTGGGTCTGTTTTGGCTTCCCTTCCAGTACTTTGCAAGTGCTATCACTCCACTTCATTCTGAGTTCTGCTGTCACGCGTACGGAAATTCCTTGTATATAAAAATCACTTTTCCTCTTTTCAAGATTAGCATTTTGTATTTTACTTTCAGCAGCTGGAACATAATGTGTCTCTGTATGGGATCTTTGGAGTCATCCTATTTAGAGTCTTTTGAGCTTCGTGAATCTGGATGCCAAATTTCCTCCAATTTGAGAAGTATTAGGTCATTATGTCTTCAAATAGGCTCTCTGTCCTTGGTTTTGTCAATGTAGGCTGCTTAATGGAAACTGTAGACTGAATGGTTTATAGACAGCAGAATTTATTTCTCACAGTTCGGAGGGTTAGAATGCTAATCTCACAGTGCCAGTTCTAGCAAAGCCCTTTACTGAGTTATAAACTGCCATCTTTTTTCATCTTTACATGACAGAAAGGGGTGAAAGAAATCTCTGGGGTCTCATTTATAAGGATACTAATCTCATTCATAAGGGCTCCACTTTCATGACCTAATCACCTCCAAAAGATCCACTCATAATACCAGTTCATTGGTGGTTAAGACTTCAACATATAAGTAATAATTCAAACATAACATCTCCTTTCTCTGCTTCTTCTACTTGGGGACTTCATAATGTATACACTGTTTCCTAAATCTTTCAGAATTCCTTTACTTTTATATTTTCTCTGACTCCATTCGCTAATTCTTTTCTTTGATGAACTCTGCTACTGAAACCTAGTGGTGAATTTTTCAATTCAGTTATTCTTCAGTTACAGAATATCTTTTCGGCAATTTTTTTTTTTTTTTTTTTTTTTTTTTTTTTTTTTTTTTTTTTTTTTTTTTTTTTTACAGTTTCTATCTCTGCTGATATTTTGTTGATGCATCATTATCCTCATTTCATTTAGCTGCATGTGTTCTCTTGTAGTTCGGTGAACCTCTTTAATATGGTTATTTTGATGATCTTGTCAGGTAATATATAGCTGTCCATTTCTTTGTGTTGCTTTTGGAGATTTATTCTTTAGATTGGACCTTGCATCTCTGTTTCTTCATAGGCTTTGTTGCTTTTTAAGCTTGGATTTGGACATTTAGAGAAAACTCACTGCTGTAAGACCTTATGGACTGGTTTTGTGCTGGAGAGTCCCGTCCATCAGTCTAGTGGGACATTTTTCTGAGAGATTTTAGCCTCTTGCCCCCTCTGGTGTCTGAAGGGAGCTGGGGAACTGAACTTCCCTTTGTGCCAGACCTCAAGTCTGTAATGAATGCTGTTCCCCATTAATGCTTTCAGTCAGTCAAGAGAAAAATAAGTCCCTTGTAAAGTCCCTCCAGAAGTCAAACTTTCGGAAATATGCCCCACTTTTCTGCCCTCCTGTTGGAAGTGCAAGTTACTTAATGCTATTTCTGCCTCAGTGTTTGGTCAAGTGCCCTGCGGAGTTTTATACCAACCTCTGCCTTCTGTACATAGCACAGGTCCTTGAGAAGTCTGTAGCGTCACAAGTGAATCCAAGGCTCCTAGTGACAATGCTCCTATTCCCTGGTGCCTTCTTGTATGCTTCTTAGTTAAGAACTTCATGGAACTTACCAAAATTAACTTCTTTTTATTTGATTTGACCACGCTGGTCTGAGCCTAGGAACCTCACAGCACTCCATTCACAGATCCTGATAATAAAGACCTGTACCTGAGGTCTCCTCTCTCGGTCTGCATCTGTCCTGACTATCCCATGTGTCTCATTTCTTGCCTTGAGGCAAGAAATGAACTTCTTCCAGGACCTATAGGTAATAAACCCCTCTATTCATTTTCCATTGTGTTCTTTTGTTGCCTGGAGTCCATTATCCAGCACCTGAGGTTGTACTTAACAAATCCAGCACCCTGAGGCTCTATTTAACAAATGTCAATAACAAATTCGTAATACTGCCAGAGGGGGTGGGAAAGCCACAAAATGGAGATATTACCAATTTGTGGGCTGTGTTGACTTGGTGGCAGAATTTTCATGGGTGAAACACAACAAACAACACATGTACTTTTTTCAATGCATTTTTTGTTGGCTTTGCATTTTCTCTGAATACTGAGACCCCTTAACTGGCTCAGGAATTCTCAGAAAAGCTTTTAGACTGCAGGTCTCTGTTAAGTTACTGTCTCAATGGGGAGATGAGATCTGCGTCTTCCTACTCTACCTGCTCACCTGAATTCTTAAGACTAATTTTTAAGAAAGAAAATTACAGAGTAGCAATACATTTTCTATAGGAGAAAACCAGTTTGAGAGTGGATTTATCTTCAGAAACAATGGAGGCCAGAAGAAAGTGGCATACAATTTCTTACAATTCTCTAAGAAAAGCACTGTCAACCCTAATTTCTATAGCCAATGAAAACATGCTTCAGAACTGAAGGTGAAATCAAGCATTCTCAGATGGAGATGGAACGAATCAGTGACCAGCACATCTATCCTAAAAAAAATGGCTAAAGGAAATTCTTCTACCAGAATGGAAATGACGAAGAAATCTTGAAACATCAATAAACAAGCAAGAAGAATGCAAACAGTTAAATTATGGTTAAATTGACTATATATTCTTTTTCCTCTTGAGTTTTTAAAATTGTTTGATACTTAAAGCAAAATTCATAACATTATTTGATATGATTCTTATTTATGTGGCAATGCATGATGATATTTAGGGTCATTATATTAAACAGGGAAGGATAGAAGGATTTAAAGGGTAATAAGGTTTCTGCACTTAAACCACTGAAACATCAACATCAATAGATGTGATACGTAAGAGTCACAACTAAAATCACTGGTATAAAGGGGCATACAAACTGGTGGTGGTAACCATGGGGTATGGGTGCTGAGGGATATGACAGTGTGTGATGAAAATAAGCAGCATGATAGGGAATCATTTGATAACCAAAGGCAACTATCCTGTTTGTGTCAACATATAAACATCTTCCCATGTGCTAAAATGGCATATTGCACCAATGACACTTTTTCTTTTTCTACAGAGAGGAAAAGCAGAATTAGTATGAAGTAGTGGTAAAGAGTCCTTATTCTTGTCCATAGAAGGAGAAAATGCTCCAGACAGTGCTCATGTATTAATAAGCTCAGGCTGCCATGATGAAATACTATTGACTAGGTAACAACGAACAGACAAAAACAAATAAGAGTTCTTAAACAACAGAAATTTATTTCTGACTATCTAGAGACAAGGAAGTTCAAGATCAAATGTGAGAGCAAAGTAGTTTTCATTCTGAGGTCTCCCTCTTATCCAGTAGGTAGCCAATATCTTTCAGAGCTCACATGCGCTCTGATTCGTGTGTATGCAGAGAAAGAGAGCAAACTCTGTCCTCTCTCCAGAGTATAAAGAGAAATAATCATATCAGAGGGATTCTATACTCATGACCTGTTCCTAATTCTCTCTCAAGGGCCCTTTTGCTAAATACCACCTCATTAATGGGTTACAGAGTCATCATACAAATTTGGGGGAAGGGGGATACAAAAATTCAGTCCATAAAAGTCCACTGCAAAATTTGAGACTTAATATAAAATGAAAATGTGGGGTCACCGTGTATAAAAAGCAGGGAAAAAAAGTTCCATTAAAGTTAATAAAATACAATGCTTTTTCCTTTCTTCTCCTGCATCCTTTCTTAAAATGGTGATTTTTTTCATGCTATTTAATGTCATTCTAAGTAAAGGAAAATTAAAATGTTACATGATTAGCATGAGTTTTCATGTTTATATTTTGCACAGATAGTCTTAAATGCAAACAAAAGAACAATGAACTGGCTCATAGAGTCACTGAAATTGTATAATAGGCATTTCATAATTTTTTAAATTTCATACTTACCAAAACAGTGCAAACTTTATACAAAATTAATTTTAATATTTTTACTTTACTTCTTCATATGCAACTTTACAAACCTTTACCTTTGGTCTACTGATGACTAAGAACAACTAAAAGGAAAAGGTATCCCTAATTTCCCGCTATTTTTACTTTTCTTCCTTGTCATCATTTTAAGTCTAAGTTTGTAAGTTTCCAAAACATGCTTACTGTGCACTCACTTTGACTTGTACTGAACTGCCAAATATGAATTCACCCAAATTCTGTGTCCATGGTACATCTGAGTGCTCTATGTAAACAGGGAGACCAAGGGATGGCTGAACACACGTTTGACTGCATTTCCTCCATTAATGGATGCTCCACTGTCCCAGTGGATTTCATTTACAAAGCACAAGTTGAATGATAAGCTAATTAAGGATTTGAAGGACAGCAATAGCAGAACAATTAACCAAATATGGTTTCTCTCTAAACGTCTCAATTACAAAGCAGTTTACTTTTTAAGATATCACAGACAGTATCTCACCTCTGGCGGGAGCCACCACTCTTTCATGTGTTTGCCTAACCAGACATACTCAAGATGACTTCCCTTTGGATTAGTTCAAAATTAACTCACCTGGAATGTTACTGGCATCTGAAAAATTCCTTCACTTTGGTCATAGTCTATATAAGTTAGAAAGAAATCTTTCGTTCCGCCCCCACTCAAGAAGATTGTACAGAAGTGAATACGGGGTTCTAACAATAATGCAGGGTCTGCCTGCCACACTGTGATAACCCAACTCAGTTAAAGGCACTATATTGTCCAGAGGCAAAGAGCTCTGGAATTTTACTAACACCTGCACATTCCTCTTTCATTCTTTGTCTTCTTGGAAGATAAGGTGCAATAGGGAACTAACTCTTAGTGGATCTGAAAGGGAAAAGATTTACTTAAAAGCTGATGCCATGTGAAATCCTTAGTGCCTCATTTAATTCAGATTTGGATTACACCTAATTGGGGGGCAACTAGAAAATAACCTTTATTGTACCATTCTAAACATTTTAATATGATTCCTTAAAATTTTGTGGTAGCAAACTCTAAAAAATGTTTCTTACCTGCAATAATTAGAAGCAAAATCATTCAAATGAAAAGGTTTGTGTGTGTATGTGTATGTGTGTGTGTGTGTGTGATTTTTGTGTGTGTGTATGTGTGTGTGTAGCAATACTTTAACTAGAATTTGCTATGAGTCATTTCTTTGGATATATTTTAAGTGCAAGGGTATAAAAGTTTTTACTTTGAACGTGTGGCTCAAGGGAATTGAGAGTCTATAATCACGCTAATATTGATGGATACTACTGCTTGAAAATAAATGGATATGATTGTTTTGCTTTTTTTACTATATACTTGATTTGGAACTGTTCTGACTCAATGAGATTTATTGGTCAAATATTTTATAACTGTTTCAGGATAAACTTGTGATATTTAGAGATTTTTGAGTAATTTTCAGCTCATTCTCTTTTGCATAATGCTTTGCTTCGATAATTCAGAAGGCTCATTTTGTGTAAGGGTGATGATGAAATAGTCTGGAAAACAATTCTCATGAGAAATATTGTTCAGCGCATTAAAATGGGAAAACAGTTCAATGAATACATCACAGTTGAAGACGAAAAACGCAAAGGCAGACACAATTTTTACATAAAGTAAGATTTTCCAAGGCCTACAAAGTAGGTAAAACATTAAATCTAGCACAGGAACATTATCTGATAGCTTCCAACTTACCATCCAATTATAAAACTGTCATTCACCATCTGCCAGACTCCATGCATGGACATTTATCTCCATGATGGGTCACTGAAGGGGGCTATCAGTGTCATCACTACTTTATCTAATGAGAACCCTCTCCACGTGCACCCGTCCTGACAACTTGAGTCCGTATTACTCATTATTGTCAGCCTACAATCAAGTGAATGGAAACCACAACTTAAGCTGTCATTTCTTGAGAACACATCAAAAATCATAACTTCCAATAATTTAGATATAGTTAAGTCTTCCTCCAGGTTTTTGCCCATGGATATTTTGTATACAGTTCATATCATCATGAAAAATTTACCCTTTTCTAAAACATACCCTAAATTATATTTATACTCCCAGAATGATACCTCACTGAAAAATCCTACAATATGGGTCTTGCATAAATGAAAAACATATAGTTAGCATCCTTTTCACACCCATAGATGTAATATTTCCCATAGTTCACACTCATGACAGATTTCAGATTTGTCTTTATACTCCTACATAATTAAACATAAATCCTAGAGTCAAAAAATTTAGAGGAAAGAAGAGGCTAAGAGTAAATTACTCTTAGGAGTGTCCAAAATCCTAAAAGTGAACCAAAAACATTAAAGGAACATAAATACACTAGCAATACATGGATTTCATAGAGTATCCATTAAAAGTTATATAAGAAATCAATGCCTTATAGAAGAAACAACGATTTTAATGCATCATTTTTCTCAATTACCTTAGTTTTTATCAATCTCCTGCCAACAATGTTTTATCTTTTTGTTTCAAGACTTAAAAGTTGGGAAAATAGTAGACAAAACTTTGGTGAGAGCAGAGGTACACTGACATGCAAAAGATAAATCTAAGCCTTTACTGAACTTCAGGCCTTTGTGAGTATATCTATCTGTCTGTCTGTTTGCCTGTCTGTCTATCTATCTATGAGTATATATAACAAAATAAGAGCACTGGTGAAAATAGAAAGTGTCTTAAGAAGATGTTCTGAAGTAAATTCCAAAAAGGAAAGTAAACCACTAATCTGTACTTAAAGATTGTGTGACATCTATCAATCTTTGGTACAGAAAAAAAAAATACGAAGTAATGATGAGGAAAGGAGATATTTGTATTTCTTAATCATATTTTCTCCTTCAATCCAACCAAAGAGAAACAAAGAACACATGTAATCATTTTCATTCATAAGTCTTAAAAAAAAAGAATGGGGGATATATAGCAGAATCTCTCCTCTCTAGGTATAGGTGAATATGTAAAGTTTAGATATAACAATATTCCTATTTTTCTCTTCTGCTCTTTTCTAAGTTTATCAGATTTTAAAAACAGAGTGATACATTATCCATGAAGGTATTTTCTTAGGCTAACAAATCAGAAAATATCACCAAAATGCTATCTCACTGATGTTATTATCTTGCTGTACATATGGGAAAACAAAAACATAAAACAAAAAACTTCAAATGAGAGTATCACTGACTTGATTTGATAATTTACATAGCCTATGAACTAGTAAAATATCAGTCTCCCAACTCTGTCATCCAATGATATATAACATGCTCACTCATTTTTAGATTTTAGGGAAGTATCAAGCATTTTTTAATGCTATGGTAAATGAGTAACAGAACATGGATTATTAGTAACATAAGTTTATTATAGACTGAGTTAATTCATTCAATCTTTAGCAGTCCTTAGAGAATACAGCACTGTGAATTCTTGGGAATGATGATATGTTAAGGAACATTAGCTCTAGTTGTGAGGACAAGTGAAAAGCATAACGAAAAAAGCACACTAACTCAGAGAACTGGGAAGGACATTTTGGAAGATGTTCATTTTGGTCTGTAACTTAAAGCATGAAAAAAGTTTCTACTTAGAAAAATTAACTAGAGCATTCTTTGCTTAAACTGTAAAAAAAAAACAAACAAATTCTACACAGTGGTCTATTGCTTAACCTGCTTTTGTGTTCTGTGGTTACAGTTTCTAAATAATTAAAAATATTTATAAAATTAGAAAATTTTTATTTAACATTTCTTTATATTGAATATTTAATGACCACGAAGCAGTCATTGAAATAATATTAAGTAAGCAGTAAATATTTTTAAAATGTTGAATTTCAGGAGAAAATTGAAAAGTTGAAAGTCTTCATCAACTTCATCAACTAAAATTAATTGAGCTTTAATTAAAGGCTATAGATCAATCTTTACTATAAATTGATGAAATAAAATTATCTTTTGAGTGTGAAATCCTGTACACCATTCTGAAGTACTACAGTCTTCATAGATTCTTTAGCTTATATACATTGCTCAGAATCAGAATAGTTTGATTAAAAAGGAAACAAATCTTCTAAATCTCTTATAAAAGCATTCATCTACCTGCTACAGAACTTAAAAGATAAGCTGTTGGAGAATAAAAATGATAAATTTATAAGGAAATGCCTAAGTAAGACTGATGAATATGGACATAGTTTTATAAAAAAATTCAGAACATAAATAAGAATCAAAAATAGTATAACTAAGATCTGTGCTAAAATGCCTGTTCATAGTAAGAAACACATTACTTATTAAGTATGGACTCAAACTGAACCACTTTTGTAGAAGACTGAGTGTGTTATTGTACTAAAAGTGAGGGGTTAGTGCAGTGAATTTTTGTCTGTTGTTCAGAAGTCTGCCGGCTGACGGGTGCTGGACAGTTCCCCTGATGTCTGCCAGACTTCCCTGGATCTCAGCTTGGCTGCTCAGGCATCTATCATCACATGGCAGTTGGGCAAAGGGCTGGATCCTTTAGGAAGGACAGCCTCTCTCACATTCTGGAGGTTGACTAGCTGTCTGCTGAGACAATGGGAGTCTCAGGACCAATTGTCTCTCATCATCCAGGCAGCTTCCTGGGCTTATTCTCATGGTGACTGGGCAGCTTTCCAAAAGAATGAGCTGAAGCATGCAAGGTCTCTGGAGACATATGTCTCTTCCACTGCAAACTATTTGTCAAAAGAAGTAAAACGGTCAGCCTAGATGCAAGCAGTAGCAAAAGCATGTATATTCCAATTTTTTATAAAAAAAAATCCTGAAAAGTCATTTTGCAAATATCAGTGATTACAGGGAACAAAATGATTTCCATCATCTTTTTTAAGTCAATCTACCATTTTAGGCTATTAAGTATTTATGTCACTTTCTACATTTTGCAAAATATACTGAAGTAAGCAGGCTATAGATTATGGTCAACTCTGAAATACCAAAATTACTCATCTGATAAATGCAGGATGACATAGGTAACAAAACTAATAGATTCTGGCATTCTGTGAATTTATTTAAAAAATCAAGACTCAAAGCATGAGTGAGAAAATGCAAGCGCTGAACAGAATTTAACAGTTACTGTAAAACAAAAACAAAAAATACTCAGAAAAAGGGATCCTGCAAAATCTCTCATCTGGAAGTTCAACTGTAGAAGACATTTGTAAAAGTATAATGCCATCATAAATCAGTAGACTCCATTATACACATATACACTAGCAACCTGTTCACTTTTAAAAGGGCTTTGATGATAGTAATTTATACATTTGAATAATTTTATATAATTTTCCAATCCAATTTAGATGAAATTTCATCTTCCCAAGGTGAGATTATATCTATAACCATAAATGGAATTCTAAACAGTGAGTATGTGTTTGAAAGTAAGGATGAAGCTATTTTTCTTTTCTTTGGGATTTTTCTTTACTTCTCAGCAAAAAGCAATTGAATTACAGGCAATTAATTGGATCTATGGTCCTTATCTTGTGTATTTAAAATTATTAAAAATTTTAAAGATGTCTTTTTATTCTAATTCTACTAAAAATAGCAATTACTGTGGTAGGCACTATGATATTTCATACAGTCTTCACAATATCTATGTAAGGTAAGACATATCTTTATCCACTTTTTATCTAAGACTAAATCCAGTTTCATAGAAGTGTATTTCTTTTTCTTTCTTTTTTTAAAGGAAAGGTGAAGGCAGGAATGAAGATGAGTAGGCAGGCAGTAAGGAAGAAGGAGGAAGAAGTAGTAGTTCAAACATTCTTAGTTTTCACAATGGTTGCTGACCCGGGTCTTGAACCCAGAACCCAGGACCTTGGGACGTATCTGGGACTGCTCCCAGGGGGTCCTAGACCACTGGTGCACCAGGGCACACCCAGAAGTGTATATTTTTTAAACAACAATTTGATGGTTAGTGACTGACAATGGCAAGACTCAAGTTTTAACAATATGACGCTGTAATTGAATTATTAGTCAATATAACTGCTTTTGTACAGTGTGAAATAATAGGGAGGTATACTAATTAACTTACTGTTGCTTTGGTTTACTTTTACCTGTATTCATATTTGACTACAATGAAACAGTTAAAGTAAATGACAAACTCTATTTTGTGAGAGAGGTGTTACCAGTGGCATGGACATCCCTACCTAACCTAATGAAGGCAATTTGGCATTAACTTTGTATCCATCTTTTCCTCTACTTGGCTATTTTCTCCTTTATCACACCCTTTACCAATATTTGGCAATAATTTTTTTGATTTAATGTCTAGTTTTTTGTCTCATCTCCTGTTTCTATTGTGAATTAGACCATCCACTCGATTTTTGTTTCTTTTTCGTATCTTTGTTCCAAGACGTATCTTAAATTTTATTCTTTGTTTTTAAAAGTAGCTTGGCTACTTCATTTTGTATCTGTTAAGTCCAATGTCTAATATACAAATAAGATTTTTCTGCTGTCTGCTGTACTGCTGATTTTTATCATATATGCATTTCTTTGTGTGTCTGATTATCTTTGATTCTGTGTCTAATATTAAATCCCTAAAAATATTTTAGTATTTTGAGACATAACATGAAGTATATTCTTCCAAAGAGATTGTACTACATTTTTTCATACATAGGGGAGAAGTACAAAAACTAAAGTAGACACACTTCATGTGTCTCATTACAGCAAATTTAAAACAACATGAGAAATTAAGTCCAGAGCTAGAATAACTTTGATATTTTTTCCTCATAGAATTCACTTCTGCTTTGAATTCACTTTTGCATTAGTTAATCAAGTTAATTGTGAGAAGCATTTTCTGTTAGACTCCTCACTTGCACAATCTCTAAGATATTATTTCAATTCCACTTGTCATCTGAGACCATCAAATGAATTAAATTTGTATATAAGAGCACAAAACAACAAAAAAAGCATAGAAAACATAGGTGATAAGCTCCCTAACTGCAGCCTTAGTGGATGCATCTCCAAACAGCAAGAGAAACAAAAGCAAATGTAAACAAATGGAAGAATAAAAATAAAAATAAATGTCTGCACAGTGAACCACTGTTAAGTTAACCAATTAATGGAAGCAGATATTTGCAAAACATTTATCAGACAAAGGGCTGATGTCTAAAATATATAAAGAATTCATAAAACTCAACAACAAAAACCAAACATTCCAATTAAGGAATGGACAGAGTATCAGAAGATACTGATCAAGAAGAATTATAGACGGCAAAAAGACACATGAATATATGTCAATTTCTCTTATTGTTAAGGAAATGGAAATAATAACAACAATGAGATATCACCTTATACCTGAGCGTGACTATTATCACAAACAAGAAACAATGAATATTGGCAAGGATGTGGAAAAGAGGAAATCCTCTGATATTATTGGTGGACTATAAATTAGTAGCCATTATGGAAAGCAGTATGGAAAATCTAAAAAAAAAAAAAGAAAGGACAGAATAGAAACATACACAGGGAAGAAAAGATCAAAAGTCTGACATATATAAAAGAGGAAATGGGTATAGTGTCAGAGAGGAAAAGAACACAGTATATGGGGACTGGAGACTCCAATGACAGATGTAGAACACTTTTATTTAGTAATTCACCTCATCTATGCTTCGAATAATTATCCTTGGATTTAAATTTTGATAGAAATACTGTTTTGATTTGAAAATATGAATATTAAATGTTATGCTATATTTACACAATGAAGGTAATTATACTTGTAAGTCTGTCTTGCTTAAAAGGCTATTCATAATCAGCTGAGATAATACTTTATTTGTATATCAACAAAAGCATTTTGTTTGTAATATTAAGGGGTTTAAATTGGGGGCATTGGCAGATCATGCTTTCTGCTTAAGTATAAGAGCAATGAATCATAC
This sequence comes from Solenodon paradoxus, assembly GCA_004363575.1. Taxonomy (NCBI): domain Eukaryota; kingdom Metazoa; phylum Chordata; class Mammalia; order Eulipotyphla; family Solenodontidae; genus Solenodon; species Solenodon paradoxus. The sequence goes on from RJWH01001275.1 coordinate 291,963, forward strand.
TTCTGTTTTGGAAGAAAGAGCAGAATAAGAAAATAAATGTGCGCTAATTCAATGACATTTAAAAAGTATTTACTTCTTTTTTATGCTATAGATATTTTTGAAATTACAAGCTACTGATGAGGAATATTATAAAATTGCAATAATATTAAATACAATAATGTGAAATATATTAAAATGACATTCTCCTCTTAAGACTTGATTGTAGAGGTTAAAAAGGCTAAGAAATTAGGATTGGGTTTTTCTGCTCAAAATATATGGGATATAAAACCTTCTATCTTTTTTTTAAAAAAAAGAGTGTAAGACAAACTGATCCCACTCAGTAAGCCTAAGCAAAGCCTAGCAAAGTAGTAGATTAACCTAGGAAAGCCTAGTGTGAGACTGAGCAGGAGTCACAGTATTCTGACATGAACATGGAATAACCAGGCAAGTATTCCTGCTGGAACGCATCTAAGTGGACGTTGTACTGGCCACTGCTTTAGTTTCCGTAGTATTTTACTATTCTGGAAAAAAGCTTAACTGCTAATGGATGCATGTTATATTTAAATATGAGTATAATTAATTTTGTTACTTTCAGATGTTCAGAGGACATATCCCCTTCGATATATAATGAACACGAGAAAGCACCAGACACTGGTGCTTTCTGAGGTGGCTGCCACCATGTAGTCCTCTGCACTACAAGAGGGAAGAGCCACATGGAATCTGTGGTGCAATTTCTAGGACAGATTTAAAGATAATTCTTATATGGCAACCTAAGATCTTCCTCTTCTTTGATCTTGTTTCACTGTTATCAAAGATTCATCACACTGATTTTCCATTGACCAGAAAAGTTTGGCCTTGGTGTTGGTTTTGGTGGAGGTGCAAAGGCTGAAGGAGAAAGAGGATGCTACTGGATAGAATTCTCTGGAAACAAGAACTCAGCCCGGGCATGCTCCGAAAATGTCCCTGGTACTGCATGGAAACATGTTTTGTAAAATTTATGATCACACAGACATAAAGAATGCCCAATCTGGACTCCTGGGTTGAAATCCTAGCCTGGCATTACCTAGCGATAAGATCATAGGAAGTACTTAACTCTTCCCGGTTTCTTTGACAATATAATAATAATAGTAATAAAAATGCATGTCACAGCTTCATCACTTATTGCTTTTTGCTTTATTTAAAACAATGCCTGGAAGGTAAAAAATGCTCAATAAATGTGAGGCATATAAAAAGATACCTAAGAGCTATCCTCAAGCACAATATGACGGTCCTAACATCATAGTTTTGGGTGCCATGAACAATACAATTGCCTTTAGCTTATATTTTCTTATTGAAGGTCCAATCAACTATACTTCTCCTGAAATTATAATACTGAGATATATATTTCAGTCAGCATATAACTGACTTAAAATTAAAAATTGATATTGAAGATAGTTCTAACATCGGCGTTTTTAAGCGGTCTGTGATATTCCTAATAGGTCCTTTATATGTTTTTTTCTATTCTAAAACTTACCTTATATTGAAATAAAGTATATATAATGATGGATTCCAATACAAACTGCTTCTTAACCTAAGTATTCTGGTATGGCACAACTTATATTATTTTTGTATTTTGAAATTAGGCACAAAACCATCTTTACACTGAAATTTTACAAAAAATAAATGTGTAAAAAATCAAAAGCTTGTTCTGATCAGACTTAGCAAAATGCTTCCATACAGAGTTATAGTTTTACTCTCTACAGTTGGATCATAATTTTAAATGTCCATATGTGCTTTCACCTAGTGCTTTATCAAGGACACATAGATATTCTCCATACTACATTAAACTTAAGTGCAGCTTTTTATTATTATTTATATAGAGCACATCATGCATGTAGAATAGAAGGCCACCTATCAAGCGTGATTTAGAAACTTGACAATGTCTAGAGTGCTCCTGAATCTCTCTCATTCTCTTGCTGTAAAGCTTGAAATCACACTTACTAGTGTCACTTCTCTGGGTAACAGCATTCTTTTTTTGAACATTTCTTTTTGTTCTATTGCCCAGTTATTTTGAGAGATAATTGACAAATAACATTGGATATGTTTAAGGTATATAAATTTCAAGGTGTACATTATTCACAATGTAACCAACTGATTCAGTTGGTTAATATAGTTATGTAATCAACCATTTTGATGTTAATTACACAGCCATCACCTCACATAGCTACTGTGTATGTGTATGGTGAGAACATTTAAGATCTTCCTTAGCAAATTTCAAGTGTATAAAACAGTATCGTCATAGTAGCCATGCTATATAGTAGGTCATTTGGTAGTCTATTTGGTAGTCTATTTATAATTTAGTGAGAGATACTTAAACTTTTCTTAACAATATTTCTTCAAGATGAAACACATGAACCACTATTTGCAGTTTAACAGACATCTCTTCATCACCTAGTATGGGAAAGAGAATAATGAACGTCTCAAAGAGGACCCTCCTCAGCCCCAGATTCCAAGAATGTGCTGCATCATATCACAAAGGGAGTTAAGTAGCAGATGAAATTGTTTCCTAGTAGCTGACTTAAGGAGTGGGAAGAGATCCTACTGACTCAGCTAAATTCAATATAACTCCTGGGGTTCTTAAAAATGATAGGAGTGATGGCCTTGTCAGAGAGCACTGCAGTATGAGACAGACTGAACAGGTGTTGCTGACTTTGAATATGCTGGAGAGTCTGAAACAAAGAATTCTTGAGGCCACTAGTCAATGCAAATGTCAAGGATATAGATTCTCATAAGAATGTCCCTCCCAAAAAACAAAACAAAACAAAACAAAAAATAACATAGCTCTGGGGACATTGTAATTTTACCTCTGTAAGAAGCATTTTGGAATTCTGACCTCCAGAACCACAAAATAATAAGTATGTTTAAGCTATTAAGGTCCTGGTAATTAGCTACAGTTGCAAATCAAAACTAAGATACATGGAGAAGATGGGAAAAGTTTCATGTTTAGGTAACTATACATGGAGGTGTGTGAGAGAGCCATTAACATCAGTAGAAGTGTGAGAATGGTCAAAATTGTTAATACTATCAAGATAGAACAGGATTTCAAAATGGCCCTAGGTAGCTATTTCATGTAGTAGGTGTATGACTAAATGAACTGAAAATGTGAAAGAACGAAATTACACCTACTCGCAGTATTGTTGGAAATAGGACTTAAATACACTTAGACAGACAGACAGACGCACACACACACTCACCAAGTTTTTAAATACATTAAACTAGCTGTGTATTTTGACATCCAAAAAGGCTGTCGCATACTTTAATTCAAAAAGTCAAGCAGTATTTACAGATCACATACTATGTATTGCTATGTTAGTTCAGCTACAAGAATCTCGGAATGATACTTGGGTTTCCTATATTTTAAATTATAAAAGTAAGTTCAGGAAGAAAGAAGTACTCTCCCAAGGTTCCACAATTACTAGCTAGAAAGCTAGGCTTCAAGTCAGGTCTGCTGGCGCCTCTAAGGGAGTCTCATTACTGAATCTATGGATCACAAAAAATGTCCATAGTCAAAAATCAGTGGGTCTAGGATTTGAATTGGAAATTATGTCTTTATTTTTACTAATATCTAAATGAAATTTAATATTTTTCCATTCACAAGTCAAGGTAATGAATCATAATAGCATTCTAAATAGCTGTAATTTTGTCACTAATAAATATCACAGTCTTCAAATGTTTCATGTCTTTATTAAGGAGATCACAAATTTAATTTACTACTACATAAGCTAAAAACTAACAGAATTGTGGCTATACCTTATTACTTAATCATTATTAAAGATTAATACATGATATCACAAACTTATGTCTTGAAATTTATTTTAGTAAATACAGTTTCCTTAATAATATTTTCATCTAGGTATATATACATAGATGTATATATACATATAATAAATAGATGTTTATATACATGCATATATTCTTGACAGGATTACTAATGACTCTTATTCTATTAATCTGAGATAGCATCACCAGGCTATCAAATGCATCTGTGGCAAATTATAAAATTCTCAGAAGTCCCACTCATCAAGTAGTCTTTCTAGCATTAATTGGATACTAAAATGGTGTTACATGCAATTATTTTTGATACTTGGTTCATTGCAATACAAGTTGAAATTATTAAATAATTTTTAATGCAGTCTTCTATTTGGATAATATTTTCCTTTGTTCATGTATATAAATGACCTATTCATTGGTAATATGCACATATAATATTTGATGATCAAATATACATCTAATAAATTATCTATTAAATGAAACTCCCCAGACTAATTTCTACAGTCAAAATAAATACAATTTATCACTGTCCATTAGTCATTACAAATATATGAAGACAGATGCATAATAATTAAGCTAAATCCCTATCAGAGATAAAACAGAAAACATATACCACAGGAGAATGACAGCATTATTGAAACTTGGGAGATGGGCATTTTCTTAGATAACATTAATGACATTATGATCTCCTTTCATTTTTCCCAAAATGATAAAATAATCAAACGAATGCTTTGATGTACATAATATCATTAGCTATTATGAAATTAAATATTTAAACACTGCTTTGTATCGCAGAACAAATAATATTTGATAATAAATCTAAAGTCATTTAACTACTGACGAGTCTCACTTCAGAGAGTTCCCTTCGCAATTGCATTTCTCAATTTTAAAGGACCTTGACTGAATAACCTCATGCCCAAAAGGCACCAAGCAAAACACAGCTTGGGTCTCCCTGTCACAGGCATGTATATATAGTATGTATGTAAATTCAGAGATAAGGAAAATAGACAGTGCATCTTTGTTTTTCCTTGGCAAGTTAGCATGAAAGTAGTTGGAAATATTACTTGAGTTATTTTTTTTATTCCTCTCCTCACTTTCTGATATTTGCAATGTTAAGAAGAATATGGAGAAAATGCAATGTCCAATGAAAAGTGATTAAAGGAATGATGATTTATGAACAAAGACGAAAGCAACTGGAGTGAGTCCACACAGGGAAAGTTGAGAGAAAAGTGAGTAATTGTTTCCAAGTATACAGTAAACCTTTACCATGTGAGTATCATTAGCTGGTATCAATAGACCTAAATCTTTAATAGGGCCTGCTGTAGTATTAAAATAAGATGCAATGCCCCTTTAATAAAATTGTTCGGGCTCTCTGGGATAAACCAAGAGGTCATTCTCTTGGAAGTATTTTAGGCAGGTTTGTTATGCTTGGGCTCAGCAGGGGTCCTTCCCTCACAAAGGCTGAGCACAGGCTTCCAGTTAGAGCACACTTATATAGGTTAGAGCACACTCATATAGGTTAGAGCAAGGGATGTAGATTAGGGGAGGGGGTTTCAAGTGCAGGAGTTCTTTGCCTGCTAGCAACATTCCAGCAAGCTCAGGTCACACGGTATTTTTATGGCTTTGCTTTACGGCTGCTGGAAGTGGAGAACAGGCGTTTTCCCCCACAAAATTACTTAAAAAAATAAAAAGAGTATAAAGGGAAGTTTGCCATGCATTTCCCTTTCCTGCAAATTTCTGCATGCTTTCTAAAGCAATTCTATATGGCCATGCTGACCCTTCAAGACACTGAAGGGGATGGATTGACAGGGTTTCATGGAGAGGACGGTAGGAGTATGTTGACTGTATTACATAGCATAGCTTTGGCTTCACTTCAAATTAACTTGGCAGGAGCAACGGCAGTGCTTTATTTTCTCACATCACCAGAACAGGGCGATTATGAACTTGTGGACTCCAGTAACACAGAGAAGTCATCAGGACCCAGTTCCTTCCATCTCTGTGTCCTGCTGTTCTCTCAAGGCGGCTTAGCTTTTTTAAAGATCACAGGATATCTGCTGTGATTCCAAGTTTCACAGTAAGATGCTTCTGAAAGCAACAGAAGGGAGACTATTTCTTTAGATTCTTCATTTTTTCAAGAAGGTCTTCAAAAACTTGTACTTGCTAATTATGATTCAGCAAGCTAGTAAAGGACTATTGGTCTAGGATTTCTTGTGGGGTTTGGAGATGATAAATTTAGGGTTCTCGACTTAAGAAAGAATTCAAGGTTATTAATAAGAGAATACACTCTTAAAGGGAGAGATAAGAACAGACAAGACCAAGAAATATCTGAGTCTGTCCTAAGGGAGTTATGCGTGAAGGTGTTAAAGGTATTTACTAACCAAGAGGAAGCATATTAATGAAGAGGAGGCAACTTCCTGAAAGTTGCCTGAAATCAGAAATTTAGGAGGTGCCTAGTTCTTAAAGAACCAACACATTTAAATCCTCATTTGGTCTGACTCAGAACTGTCATGGCATCTGAGGAGATAGTCCCCCTAATGTAAAAACACACTTACAATATCATAATGAGACACGTTTCAGTAAAGGTGAAGAATTCCATCCAGTAGCTATCTCATGAATGGCCACACAGGGATGCCTAGAGGATGTCCACCAGAAGATAAATGGATCTCTGTTATTGTTGCAAGTTAACAGCTATAATAAAAGCATCAGCAGAGGGGGTCCCATTATCCCTAGAAGGATCAAAAAGAGATCCAAGAGAGGAAGTCTGGCATTATAAACTTGATTCCATTGATGGTGTGTTCCAACCCAGAGTAGAGGGGTTCCACACAGAGAAGTCAAATTACCCATTTGAAGGTCTCACTGGACAAAAGGATATGAGTAGATGACCGGGGCCTGGCTGAGTATATGTGGCTGGAGTGGTTCCAGAAAGACCCCGTCCTCGGAGGCAAACATAACAAGAAATTGTATGAAAGTTCACAGAGATTACATTTTCACTGTAAATAATCTCAACTTCTCATGAAGTTGGGTCCTGAAGATCTAATGCTACCTGATATAAGCAAAAGAAAACTCTGGGAAAAGGTAATCAATATAAGATCAAATGATTTCTCTGTTTAGCCAACTATACACAAATAAATACGAAAATAAAGAGTAAGCCAACATGAAACAGATGGAGCAGGAATCACAAACAATAGAAGCTGCATATTCGGAAGCAGATAATGAATTGTAAATAACCAATATTAGGAACACAGTGGAGGGATATGCTTAAAAGAAGATTAATACAAATATATCTGTTTTCCATGGATGCCTAACAAATAACCACTGATTTTGTTGTTTTATTTTTTGAAGTTAGTTTTGTATCAACTTCATATACATTTCAGTTGTGCATCATTATAAACAACATCTGTATTGAATACATTAAGTTCATTCAAACTTTAATTCAATCTTTCAGCGTACAATTGAGTCCTTTAACCCACTTTACTTAATCCCCTACCCACTTTCCACTTCCTGTCTGGAAACTACAAATTTGGCTTTATAGTCTAGAAGTTTATTTTGTTTTATGTAGTTCATTCATGTACTTGGTTTCTCTTACATAACCGATATGAGTGAAATCCTACAGTGTTTGTCTTTCGCCATCTGGCTTATTTTTCTAAGCATAATTCCCTCTAGGTCAACTCATGCTGCAAATGGCAAGGTTTTACCTTTTTTATAGTTGAACAGTATTCGATTGTGTGTATACAGCCATCCACAGACACCTCTACTTTGTATCTATTGCTTCTAGCACTTGACTGCTTAAATAATGCTTCAGTCATTGTGTGGTCTTAAAACAGCACCCAGCTATTATCTCAGAGCTGTGTAGATTAGAAATCTGGGAACCGCATGACTCAGGCGGGACTTCTGCTCACAGTCTCACAAGACCCAAGTCAAATCAAGTTGTGGCTGGGTTGCATTCCATTCTTGATTTTCTGGAGATGAATCCACTTCCAAGGTCCTTGGTCAAATTCCATTCCTTATGATTTAAGGCTGACAGTTCTGTTTTCTTGCTGACTGTCAGAGGGATGCTGCCTTAAGATATGAGAAGCCTATCTGACCTAGGTACATTTGTGCATCCTAGAGCAGGGACAACAGTCAATCCTCTTCACATGTCACATCTTTCAACTTCCTCTTTAACAGCATTGACTTCGTCTCTCCTGTCTTAGCCAGAGAAAGTTTTCTCCTTGTAAGGACTGATATGATTAGATTGGGCTCACCAAGACAATGCAGGACAACCTCCTTATGGTAAAGTTCATAACTATTTCCATTTTCAAGGTCCTTTCTCTCATGTAATATATTCAAAGTTCCCATAGACTAAAGCATGGACGTGTTGGGCTATTCTTCCTACCATAACTATGGAAGGGAGGATTACAAAGAGAGGCTGATTTGCAATGACTCACACTTTAAACCTGTGTAATGTTATGATGCAGTGATCCTTCAATAAAACTTAAAAAAAAGAAATTATAGAAAGATAAATGGATGGTCATATGAATCAGGGTCACTGATATACGTTGGAGAAATCACAAACATTGAATTTGATTTGTACGAGAAAAAGAAAGAGAAGAAATGTTTGAAGACATGGTGACTGAAAAATTTCCAAACAGGAAAGACACCAAAGAACTATTCTTAACTCTAAGAAAGGGGATGAGTAAAACAAATATATGTAGACACAACTCATTGAGACTGACAACAAAAAGAAAATTCTAAAAGGAGGCAGAGGAATGAGAGATTTATGCTCACAGAAGAATCAATAATGATACAGTGGGTTTATCAGCATCGAAAAGTTGATGCTGATACAAAGACTACTAACCTAGGTGTTAAAAGACAGTAGACTTCAAAACTAAAGGTAAACATGTGTTTTTAAACAAAAGTATTGTGAGAGAAAAAGGCCTGTGTGCCGCTTCCCAGCAGGTATGAAGACAGTTGTAAAAAACCGCTTGAGCCAGCAGAGCTGTAAAACATCCTGTGATCTCAGTTTACTGGAATGTTGCAGAAAGTCACCAAGAGACGAAGAGCTTCCTGTGCTTGAACTCCCGCCCCCCCCCCGTTCTAATTTACATCTCTCTCTTCCTGTGCTTGCTCTAACCTACATAAGTGTGCCCTAACCTGAAGCCCATGCTCAGCCTTTGGGGAAGGAGCCCACCCATAATAAATCTGCCTAATATACTTCCCAAGAGTGCCTGCTTGGTTAGTCCCAGAGAGAGCCATAACAGCATAAATGAGTAAAACCTGATACTCAGACAACAAAGTTGATTTTGCAGAATGATACTTTTATACTAGACCAGATCAATTAAAAAAAAAACTGAGGACATTTAAGAGAATAATTGAGTAAGATAGAAAATAAATATTAAATGAAGAAAAAAATGCCTGAAAGTTGATTCTTAAAAGGATCAGACCTTAAAAAGATCAGTAAATAGTTACTGATCAGATTCAGCAACAAAAACAAAGAAATGCACTAACAACAAGCTTCAGAAATAAAAATAAGGAAATCATTATAATTAACTCAAATGCTTAAAACATAAAATAAGCATATTAAAAACAATTTAATGCAATTTGAAAAGTTAAAAGCAAATACTCAAAGCCCTAAAAACCCACATCTTATCAAAAGAGAAAAAAATTACACAACTTATACTTGTTAAAATATCAAACTGTATGATTATAAGCTTTCCCTAAAAATAATTTCAGGGTTATATTGCTCATTAAAAAATTCTATGACACATCTAAGAAAGATATATTGACTATACTTATTCCCCCAAATCGAAGATTTTAATCTATTTTATAAAAGACAGAGAAACCTTTGATATAAAAATCTTTTAAGATTGTAAGAAGTGATGACAAATCTATAGATTTAGATTTAAAATGCTAAAGAAAATATTCATGGTGGAAACATTTAAAAGCATGGAAAATCAGCTACATTTCTCAATTTGATAGCAAATGGTAATAAAACAAGAATAGATGCATAGGGGTAGTCCTAGGTGATGCAGGGACAGCATAACTTGGAATCGTAGGGCAGGATGCAGAAGTATGAAAAGTGAACTAACTGGCAAAACCTGAAAGAGACCTCAGCAGGGATCTCAGCTTAGCAACCTGCATCTAGGACACACGCCTAGATAAACATGCCACTTCTCTCCAGGCAGCAGCTTAGGTCCCTCACACACACATATGTGCGTTCTCCTGATGCAAAGCTTAAACAGCTATTTCTGCTTTTAATAAACTCGCTGTGTGTTCCTGCCCACTGACTCTCTCCATGAATTCTTTCTGGACGAACTCAGTGTCTCATCAGCATGTCTCAGCTCCCTCCCCACCTCATCACTAGGGACCCAGAAACAATGGATGAATGATGAGCGTGGTCCACTAAGGAAATGTGTGCAAGGCCAATGCTGCCTCCCGCCATAAAGAAACACATCTCAGGGAACCCTCACTAGTCACTTGCAGTGGAATGGCTCGCAGACAGAAGTCAGCCTACATCTGGAAGATTTAATGAGCTCTGAGGCAGCATGCTCCACCATGTACTTGAGACCTTCTAGAAACAGTGGGTTAGGGATCAGTGAAAGAAAACTCTGAGCACATATACTTGAGTGGAACTTGACATTAGTGAAATTCCACCTCAATTACACTAGAATAACCGAAAGAGCAACAGAGAAGAGTATTGAGTTAAATGTATAACCTGGAGGTCATGGCGGCCATAGCAGAATACTATAGACTGTGAGACTTAAACAACAGAAAAGTTTTTTCCTACAGTTCTGGAGGCTGAAGTCCAAGATGGAGGGGCCGGCCAGGTTGGTTTCTGATGAGAGCTCTCCCCTGGGCTGCTTTCTCACGTGTTCATGCCTGGCATTTTCTATGTGCATGTCTGAAGAGTGAGAGATCTGGAGTCTCATATTCTTCTAGAAGGACACCAGTCCTACCGAATTAGACCCAACCTTTATGTCCCCATTAACTGACAATAACCCTTCTAAGGCCCTATCTCCAAAGACTGTCACACTGTGTGTATGACTTCAATATATTTTAGTGTGACATAATCTAACCCAGTCCATAACACCTATAAACAAGAAAAACAAGACTTCTTTACCCCTAGAAATCTGATATGCTTCTGAATTATAATTATTTTTAATATATTTCCATTTTTCTTAATATAAAAATGATCAAGTGTTTGTATACATTTTCTGAAAAAAGCTCAGAGAAATTATTTCCTCAGCATATGTAAAAGGACCATTTGACAGCAGTGGCTGGTTATTAACAGAAAGTTGCCACAGGGTTTTCTACCACAAACTAAGCTCAGAAGAAAATTAGAAGCAATATGAGTTTTTCTTTCGTGGATTAAATGACAGTTTTATGATGTGACTCAGCCGCAGTCAATAAATTGTGGTTCACCACAATGTCACTGATTTTCTCGTCCCTTTTTTCTTGGCTTTCTAATCTGAGTATGACAAGCACTGATCATATTCTCAGTGCAATCAAACTTGGCATTTTACCAAAGGTCAAGTCATTTAAAAACTATGGTGCCTCGATGTAGAATTTTGAAGCTGATATTAAAAATGAACAACTCAGAACACTGTTCAAATGTTCTATATAAGACTGTTTTATGGAAAATATAGCAAAAGTAACAATGTTCTTAATAAACTATGATTGAAGAGAAGGAACACAAAACAGAATAATATAGATACATGAAATATTATCAAATACCTTACAACATTTTATATCTAGCAACCTAATCTTCATTATTAAATGCCATTCATTTCTTAACAAACATTTACTGAGTTTTTATTATGTGCCAGACATAGTGTAGATGTCAGAGCTAATAAAAAATAAAGAAAATCATTTTTCATATTTTATGAAGCTAACCTTCTATCTTTTGCAAAGTAACTGAGTTTATCATAATTTGATAAAAATGAAAGATAATTATGTTACAGAACTCCCCTACTTTAAATGACCTAAAACAGATGAAGGCATGGAAGTACATGTAGACAAATGACTTGAATAATAATTTAGGCACAAAACTGTCTAACTGTCAAATCAAGTACATTTGTATCAATGATTTTGTGTTTATATAAGCATAGATCACATGTATAAATCATCATACCTATATAGACCCTAACTAATTATAGACTAAGATGCAAAAATTACATGAGCTCAGAGTCAGAATTTGCTGCAACTTTTAAAGAACACAAATTGTGTCTCATTTCTCAAAAATGGTCATTCACAATTTCTTGAAAATATTCTGAATTAACTCATATTTCCTCAAAAAATTATTTCAACATTGTTTTTAAAATATTATGAACAGTTATGTCCTGCTATTATAAGAATACTCAAAGGTTCAAAATATTACATAAAAATGACGTGAAGTAATGAAGTATACAAGAAAAAACGACACCTGGAGCGTGCTCTTGTGGCTCAGGTGGTTGAGATCTTGGAGTGCGGGCCATGTACAGTCCAAGGACCCATAGTGGAGGTTGGAGAGCTTTAAATTAAAAAGGGAAAAAGCGCTCCCTGGTGGAGTAGTGGTTTGGTCAGTCACAGTCACCTCCAAAGGATGCCAGTCATATACCCTGGGTTTGAGTCCTGGACCCAGAAGGAACAACCAGTTTGAACAACTAAATAAAGACAAATAAAGATGCTTCTTTGTCTCTTCCTCCCTACTTGCCTTTATTCCTGCCTGCAACTTCCCTTTGAAAAATAAAAGAAAAATGGGAAAAAAAAAATCCACAATGCCTTCAGGAAAAAAAAGTAAAGATATTTTGGCTTCATCATAGATTTTGCATGTATATATACAAACATAAATTTTATTTTTATAAAAATTAGCCATGATATTCATATCTTTAAAACTCTTTCTCTTTATACACTATTAAGAAATTCCTGAGACCCACCCAAGATGGCAGGCCTTGAATTCACTTCCCCTCCATAGACACAACAAAATCATTTTGCAGTAAAAACTACAGCCTTTGAAAAAGAATGGAGGGTTGGGAGGGGGGTGCGGGCAGCATCTCCAAAGGAAAAGTGATTTAAAAACATTCAGAAATAGCAGGGAAAGCTGTGTCATGGACATTCCTTCCCAGGCACTGCGAGCCCAGGTCAGGAGGGACATGTGACACAGAGCTCTTCCCAGGGCTGAAGGGCGGGTTCACTCTGCAGCAGGTGCCCCAGCATCTCTGAACTATAACTTCCAGGGAGCACATACATCCTGGCGGGAAAAGAGGCTCTCCTCTGGAGAACATCAGGACTGTGGGAAGCAGAGAAAGCAGGGCAGTGAGCCGACAGATATGAGCACACATCTGAAAAGTTCCTGTTTGTCGAACTAAAGCCTTCAGCAGGAATAAGAGCGATACACCGCACAGTTACAAAAGTTGCTGGAGTCTCCCTGACTCTAGTCAGTGTGGCACCAGCACCGACAGACACCATACCCAAGGCCTAAAGCCTACCTTTCTACTCTCTGCAATCACAGGTAGGTCACCACACGCCCTGCTTTGACTGAGATCATCACAGTTTAGCAACATTGTCTCAGTCTCCCACCTGCTTTGAAATTCTGTCCTGGTTTCAAGCGGTTTGCTATAATTTGAGAAAACACACACCCAACAAACTAGCTCGAAATTGTTAGAAAGGGGCATTACAAGCACCCCATTCAGTGTCTGAACAAGCCCCCAACCCAAAGCCATACCTGGTGATTCATTAAACTCAGATTCAGCTATACATACTATGGTACGTCTGGCCCGGGACATTTCATTTTGGGCTCTGTATTTCACGGCTAGCAGGGCAGCGGCTGCCTAGAATAGCAGCAGGCGGCTAGAATCAGCCGCCCTGCACAGGCAGCTGCCGGCTTTCCCATAAAGCTTGGTTGTGGGGTGTTCAGCTCGGCTTTGCAGGGCTTTCAGAGTGGATTCCAGCAGTCAGGAACAGCTGTCCCGCCTCTTGCGGGGGCTGCTGCTGACACCCCTGGTAGCCTGAAGCCAAAATCCTAAAGATTGGCAGCTGGAGCTCCTGCCCCAGGCCCATAGTTTGCAAACTTAATACAAGACCATTACATCAGACAGGGAAAGAAAGCTATTACCCTAATCCATGGAAATAAACACAGGGCACCAAATAAAACAAACTAAAACAAAACAAAATCCAGAGAAACTGATAACAAATGATGAAATGATGCATCAAGACACAGCCCCAGAGATCAGTTCCAGCTTCCTATGTTTGGGATGCAATGAGGCTTTTTCTGGATGTGACCCTGGTGAGGAGCTCCATGGCACACCAGCAACTTGGGAACAAGAGCGACTACGCTGTGGGCACCCTTGGAGGATTTACAGGTGTTTGATAATCTGAAGGTTGGTGTGGACAGACCCACAAGGTAGCGGCAGCAGACCCAGCCTCAGGACTCAGGGAGGGAGGTGCGGATATTGCTGGTGGTACATACCCTTGGCTTGAGGGAAGCCCAAAGAGAAGGGGCTTGTTTGGGACCCCAAGCAACATGGATTGGAATCCCAGCTAGCAGCAGAAGGGAAAGGACTAGAATCTTCTTTCCACACCCCTTAGGTGTGTACCACATACATCATACATCATCATGCACCAGCTGAGAGCGGCTCCAATGCCACAGTAACAGACTATTGAACCCAGTTTCGGAAAATGTGAGAAGAAGATTAACTTTAGTGATACCAATGCCCTGCAGTCCATACCAACAGTATATTGAGCTCTTTTTTTCCTCATTGGATGGAGCCTTGTTGCTAAGCTGTTTTTGTTTGATTTTTGTCTGCAGCTGGTCTGCTGTATTATAGTTTTTTGACCCCTGTAGGATTCCATAGTATGGCTCTCTGCTGAGTCAAGGAGGTGGAAGATGGCTGCTGGGTGGGGAAGAGGTATACAGGCTGGGGCTAGGAACAAAAAACAAATGCAGCAAAGTAGCAGACTGCAAAATTAATATAAAAAATGTTTAAATGCAAGTAACAAACTTGCAGAAAGAGAATTAAGGAGGAAACAAATCGCATTTACAATTGCATCAAAAAGATTGAAATACCTTGGAATAAACTCAACCAAAGAAGTGAAAGTCTTGCACTCTAATAACTATAAGACATCACTGAAAGAAATAGAAGATTACACAAATAAATGGAAAGATGCTCATGGACGAGAATTAACTTAGTAAAACATAGTTTCAAAAGATCATATTACCTAAAGCAGCATATAGATTTAATGCTATGTCCATCAAAATCCCAAAGACATCCTTCACAGAAATAATAAAAAATCATGAAAACCATTTGGAACTACAAGAAACCCCAGATAGCAAAAACAATCCTGAATAACAAGAATAAAAATGGAGGTGTCAAGTTCCCTGAATTCAAATTATACTACAAAGCAATAGTGATCAAGTAGGGATAGTATCGGAATAAAAACAGGCACACATATTAATGGAATAGAATCAAGAGCCTGAAACAAATCCATACAAATATGGACAATTAATTTACAGCAAAAGAGCCCATGGCTAACAATGGGACAAGGACAGTCTCTTCAATAAATAGTGTTAGGGAGACAATGGGACAGCCACATGCAAAAGGCTAAAACTAGATCCTACCTGACACCACACGCAAAAGTCAATTCAAAGACTAGATGTAAACTCTGACACCAGAAAGTACATCAAAGAAAACAGGCAAAACACTTCTTAACATTGACCTAAGCTCTTTGAGAACTCAACTCCAATACCAAGGGAAATCACATCCAAAATAAACACATAGAATTACACCAAACTTAAAAGCTTCCGCATAGTGAAAGAAACTCATCAAAGTCAAAAGACATCCTCATCCTACTAAGTGGGGAGAAGATATATGCATCACATACATCAGACAAGGAGTTAGAATCTTATATATAAAATACCTTATATAAACTTATATAATCATATATATATATAAAATTAATAAAACTGAAAAAAGGAATAATCCAATTAAATTATGCTGATATTTTTAACAGACACTTCTCCAGGGGGACATGAAAGATGTTACACCTCTGTAGTCATCAGGGAAACGTAAATCAAAACGAACAATGAGGGTGTGCCCTGGTGGCTTAGTGGTTAAGTTCACAGTCTCTGGCTGTCTTAGTGCACTAACATCCCAAGGACCGAGGTTCAAAACCCAGATATGGGGGGCGGGGAAGGGAACAACCAAGATGAACAACTAAATAAGAAAAAGAAATGCTTCCTCTTCTCTCTTTCTGCCTTCCTGCCAGTTTTTTTTAAAATACAAAATAAAACAAGAAACTATCAACACATACCATTGAATATGGCTATTATCCAAAAGACTAAATAACAAATACTAGAAAGGATGTGGAAAAAAAAGAAACACTGACACATTGTTGGTGGAAGTATAAAATAAAGCGGTCATTTGGAAAGTAGCATGGAGGTTCCTCAAAAATTTTGAAAATGGAAATCCCATATGATCCAGTCATTCTTCTGCTCGAAACACTACAACACTAATTCACAGAGGTATATGTACCCCTTTATTCACTGCAGTGTTATTTATAATGGCCAAAAGCTGGAAACTGCTTAAGTCCCACTGACAGATGAGCAGCACAAATGTGGTATCTACACACAATGTAAAACTACTAAGCTATCAAAAAGATGAAATCCTGCCATTTTCAGCATCATCTAGGCATCTAGAAAGAATTATGCTTAGTGAGATAAGTCAGAAGGAGAAAGATAGCATATCATTCATAAGTGGTAAATAGAGAAATCAATAAACAAATTAACTAAGTCATGGACTTTTAAGAAATGAACTCAATAAAATAGACAGTCAAAAACAGTAAATCAGAAAAACTGATTTGTGGTTGCAGAAAAAGAAGAGGAAGTTGGGCAGGCAAACTGAGTAAAGGAGATTAACTGTCTAGTGAAGTAAAAACAGAAATAGTAGTGTACTTAATGTATTATGTAAGATGAGAATACACTATGATGTACACCTTAAATCTATGTTATGATGCAATGTTCCTTCAATAAAATTCAATTTATAAATGTTAAAAAAACTTACATAGAATTTATACTTAAAAAAAAAAAGAATGCAACAGATTAAGTAAATTACCTGAAGATTTTAAAGCAATAGTAGTAAGGATTCTCACTGAAATTAAAAAAAACAACAACAACAACAAAAAACCACCTACGGATAAATAAAATAAGATCAAAAATAGGAGAAAGTTCTGAACAAAATTTATAGAGCTAAAGAACACAACATAGCACTAAAACATTGAACAGAAGAGCTCAATAAACTCTGGAAAAAACTTCTAATAGCATAAGCGAGCTAGTAGACAGCAGAGAGTACCCAAGAAGACCAACAAAGATAAAAAATAAAACAAAAATAAATAAAGACAGCATAAGACACTAAGATAACAGCATAATCTGGGGGAGCAGTGGTTGGATCAGTTGCCTCCAAGGGAGAAAGCCACATACTCCTGGGCTTGAGTCCCAGGCCTGGGGGAAGCACTAGTGTGGACAACTAAATAAAATAAAACGCTTCTTCCTCTTCTTTCTTTCTGTCTGCCTGCTTGGCTTCATTTCTTCCTGCACATATCTTTTTTTAAAAAGATACTAAAATACTCACTGGATAGCATCTAGAGGAACACATTTGTATTGCAGAGGTTCCAAGAGAAAAGTGAAAGGGACAGTAGCCTTCAGAGCAGAAATAACAGCTCACCTTCCTAATTTAGGGAGGGAAACAGACTTCAAGATCTGGGAAGCTCAAAGAGTTGCGAACGAAAGAAACCCTAACAGACACATACCAAGGCATGTTATAATTAAAAGCTAGAGAATCCTAAAAGCAGCTGGAGAAAAATAAGTGGCATACAAGGGAATAACCATACAATTGTTTGCAAATTTCTTAGCAGAGTGCTGAAAGAAAAGGACTTCCAACCAAGAACACTCTGTCCTGCTAGCTTATCACTTCAAATTGAGGGAGCAATAAAAAGTTTTCCAGAGAAACAAAAGTTACAGGAATTCATCATGACTAAATTAGCCTTGTGAGAAGGGATTTCTATAAAGTGAAAAACTTCATTTAGCAGAAGACAAAAAAATGTAAAGTGAGGGTGAGTAAAAATGTGCACTGTTAGAATAAGCCTAAGGTTAACTCGCTTTCTATGTAAAATCACTTACAAGCAAAACAACAATGAGATATCATCTCGCACCTGTGAGAATGGTTATACTCCAATGGACTAGAAATGAATGCTGTGTAGGATGCAGAGAAAAGAGCTTCTACACTTGTTGAAAGTGTGAATTGATGTATTATGAAAAATAGTATGGTGATTCCTTAAAAATGAAAATGCCCATTTCATTATTGCACACTTATTTACCTAAAAAACATCAAAACTCTTAATTTGAAGAGATACATGCAACCTTATGTTTATCTCACCGGCTAAGCACTAGAAGCAACCTAAGAGCCCATCAACAGACCTTTTTCCACATCCTAAACAGGGACTTTACTATTTTAAATGGATAAAAATAGCTCATTGATATTCTCAATTTCCAATTTTATTAGCAGAAATTTTATCAGTATATTTTTTTCATCTGAAATGTCACTGATCTATGAAATACATTCTCTGTGATTAATCTAATCTCATTTTGCATTATAAACCACCTGACGTATTGTCCTACAAAATTTTTAACATATGGTTGGTTAAGTATTATTTCAATGTGCACGGTTTGCTTATTCTTTTAAAATTACAAAGTCAAATTATTTTTATGTTGAATTTATATACTTGAATAGAATCAGCATCTGCATAAAATTGAATCATGTTACTGACGATCACTTGATATGTGTCTCAAGAATTTTGTCACAAATATATTGCAGAAGAAGTTGAAGTCAATTCAATCTGCTGAGGTCCTTTGGGAAGGAGATGACGATTTGAAGGAAATAATGAAGTAATTTGACAGACATGATTCAAGGACACAATAGATTTAAAATCAGAGGTTGGAAGCACATATCAAGGGCCCCCCTTCAGGAGCTGCTTGACAAATCACTTTGTTTTTGGAGAATCAAGATGATAGTCGAGACTATCAAGGATATTAAAGGATTGCTGTCCTGTGGCAAGGCTTTACACAGATTTGGCAACTGAGGTATTAACTCTAAATATATAACAAAGTTAAGTGTTGCTTAGAATTTAAAGGATATTCTAGAATTTAGTTTGTAATTAAACATCTCTCAAAATCTGAATGTGAGCTCACATCTCTGACAACTGAAGATGTCACATGAAGGGTGATAACCAAACAAAAAACCAGGCAAAAATATGAACAGTTTACAGATGTCCATATTGCCAATATACACATACAAAGGTAATCAGATTTAATTACTTTAATTACTAGGGAAAATGTAAATTAAAGCTGATAAAGACAGAATAGGGTGTAGACTAATCTTCCTGCAGATAAGGATAAAGCCTGAAAACAAGTTTATTTGAAGGTGCTATAGTGTCATCAAAAGAAGGCAAAGACTTGAGAGAATTTACCTAGGAAAGAAACTGCATTTAAAGAGATTGAGGGGTTTAGAGCATGGGCTCCTCCTGTGTGGGTGTATCCAGGGGACTGGAGCTGGTAAGGTTACCTGGAGAAAAACTGCAGGAGTAAGCAGTGGTGTGTCTTCAGACCCAGGATGCTAAGGAGGGGGTCCTGACTTTTAGTAGTCTCAGGTTTTCCCAGTTCATTTTCCACTGAAGCATCTATCTGCATACCTGCTGAAGAGATTTTAAGCTATGCTGTTCCCACATCATAGGGTTACTGCATAGAGATATTGTGTCTCTTCTTAACCCTGCTGCCTTGAAGTATTTCGATAGAACTGTAATTTCACTGTCTCCAAATTGTTCTGTTGGAACCCTTGGGAGGGAATGGGAAGACATGTTAGAAAGAATATACATATCCAACAGCACTTGCAGACATGTGACTCTAACCAACTTAGCAGACCCTTACTGCCACATTTGGGACAAATAAATACTGACCAAATAATACTGAGAGACACAGAATGGGGGCTACAGAAATGAAGTAACACTAGAGTGACAGATTCCAGAATCTGTTGCCTTAGATGCTTGAACCGAAAGAGCTAACACACAACTTGGTATCAAATAAAATACCTGCACAAAATCAGACAGATGAAAAATAAAAGTAATTACCAATGGCGAAAAAAACTCAGGTAAAAAAGTCCCAAAACTTGTTCCTTCCCCATCTTAAACTTAAAATTTAGCTCCAGCTAAGCAAAAGAACAAACAGTTCCACAGCAATTCCCATATAAAGTTGGGGCTTGTCCCGTGGCCCGCGTCCTCTTCCCCTTGAGCCCTCTCTCCTTGAGAGTGCATTTTGTTTCTAATCAAAACCCTTGCTGCTCACTAACTCTGTGTCCTAAAATTTGTTTCTGAAACTTGATTTAAGAATCTAACTGACAGGTCAGGAAGAGTGGCTGTGCCCTTTTGGGACTGAGGTGGTGTGACAGGACAGCACTCGGCTGAGACCAACACGAGGTTGGTGACCCATTAATCCTGAGGCTGGGATTTCCTCTGCCAGCCTCCAGTGCTTCTAGAACAGTGTTCCCTCACCCCAAAAGAAGTGAAACCGAATAAAATCAACACAATTGTTAACTCTGTACAGACAGCAATCACCAATACAATCATTAACTCTGGTTACTAAGTCCTCTTTAAATCAACATAATCATTAGCTCTGTTTAGCTAAGCCAACTTTAATCAACATAACTGTTAACTCCGTGTAGCCAGCAAGGACCAACACAATCATTAACTCTGGTTAGCTAAGCTGTCTCTAAAGCAGTATTATCTCTAACTCTTTAATTACGGAATGAAACTATTTCTTAGCCTTGAATATAGCCACACTGTTTTAACTTAATGGTTTTGAAATATTTACCTTTTATGTATTCTTTTGAAAACATGTAGATTTTTTCCTAGAATAGAGAACTAAGACACCTAATGAATTAGAAAACCAGCACTTGATGAAAGCACTTTTGACGATGTGATGTCTTCTTGCAGACATGATAATTATGGGCGTCTGGATCGGGGTGCACACCACCACAGACTCTTCCTGGGACCTTTAATCCCCTGGGACAAAGATCACTGCCTAGCAGCCAAAGTTCTGAGGCAAAAATGGTCCAGGTCATATTCAAAGCAAGGGCTCTACAACCTTGAAACCCTTGTCCTGATAGCTCCTTAACTATACATAGGAGACCAAATCAATTGGCAAAAGTTATTTTTTGTTGTTGTTTTCCCTACCCTGCAAGTACCCCAATCTCCAAGTAAGGTGTCAGATCAAGAATTCTGATTCTCTAGGTGCCTTGCTTACTGATACACAATAACGCTTTCTCTTTCCTCAGAGCCTGGTACCATAGTATTGATGCTTCTACTCAGTGGGCCTGAGTTCACTGCTTGGTAAAAAAAAGCATCAACGCAGTGCACTTAACTAGTCCAAAGGGCTCCATCCATAAGGTGAGGCTGACTTCCCTTCTTCACTGACAATTCTGAGCAAACCCTATCCTTTGAATCCAAATGAAACCTCTACCCATGAGACTGAGTGTAAGTAGTGACTTGGGTATCTGTATCCAACAGAGTCATAAAAGTTTTAGTCTCTCCTTTCCCTCAAGTGCCTGCTTATTTGGCTATGTGCATGTGTCTTTCCATCGCCCTTGGAGAGATAGACCTCTGCCCCTTTTCTAATGGCCTTTCTCCTTAAACCAACTACATTTAAGATAGGAATGTTGATAGGGATCTGCAGGCACCAAGGAGAGAGGGCTCTACATTAGTAAGCAAGGTGCAATTTTAGTTTGGGCAGACTCAACGTCTGTTCACAGCTCATGAAAAATAAGTTCTACAGCTTCTGGTCCACACATTACCTTATAGTCCTTATTGCTGATACCATTTATTATTTGGCTTCTTGAATTTGTTAGTATTCACTTTGTGAACAGTTATCACATGTATAATTTTGTCATTTGTTAAGCATCTCTATCAACCAGAAAAGACTGCTTTAAAAAAAAATCTGCTAATACTTTTAAATATCTTTGTTTCCATTCTTCTGTGTCCTCCATCCTTTTCTGTGTCCCAGAAAGCTGAATTATAAGGATTGTGATCAATTTGTTTCTTTGTAGGCACCTTGATAATCTAGCTTCATGTTAAATTCAGTCAGAGGTAAACACCGGTAGAACATCCACAAAGGAGAGAAAAAGAAAGCAGTTTCGGAGTATTTAATATACCACTTCCATCATTCAAGGCGCCTCAGCTGGTCGGTCTTCTCTACTGAAGAACAAATCCGTCATGTGGGCCTATCCATGTCTTTCTCTCATCATTACTAACCCTGGAGCAATGTTTTACATCATCTGTTTTCCTAATCCCTAGCTAAGTCTTTGTCAATAGCCCTTTACAAAATCTTTTCAAAATTTCCCACCTTGGTAATGCTATTTCCTGTAATTATACTGAATGGATATTCTTCCTGTGGGCAAAGCATACTTTATTCATTCTACATTTATCATTTTAATGTCCACTAAAACTTTGAAGGAGGTATGATGAGCTTTGAAGGAATTTTGACTTGGGAGAAGTTAAGTAACTTTCCCAAGGTGATGGAGCTTTAACTCAATGTTAATTCTAATATTATAGTCTGTGATCTTTCTATTTAATAGGTGTGATCATAATGAAGGATTTTCCTCCCTACCATCAATGTGAAGTACATCAGAGGCATTATATTAATATTTTATAATCAACTCTGAAATCTATTAGTGTTCTAGGTATTATTACTGTTGTAATAATCCTAACTGATCAAGCATTAAGTGTAAATAAAATAGTGTGACTCATGCTGACAACTTACAATGAAAGCAACTATTTGCTTATAGGACATTGATAAATGTAGGCTAAGCCAGGATAGGTATAAGGACATTAGGACACTCTAGGCAAACACTGATAAAAAGTCTCTCTTTGCTGAGAGACAGGTACCCAAAACTAACAGGTGACAGGGTTAACAAACCTCTAAAATCACAAGGCACACAATAATCAGACCTCCATGCCTGTGAGGTCTCCAAAGCCTTCTCCAGATTTTAGCATGTTGCTGGAGACTCTTTCTATAAAAAGCAGAAATCCTCTCTCCCAAGGCGCTGACATCTACAGAGATGCTCCCAACTTCAATATCAATGTCAAACTTCATCTGAGTGGTTCATAATCCCGCTAGTGTACTGCCCATTTAATTGCATGCTTACACTATTGTAAAGCGGATTTCCTCCAATGGATCATACAGCTATTATAGATGATTGGCTTGAGTTGTAAGCGAATCCTCTCCAGCCAGGTGGAAATTGTCACATGTAGATCTTAACCACAAATATATAACAATTAGGAAAGATGACAGAAAATTATATATATATATAACTTATATGGAATCATTTATAAAAACTTCAGACATTAGATTGTACTTGAGCTCTTCGTTTTTTTTAAAGTATGGAATTTACAAAATTATATGCTGCCTTAAATCGTACACACTTACTTGAGATGAAGACTATTAGATTTGTTTCTCCTTTATTTGCATTTAAAATATCCAGGTGATTTTGTGTGATTTAATGTTTGAAGAGAGAGGTCGTATTTTGACAGTACTATGAAATATAGAAAATGGAATGTAAATGTTAAATGATTTTGCTTTAGATCAAATAACTTTGTAAACAGCTGATGATACTGTCTTAGTAAGACTGTTTAAATATCATGTATATATCTGAGCACTTTTAAGAACATACACTTTCCCTAAGGAAATTTGTTAATATTGCTATCTAGTTTATAGTTATTACAGTTGTTTTTAAATTCTGACACAAATACTGACCTCTGAAGCCCTTTTTTATTAAAGATGCTTTGAAACTTCTTTCTTCCTGTTATATTAAATTAGTTTCCCCTTTTCAAATATCATACTAGAGTGTATGCCTAGCAGTAAAGATTCTATTCTCTACTCAAAAGATTCACAATATCAAAAAAGGTAAAGAACCACAAAAACAAAACTAAGTGTCAAGAAGACAGCTTGTGAAGTCTAGGTGGAAAAATTAATCTCTATTCTTTGTGAATTCTTACTAGCCAAACTAGTAATAACTGAATAACCTCATAGGACATGATCATTCTATCTGTTCTTCCATTAATTTAACCTGTCTTCCTGAACGAGTGAGGAGCTTAAACACAGTGATTTTTCTATATGCTGTCATACAGAAAATCTATTTCAAAATGCAAATTTGGTTATGTCATCTCGGTTTTTAAATGTACCCATAAATACCATAGCCTCTTAAAATAAAACCTTCCCAAAGCTTACACACTCTTTGACCTTGCATTTCCCCCCATGGTGTTTCTTCAATGCCAACACTACTCAGCAATTCTTCCTAATTCAGTCGTTTCAAATTCTATTCCTCCACCTACAAAGTTTTCCACCTGATTTTTAATTAAATATTATTTTCTTATAATTTCAACCGTCACTTTCTAATAGTAATTTAGATCACAGTCCTTTGCTCTAAACTTTTGTAAAAGTATGTATTTTCAGAATTACATTTACCATTTTATATACAGATTCATTACCATAATTATTGGTTTGAAGTTAATTTCCTTGTCTAGTATGTAAGTTTCTTGAGAAGTACCACCATATCCACTTTTCCCCAGCCTTTCTCTCCAGAGACAACAGACCCATCTTTATCATGTCCTGAATGTGCTATGTTCATATTGCAGTCCAAGCTGAAATGGGGAAAATTCCTGATCTCATTCTCTTCAAATTCAGGACTAAAATTTCCAACTTGCCCTCACCCCTGAAATTGTTAATCAATTACTAGAAAGAGAGGAGACTAGAAAAAGCTGCTTCAAATAAATGAAAATCTTCATGTGTCATTATCATCTGACTCTGGGAAGCATGAGAAATTTTATGCAATGCTTTTGTGTAATTAAATATTCTTATTGAAGTAACATTGCATTGTATTATCATGGAAGTTTCAGGTGGTTATTATTATAAACTTCTGTATATACTACATAAGTTCACCAAACAAAGTTCAATTCTATCCTCTGTCATATAATTGACCCCTTTTACCCAATGCACCCATTGCTTCTCTTGTCTCTTTGGTAACTACTAATTTGGTCTTATAGCCTAAAATTTTACTCTTGTTATATTTAGTTCATCTGGGCATTTTTTAAATGTATCACATATGAGTGAAATCATATGATGCTTGTCAGACTTATTTCAATAGGCATAATACACTCTAGGTTCACCCACGGTATTATAAATAGAAGAATTTCATTGTTTTTAAAATAGCTGAATTGTTATTTCATTGTGTATAGATACCAGACTGTTATCCATTTATCTGTCAACAGGCACTTAGGTTTCCAACTCTTAACTAAGATAAATAATGCTGCAGTGATTATGGGGGTAGATACATCTATTTGAAAGAGCATTTTTGTATTCTGCAGGTAAATATCTAGAAGTGGGATGACTGGATTGTGTGGAATTTCTATTTCCATATTTTGAGGGTTTCCATGTTACTTACCATGCCTATATAGGATTACCACCCAAAATATACAAGAAACTCTTAAAAATCACCAATGATAAAACATGATTAAAAAATGGGGGTATCTGAACAGAGTATCTGAATAGACTCTTCAGAGAAGACAGATGACCAACAGATACATGAAATTATAGTCATCATTTCTTATTATAGTAAGATGCAAATCAAAACAATGAGTGATCAATTCACACCTGTGAGAATGGTTATTATTTGAAAGACAAGAAATAACAAGTGTTGGAGAGGATATGGGAAGAAGAAAGTCCTTGCATACTGTTGGAGGGAATATAAACTGGTGTAGTTATATTTTCATAATTTTATATTCCTACATGTTCTGGAGGTGATTTAGAGAATAAATATACAAAAGGTAAAAAAGGAATACCCTATTTTTTTAGTTGGAGGTCATAAAACATGAAGTCTGAGTGACTTCTGGATCTAAATGAAAGAATACTTAACAGTAAATCTATTATAGTTTTTGTCTGTGTGACAAACTATGATACCTGTTTATTGTATGAAAGGAAATCAGAAAGATGTTGTATTATGTAACATGTCATGCTATAGCAAAAAGTGGTGAACACAGATGCAGAAGTCAGTTTATTTCCTGGGGGTCAGGAAATGTGTCTGGATAACATGACATTTTGAGTGAGATCTTGAGATGATTCAGAGATCAACAGGGCAGGAGGAAGAAGGAGAGTTAGTGAAGAGTGTTCAGGCAGATGATTAGTACATGCCCCATGCAAATATGAGCCTGACAAATATAATGGCCTTGAAAAAGTCCTGTAGCTCAAGAATAAACAGTATAAGGTAGCGATTGGCCTGAATTGAAGCTAGAAACACCGGCAATGAAAATCTCTTCAAAAGGTTTCTTGTAAGAGTTTGTACTTATTCTAAAGTCTAAGAAAAAAGAAGCATAGAGTCATTTTAAGCAAGGAAGTAAAGTTATTATTCCTGGTTAAATATTTCACTCTGGTTGCTTTGTGAAGGATAGATTAGAAAGAGCAAGATGGTAGGCAAACTGAGCTTGCATAAATCCTGTTGCTTTATTCTTTGTGAGATATGCTTATAATTGAGGCAGAAATGGTGGAAATGAGGATGGATGGTGATGAATTTGCAGCAATTGTCTAGGGGTTAGTGATTTATTGGAACTTCTTTTACAGCCACACTAAGAAAGTTTAGGCTGTCCACAGCAACTATCTGAAACTGACTAATAAATACTAAAGGGTGTGTGTCATGATGGCACTGAATATGTGTTGAGGATGAGACTGGTGGGTACAGGTTGTGGAAGAAGAATTCTCTGTGGAGGAAGTATAATTCTCTTTCAAAAAAGACGGATTTGGGAAAGTGATGAGTCATGATATGAAAGTGCTTAATACATCCGAATGTACAGAAAAGCTTGAACAGTAGAAGGTTACTATTTTATAGACTTACAAAAAGGGTGAGCTTTATTATTAGCTAAAATGACTCTACGCTCTGGTACTTCTTCCTCTCTCCTCTCTGCCTTTGATGATAGATGAGCTGTATGTTATTTATTTTCTGATATTTATTACATTCAGTCAAATATGCAAATTTGGGGCTTTCTCTCTGCATACTATATATTTTAATTTCATTTTATTTATTGAAGTGGGGGGAAAAATAAAACAACTCACTGACAATATAACTTCTACCCCTTAATCAATCTGTTCATTTCTTTTCACATCTGACATATGAGAATATCAGTAAAATTATTTAATACATGCCTCCAATTCTTTAATGACAGATAATAACAGATTATTATTAACCAAGAAAGTTACAGGAAAAGATATAATGCCTAAGGCAAAGAATAAACGAAAACTTCTAAAACTGGTGGAAGATCATTTGGGTCATACTTCTACTCAGGGTTCTTACTGCTTTCATATTTAACTCACTTAAATTTTCTAAGAAAAATAAACAAAATTCATCATTCGCTACTTGAAAAGATAGAGATATTCAATTGTTCCATGTAAGGGCTAGTAAGCAGTAAAATTCACTTCTCTAATGATAGCCACTAAAATAATTTAAATTTGCTACACATACAGCAATATATTTGAACACCTTAATAAAGAGATATGTGCTCACTGCTGAATTCAAGTTAATCAACTGGCAACACTATAAAAAAGTCTCCTAAGTGAAGATTCCGGCAAGTATTATAATGAGAAATTTGTGACAAGAAATGTTATCAATGAATCATATATTTTTTTTAGCATTTTATTTTCATTTTCATATAGTTGTTTATTTTGGTTGTTTCCCCCTGGCCCTCAGTCTGTAATTTGGGTCCTTGGGATGTATATGAACTATGTCTGGTGGCCTAGGAATCATGTTTTGTTTCAGGTAGATTAGATTAGATTCTATTTATACAGTAGTTGTAAAACTACTGTTTAAATGCTTTGCTTCTACAATTTGTAGGAAACTCAAAATATCTGCCCTACAGAAAATGGGAAAAGTAAATTTAAATATTAAGAAAAAAAAATAACGCGTGTGAGGCACAGGAAACTAACAAAACAGCAGGTAAGTATGAAGCAAGAACCAGAAAAAAGAAAGATAAAATGGCAAATCTCACCTTTGGTGTCAGTGATACCTGGGAGCCCACGCCTTTTCCTCTAGAAATGAGCATGGAATTGAGGAGCTGAGCAGAACTAATAAAAGGAGTAGGACTAGGAAGGCAAAATGAAGTTCCGCTCATCTACAAAAAGTATTTGGTAACTAAGCCAGCGCATCACCTTTGTGACTTACAAAGTCTGTAACAGAATTAAGAGAGAACTGGCTGCACAGTGGTACTTGCGACTGCTGAAGACTGACTGGATTCAAGTGATCTGGAATTGCTTCTGACTGAAGTGAAAATAAACCCTTTATATGATAAATAACACTCCACTGGGCCTCAAATTATCTCTCTACATTTATCACATAACAATATTAAGATTGCAATTAAAAAACAACAGGAATATGAGGAAATATGAAAATATCACAAAACAGATACAAAACTGAAAGACACAAAGTGTACCCAGAAATTGAGGTATTCAGTATAGAACTTAAAATATTGCTGAATAGATGTCTGATAGTTGGCAAATTAGCAGAACATATAAAAAGCAAAACAAATGGGTCTCCTAGAAGTGAAAAATTCAGAAAATATGAATTCAGATATGGTTTGCTATAGCAAAATATGAGATTATAAACTAGAAAACAGCTCAAGAAAGAAAACATTTTACAATGCAGATATACAGAAAAATATAAAAGACAGATAATAAGCATAAAGAACAGAATTGTGACATAAAAGTCAAAGGTACTTTTCAATGAAATCAGTGAGGAAAACAGAAGAGATATGGGATTAAAGTCATTTAAAAGACAATGGAATTCCAAAATTGCAAAAGATAAGAAAGCACAGATTTAAGAAACTGCAAATACCAAAAGGAAAAAGGAAATAAAATCAAGACAAGGAAATATTTTTAATATACTAAAATAAAAACAAAAAACAACTGTTAATATAGAAAATAGTCAGCTGGAACTACCAGCAAGAATTAAGGCAATTAAAAACAACTTCAGAAAAAAGATGGAGAGAAGTGGTTACCAGAAAATTTATATAAAAAATATTTTAACGCAATATTTAAAAAAACCCAGAAGATGTAAGAAAGGATGAATAACAAAAATTAAAAGTGCATGTTGAGTGTGCCTGGTGGCCTAGTGGTCTAGTACCCCTGGGGGCAGTCCCCTCTGTATTCCGAGATCCAGGTTCAAGACTGGGTTGAGGGGAACAACCAGTGTGAACAACTAAATTAAAAAAATATGCTTCCTTCTCCCCTCTTCCTACCTGCCTGCTTACTTGCCTTCATTCCTACCTGAACCTTTCCTCTAAAAAAAAAAAAAAAAAAAGTGTGTGTTATGATAAATGCCTCATGATAAATGTGTAGTTAAAGGAATAAAGACAATGAAAATACTTTGTACTGTGTGCACAGGCAAATATATGACTTTTTCTTGTAGTATGCTGTAGTAAGCTTCTATCAAAGTAATCCTCATCAGATAATAACTGCTCTGAATAAAATACAGAACTTCATTTATTCCTTTTAAGCCTGAGGGAGGCCAAAAATTCCAAATTAATCAACATTTCAAGAATTAAAGAATGTGACCCACTCTCAACAGAAAATAAAATCAACAGTCCAAGATGTTGAAATGAGCAATTAGCACAAAAGGATTTTAAAGCAACTATTATAATTATGCTTGATGAGGTAAAAGAAAATATGTTTTCAGTTAATTAAAGAGTAGGAAGTCTCGGGAGAAAGAGTAACTATGAAAAAGATTCCAATGGAAATTCTAGAGATTATAGTTTTTGTAAACTAAAAAACACCATGGGCTTTCTCAATGCATAATAACTGACTGGAAATAACAAAATCAGTGAATTTGAAGAAAGACCAAAAGAAAGTAATTGCTTTTTTTCTTTTTCTATTTAAAGAACAGAGAAAAGAAAATAACCACTCGGAATTATTGAACAATATCAGATATGCAAACATGCAGAGAACAGAGGAGAAGAAAATTTGAAAGACTTGTGACAGAACTCTTCCTAATTTGGTGAAAAAATACATTTACATGTTTATGAAGATCAGCAAACTCCAAACAAAAAAGACACAAAGAAATGTGTGCCTAAATTCATCATCTACAAGCTGATAAAAGCCAAAGATAGAGAAAATCTTAAAAAGCAGAAATAGAACACAACAAGGAAAACTACCATTTCCAATATGTGCCAATTTCTTATCAAGACTTTGGGAATCAGAAATCAGGACTATTTTTTCTGAAGCACCAAAAAAGAAAACTGTCATCATGAAATTATTAAGCATACATTCTTCAAGCACTAATCCAAATAAAGATGCATTTAGATATAATAAAACTATAACAAATCTGGATTGTTTTTCCCTGTTCTTGCCAACTACACTGACTAGATCCACAAAATACTACTGAACAGAATTGGTAGTTTCAGACATTCTGCCTTGTTTCTGGTCTTAGGAGACAGCGTATAATCATTGCCATTATTGAGTCTGCTCTAGATTTCATACAGGTGCTTTTACCAGGTTGAGGAAGTTCCATTATATTTCCAATTTGAAGTGTTTTATCCAAGAAGAGCTGCTGGATATTTTGAAATTATTTTTTCATCATATTTGAGATAACCACATAATTTTACTTATATATGATGAAGTAAGTTCTTTTGCAGCACTGTTTATAATAGTCAAGATACAGAAACAACCTAAATGCATATTAATAAATGAATCAATAAGATGTGTGTGTGTGTGTGTGTGTGTGTGTGTGTGTGTGTGTGTGTATGACAATAGAACACTATTTAGCCATAAAAAACTGACATCTTGCCATTCTTGACAACCTGGAGAGATGAAGGAAACTTGAAATTATTTTGCTGAGTGAGGGGAGTCCTAAGGAGAATTTGGAATACAAAGGAGCAATGCAAATAAATTGACACAATAAAAATAAAGTAAACCCTTGGACTTTGACAGTACAGTTGAGGGGGCTGAAAGGGAAGGGCAGGGGTGGGGTCAGGTGGTGGAGGGCTTTAGTCACTTTAAAAAAAACTGTTTAAT
This sequence comes from Solenodon paradoxus, assembly GCA_004363575.1. Classification (NCBI taxonomy): domain Eukaryota; kingdom Metazoa; phylum Chordata; class Mammalia; order Eulipotyphla; family Solenodontidae; genus Solenodon; species Solenodon paradoxus. The sequence goes on from RJWH01001275.1 coordinate 322,855, forward strand.
GGGGAAAAAAAAAATCAATGATTCTCAACCAGAATGGGAGTACTGAGAGTTTCTGCCTGTCAGAAGACACTGACGTTTGGACACACCATGACTGGGGCTGTGATGGTGCTGGTATCCAGTGAGTGGAGGCGAGGGAGCCTCCTAAACCCGCTGTGGTACCCAAGACAGTCCTCCCACACAGAATAATGATCTGATTCAATAGCCAATGCTGCTGAAGTTGACAATCCCTTGTTTGATTTAGAATACACGTACCATGACTTTTCCAAACCTTTGTGCACTATCATATTCCTAAATAATTGACTTTAGACCTGAAAATACTAAATGTAAAAGAATCCTAAAAATTTATGTATTTTTAATATATATATGTATGTGTGTGTGTATTTATGTATTTATTTATTTTTTAAAATCACTGTCACCTTGCTGGTGTAAACTCTATTTGATCATGAAGAACATCCAACAATATGTGTAAAGAATATTGAAAGTCTAAATATTCTTAAATGTTTTTTTTCATCTACAGTCACAAGGGAGTGGACTGTCATTTCCTTTTTTATCTTTTTTAGCATCCAGGTAATGGCGGCCTCATAGATAGTTGGGAAGCATTCATTCTGTTTATATTTTTCTTTCAAATTTGATGTTTCATCCATTTTGTGTGTCTGTGTGTTCAATTCACCAGTGTAGCTCTCTCAGGCTGCAGGTTACTTCATGGCAAGGTTTTTGATTATAAACTCATTTGTTGAGTGAGATTTGGTTACAGGTGTCTTTCAAGGAACTTGTTCATTTCATTTAAGCTGCTGAATTCATTTGCATAAATGTATTCATCATATTCTCTTATTTTCCTTTCAACATGTATAAAACCTCTAGTAACCTTAACTCTCATCACTGATTTTGTAAGTTCTGATGTTTTCTTGATCTGTGTGACTTGCGTTACTGATTTTATCCATCTTGATTAAGGGCCAGCTTGTGATTTAATTGATTCTCTCTTATTTTTTTTTTTTCTATTTTATTTTGCTCATATTTTTATGGTTTCATTTCATTAGCACCAAAGAAATTAAGGTGAAAATTGAAGCCACCGGCTTCTTCAATTTCCACCTATTCCTTAAGTCCTATAATTTCTCATCTAACTACTACTATAGCTTTATCCCACCACTGCAAGAGGTACATTGACTTTATTTAAATAATAATTCATAGGCATCAAACTGGGAGGAAAATCTGTGCCCACAGTTCTGTTTCACACAGTCTCACACAGGCAATAGGGTAACGGCCCAACTCCTCTGGTTTTTCCAAATGTTGCCCTAATAATGATCGCCCTGCTCATTTTCCTGACTTTAATAATAACTTTTCAATGTTGTGATGTTGAAGATTTTCAGTAGTTTCTTGAGAAACACACACTCATACTTTGTAACTGCTCAGTTGGCAGCCATAGTTTTAGGATAAGATTTGAAATTTGCAGAAATTTGGGGTTCTTTCCATAAAAATAGGAATTAGGCTTTCGTATCCAGCCTCTTATGTATTTTGTGAACTAGTCAGGTAGGCCTACAAAGAAGGCCCTTGGAAGAGCAGAGGGCAGTTCACTTGTAAGATATGCAAGTCTTGCTGTGGTTATTCTCAAATTTTTTAGTCTAATACAAAGCTCTAACTTTGTCAGAATTAGTAAAAGGGTAAGGGAAGTCAGTTGTACATTTTCGAGCTTTCTCAACATTAAGAGGCATCAGGAATGTAGAAAATGATTTTCCCAAGATTCCTTAGGGGATTTTTCTCTTTCAATTTACCCTTAAGGACTGGCTCAATGAGACAATCAGTCCTGCTCTCACTTTCTTAACTCCACCCTGCCCAAACCAGTAACTTCTTTTTTAGATGTTACTGAGATCGCCAGCTAGATTTGATTTTGCCTTAAAAATCTTTTACGCATCTGAACATTGTATGAATTCTCTTCACCTGCAAACAGTTCCATTTCCAAACCTGTAACTTTGCTTCCTACTGCATTTTCTAACTCCTAATGTATGCTTTGCCACATGGTGCAAACACTCAGAGGTTTTGCAGTAATACTGAATGACAGTGTAGACACTCTAGTAAAAACATGTAGCACACTTCACGCTTGTAAGAACACAGCTAGAGAGCTAAAAGATACCCCCCAAATCCTAGAACAAGATTAAAGACTAAGAGGCAAAACTCTTTGCAAATTTAAAGTCTCAATAAGAAGGTGAATGCTGGAATCAACATTTTTCTTTTGAGTTAAAAGGGTGTTGGCTTCTTCCGTGCCCATCTTCTTCAAATGTTAATCTTCAAATGGACACATTCTGAGTCCCAGTGAAGATGGGAATTGCCACAGCTAAGGTTTCCCTGGCTTGAGCTACTGCTTTTCTCAGATAACTAACATTACTTTAAGTCCATGTTAGGTATCAAATGAGTCTCATTTTAAAACTCCAAATAATAAGTAGAGTATGTATTGAGAGTCTTGCAGCACTAAATGTAGAAAATAGGATGAACTCTGGTCCTCAGAAATTTTTTTATCCAGTAAAGTTATGTTTTATGAATTTAATAGCTAATGTCACCTACTACTACGGTAAAAACTCAAAAGGTGAGTGAAGGCAAATGGAAAATATTTTGTTTTTATTCACTAAGGTGTCAGCCATTTAAAGCTAGCTGTCTAGCAATATAACCAGTAAATACAGTGGGGGAAATCCTAGAAAAAGTTTATCTTGGTTTGTGTAAACCTTTTAATATATCAACTTGTAAAACAAATTTTCCTTCCAATGAGCACTGAATTTAGTATGAATGTTTCTGCCTGACATATAAATATCCAAGAAAAACAATATGTGTGTGGGAAGAATGGGACAGTTAGCTCTTGAGCTGTATGAAAAATCTACACGAATCCAAGTTTATTCTGTTATTATTCCCTATGTTCTCTGAAGCCTACTCAAAAGAGAATTGAAAAAGGAAAATAAATGTACCAAAAATAGAACTAAGATTACATGTGATATGTCAGAAAGAGTATATGCTTTGTAACAATTATCTGTTCTGACAATATAAAGTATAATTGTGAAAAGCATTGGGAAAAGTATACGTCAGTAATCAAGTTACTGTGTTTATAAAATTATCTGAACATGTTTTACCTATAATTCAAAAAGATTTAAGTCATTATGTGTGATTCTAATTCTCTATTTCACAATTTTCTTTAAATAAAAAAAAAAAAACAGTCTGCTCGGAACTAAAAAATCCAAACGAGATAGAAGAAATGAATGAAACATCCTTTAATACTGAATTTTAAATGAACATAAAATTTTATACTCAATTTCAGTATGAAGTCCTGAAAATTATAACCAAACATAGACATTAATTCATAGAAACTAATATTTAACTGATATTTCACTTCTCACTAAAGGAAAATGGGGCTTCTTGGGGTCAGGGGATGGTTAATTAGATAGTATTGGGCAGGGAATATATGAAGGCAACCTGAAGATTAGGGGACACCATACAGAAAGGAAACTATCATTTAACATCTGAGGAATATCTAAGGATTTGAGAATTTGCTGTAAGACTTTCCACTGGTCAAGGAGTATAAAATATGAGCATCAAAATCTAAAAGCCTCAGATCAAAGTAAGTCAAACATATTTTAATTCATTTGTTAATACAAATTTGTTAATATCAGTAGGCATTCACTCCCCAGTAAATCATACCAAAGTGCTCATCTCTGCATCATGCCAGCTGGCCAAATACTCTTTTAACTACTAAGCAAAATTATTTAGCATGTGGTTTGCCTTTCATATTTAAGCTTTACTTTCTATATAAGTAAATAGTGGTTGCAATGCAATTTATCTATAAAGAAGCTTCCTAGGAAATAAACGAACGGTGAATAACGGAGTTTTGATACTTCCATCACGCAGCTACTAATAAATAACCAACCTTATGCACCAAGCAGCAATAACCATTGTCCGCTTCCTAAGGGATAGGTCACCACCTTGCCAATCTCGGTGAACCGCCCTTCCTGATTCAAACTCAGTCTCCAGATGCAACTAGGAACTCACATGTAACTGAGAGGAGAGATACACACGTTAAATTATGTGCTCATCAACATGGTGACTGTGAGAAAGTCTACAACTCATCAATATTCTTCAACAAAGAAATGGCAAGTAAAATTTTTTTTAATTTCACATGACTAAAAGAAACAAAATAGATTTATTAGGAGTGGTGGATTGTCGTGAATGCACACTATTAAGTAATGTGTCTGAAGCAAAGAAAGGAAGTTTCACAATCAAAGCCGGCTGTGAGCACTCTTAGAAAGGGAGGAAGGGTTATGATATGAGGTGACAAATGGTGGGCTTCTCTGGTGTGTGGCGACAGTGTGGGTCCTGTGCCTTTCTGTGCTTGTATTCTTATTAATTTTTAAATATTAAGGTGTTTTCCCCCATCTTTCTTCATGGTGGCTTCCTGGGAAGCAGAGAGGGCTGAAACTTGAGCAGTGCTCTCTGGCCACACAGTGCGACCAAGTCAGGAGGAATGTGCCTCATCTGTCTGCTTGACCTCCTTCCAGCAGACAGTAACCCGTCTGCTGTTTGAGCCCTGTTACCCTGTATGATTCTGCTCCTTAAAAGAAAACCTAATTCTAACTAACACAAATTCCTTGACAAAGTTAAATAATATAGATTCATGTAGTTTATGAAGTAAGATCTACTTAGAGCCTTACCCTCTTCTGTCACACTTTACCTGTGACACTTTGCCATCATAGATCTCCACCGCTGTCTGGGAGAAAAGGCACAGAAATCTACACCTAAAGGAGAGTATACATTCTGGCCAGCAGAGTAAGGAGGGTGGGAAGAATAACACTGCGTGTCGGAAGGAAAAGTGATTATTCAAAATGTCCATCTTTGAGAGCAGAGCCCTGGTGAAGGGCCTTTTGCTCTAGAGACAAGATGTATAACAAGGATAAAGTGATAGAGATGTACCAACATGGAGAACACTTACATGATCAGAGATGCCAAAAATTAATAAACAGCTTACTAGAGCTCAGAAGATCTGGAACTAGAATCTGACGATGCAGTCTACACTGGTCCCCATGAGAAGAGTAAATCAATATGGTTACTGCTGAAAGCTCATCAGTGCAATTGCTATTTGTTAGATACTGACAGGTTATATGAAAAAGCATCTCAGCACCATGAAAAAACAATGAATACCTGAGCCGTCCTATGAGAGGAAGGACAGGCAACTAAAGTAACTACATACTTACTCGAGGAAGGCCTACAAAACACTATATCCCAGCAATATGTTTTCAAGTATTCTCCAACTAGGAGGAATTGTCAAGTAGGAAAGGAAGAGATTACAACAATACTATATATTACAAAATATATAATAAGTTATTACACATTTGTATTATATCTTCTCTGTGTAAAATCCAAAGAGTAATGAGATAAAGCAAATATGTGAAACTCTTCTAGAACCAATGATTTCCATCTTATGGCAAGTGAAGTATTATGCAATTGGGCAGTAAATTAGGCCTTAGGGAATCTGGTCCTTCAGCAAAACTGAGGAATGTATGACATTTAGTTAACATACAATGCAGTTACAGATAACCTGAACTAGGGGAGACACAGACAATGGACGGAACCAGTTTTCTCCCATTGAGGCAAGAGGACTTGTGATTAGTCTAATAAGCTATCAGTCCTGATTGGCACCACACAATATGCAATCACTAAGGGCTGCAGACTTCCCCCAATACTCTACCTTACACCCACCTTAACCCGCACATGTGTACTTTATATAATCTCTGTGCTCCCTACAGTCGGGGAAATGGATCTGAGCCAGAGCTGGTGTCCCTCTTCCTCTACTGGTGACTCTCCATAATAAACCTGCTTTCTTTTTGCTGACATTCATCTTCTTGGAGTACTGACCTTCATGGTGGCTAGTAATAAACCTAGGTGTAGTAGGACCTATTATACATGTGACTTTCAAAACACTAGTGTTAGACACAAATAAACTGCATAATGGTAGAGATTTCCGAGGAGGGATATGGACAGCATTCAACCAAGCATATACACATTTATAACCATATCACAGAGTTTCACAGAATATTCTTTCCATGTGTATTTCCCTTTATTATTTAAAATTCTTCAAAGACCTGGTTTTAAGGTCTGCGTTTTCCTATTTCAGTAGTCATACTTTATAGCAAAGTAGTAGATCCTGGGGTGCACCACCCAGAAGACCTCTCTTTCAGAACTAAATGCTTAGTTCCCTACCTCCACATGTGTTAGTGGCTGATTTCTCTCTATAAAGTAGTCCCAATCCAAGAGACTTGGTCCATCTAAGTAACACCCCTCCCAGGGGCGATTTACAGCTAATGACTATTTTAAATGGAGTATGGAGTACCAGCTCCTTGTTTTGAGAATTCAGAGGGATTATTCCACTTATCAGACTCCCTGAAAATGAATTCATACTTCAGTCATGCCTGCACCAAAGTTCAAAAACTCTCACTTCTCCTTTACTCTCCTCCTACCCCCAAAGGGACTGATCCTGAACTCAGTATTTACTATATTTTCTGTACACCTTTCAGAATCTGCTTCTCAATCTCAACCAAAGAAAACCACCTTTTCTCTAAACAGTGGACATTGAGAGAGGGCATTCAGATAGACGAACATTAGAAATGTCTCAAGGTTGAACGCTTTCAGTATCTCCCAACCATGACAGAAGGCTGAGTAAACTGAGGGCATCTGAGGAAAAAACTGCTTTCCTGATAAGAGATATCATCTCATTCTAGCTGTCTTCTTTTCTACAACAATGATTCAATCACTGGATGAAAGTAATAATTAACATGAGATAACTAACAATACTTTATAGTATATATTTATATATGTATTATATTATATTATAGTCTTCTATAAATATATATATAGTTTTATTGAAGTAGCATTGCTTCATACTCCATGAGTGAAGGTAAAGATAAAGATAACCCAGTTCCCTTTTTAAGAGTGTTGAAATGCTTACCTTTGGACCTCTAGTGAAGTTAGAAAAACAAAGTTTCTATTTGATCAAAGGAGTACAACGGAGATGTCTGTTGTATACACTGGTAACAGTTATAATCAAAACCCTGTAACTTTTGAGGATTTAATCTCTTTCAAGGTTTTTTTTTTTTTTATGGTTAAAATTAAAAGTGTTGAATTAATTATGATCATAGTTCTGTTTCTGCGGACTTTGTTACTTTCTCATTATACATTGTTACATACAAAATGACTAACTGCAAGAGTATAAACATTTTAATGTTTCTAAGTATGTACTGCCAAAAATGTCCATGGTAGCAATTTATCCTACCTCCTAAAGTCCATTAGAATTCCCATCTCAGAAAACGATTTCCAACATTGTGTATTACCATTAATATGGCTAATTTGATACATGAAAAATGATCTCATAATTTCAATTTTGAAAACTTGCTGATTACTGAAATAGAGAACAAAGTTTTTTTGTGTTTCAGACTTTATTGGGAACTAAATGAATAAATAAATGCATGCCATTTATGTGCCAAGAACCATTTTTGTCTCCAGAGTTACGAAATCCGCAACATAAACACAGTCCTTTCATCGTGAAATTTATATTCACACAGCAAGAACAAACACACATTAATAACACACTGCACACCAGATAGACATAATAACTGATGATGAATAAAGCTGTGTAGGGAGATAAAGAGCGATGAAAAGGAGCTATTTTGGTAGAACAGACATGGGAGGAATATATGAAGAAGTGCTAGATGGTTAGAGACCTAAATGTAATGAAGATAGGGGCATCAACTATTCCTAGCAAAATAAACATCATGTGTAAGATAATGAAATGAAAATGAATGTTCTTGTATAAATAAGAGGCAGCAGCAGCAAAATTCCTGATGTCTAATCCAGAGTGAGAAAGAGAGAAAATAAAAGGACATGAAATAGCGAGGTAAGCCGGGATCAGATCACGTAAGCCCTTATATACCATGTATTAGGGGTTGAATTCACCTCCCCGCAAATATGTTGACTTCGTAACCCCACCTCCCAAGACCTCAGAAAGTGACCTTATTTGGAGACGGGAAATCTGCAGTGGTAAATCAAGTTAAAATGAGATTTTTAGTGTGTTTCCTAAACCAACATGATGGTTATCCTTATAAAAGAGATTTGGATACAGAGATGGACACACACAGAGGTAGAAGAGGGTCACTGATATGATAAGGAGAGAGGAACAGATTCTTCCCTAGCAACCCTCAGAGGGAAACTGCTCAGACTTTACTTTTAGATAGCTGGCCTCCAAAACCATAAGAGATACACTACTATTGTTAACATCACAGTTTGTGGTAGTTTGTTATCACAGGTCTAACTAATGAATGGACTGTGCGAGACCTTCTATTCACCTTATAGCAATAAAACGCTATTGGATAATTTTGAACAGGAAAATAATACAATTCAAGTTACAAGTTAAAAATAAAAATTTTGTTTTGCCACTCGGAGGACTGAAAGGAAAGCATAAATCAGGAATGAAAGGAGAGGCATCATTAGGAATGAACCGTGATAAACTGGGCAGAATACCAGGAATTCTCGGAAAAGAGCGGCAGAGTCGAGAATTTGAGCAGAGGACAGATTTGAAATTTATTTTTAAAGCTTGTTGACTAATGGAATATGGGCTGTGAAATAAAGGATTGAAAAATAACATCCATATTTAGGTTCTAAAAATGTACTGGGTTAGGAAATTTTGGAGATTTAAAGACGGAGGGGATAAAGTTATTTTTGACATGCTACATACATCTTTTAATGTTCCAGACGGCCAAGCGGGAATATCAAGTTGGCAATTAGATAAAAATGTCTAGAACTGAGTGACATGGTCAAAGTCCTACATTTGCAGACATTGTCCATTTAGACTTAGAAAAACCATGAGACATCCTTGACATTAACTAGACATAGTAATTACAGGTGAAGAGGACAAATGAAAAAACAAACCAGAAACCTGAAGGCTGCAAACTACTCTTAGAAAATCACAAAATATAACAATTGGGAAAGGAACATGATAAAGAAAACACAATTAAAATTATACTTTTGCCTTTTTAGCATACTGGGATCCAAAACTGATTCTGATGAATGGTGATCAGCACCTGAGAGTAGCAGTGAAAAAGCAGCACATTTTATGAAGATGAAATGGTTCAATGTCAAATTCTCAATAAATGTAAGGAGAGTAAGAGTTAAAATGCGGGTATGATTTATCGATAAAGAGGTCATATTTTATGTAAAGTAGCACAAACCAGCCAGTTTTGCGGGTCTGATCTAGTCTACTGTAGATTATGTGAATTACGAAAGAAAATGCAATGTATGATCTCAAAAACTTTTTCAACGAAGAGCAATGTGTATAAATCAGCAAGAGGATTTAAGAATGAAAGTCAGAGAGAGAAAGAGAGAGAGAGAAGTAGTGAGTCTTTGGAGATTGAAGTTTTCAGCAGAGGCTCACGCATCTGTTACCTGTTTGCACAGTTACACAGTTTGGAAGGGAATACGATATCCTTCTCCATCATTCTCTGATCCCTTATTTACTGATGTAATAAGTATATTAGAGAACCTGTGTTTTCAGTGCCAAATATTACTTTAGGGCCTGGGAATACAGCAATGGAAGTTAATCAGCTTCAATTTCAATTTCAGTAGATTTGGGGATACTTTTGTTTCTAAGTAAAATGAAAAACAGGTACCATATTTGCCCTCTGGTCTTTAAAAAAGAAATGAATAAAGTAGATGAAACAGCAGTGTTTCAGATTTGAAGAAAAACATGTAGCGCAAGACAGTAAACCCTGAAATAAGAGCAACAAGTGAGGGGAAGCTTATAGAAGCCCAGCCTTACCTCCTGGAGCCCTATCTCCGCTGTCCCACAGGGACCAGGGAGCCAAGTGGAGCCTGGGATTCTCCCAGGGCTGAGCCAACCGAACTGGAATCCAAGACGCCAGGGCAGCAGGAGTTCACCAAGCAGACTGTCAGACAGGAGAAAGCTCCAGAGAAGAAGCTCTGTCTTGGGCCCAGGCTCCTCTCCCAAGTCTTTGGTTGAATACGGAATCAGTTTATCTGCATTGAAAATGCCCCCAAGCCTGGGGAAAGCACCACCTAAGGGAGGAGGAAGCTGAGTAGAAGCCTCTGAGCTGTGACACAGCTGGGGACAGTGTTTCCATCAGCTAGAGTGAAAACACCTGTCACAGGGGCAGAGCTGAGAGAAAACAGAATGGCACCACGCAAGCAGTGAGGCAAAAATGAGCTGTATCTTAAGCACTGTTAGGTTTTGTCAAGACGAAAGCAAGAATTAGTGGATGTGGACAATGAAAGAGTTGTTCTACCTGTACTCCAGGTGTTTACAAAGTCAGAGGGAAGCCTGACTGTGGTGTTAGAGGCGAACAAAGCTGGGCAGGAGTTAGCAGTCAAGACAGATGAATGCAATCAGTCAGAGGCTCCAGCATGAACAGATTCAGGTGGGATTTGGACACAAGTGACTGGGGGTATTCAAGGGAGAATGAAGGAACTATGGGAGCTTGGATAGTCAAGAAATGTATGAAAATTCAAGGCCTGGTTCATGAGAAACCCATGTGTTTATAAAGTGAGTCGCCAGACCTTCTCCAGGCACTGAGAGACAGGCACAGAGGAGACAGAGGAGCGATCCGCTGGCATTCACTGGAGCAAACAGTAAACTCTTCGCAGCCTTGAGTTTTCTCAGGCAGGCACTTTAAGAGGAGGGTAGATCAGCCTAGGAATGCAGCCTGGAGTTGTTAGAAAGGATGTTAGAGTTTAGTTCAAGTCTTTATCATCTTCATCAACATCATCATCAACATATCATTACTTTGCAATACATATGATTTCAAAGACTATCAACACCTCATTCAAGGTACTCAAGTTTTTTAATGGGAAGGGGCTAGGAATACAGAGAAAATCTTCTATGTTGAAAAGTCTATAGTTTTCATGAACCAAGGGTTCAGAAAGCCCAGCAGAGTCTGGTCTAGGAGAGACTCATTGTGAGTGGTGAGTATAAAAGGAAAATTTGTTTCTTTTTAGAGCCGAATAAAATTCGCAGGGACCAAACTCAGTTCTGAGATTAAAACTATATTAAATGGGATTCATGGTAGATAATGCTAAGGCAAAAGTAAAGATGTAAAAATTTGAAGGCATGGAAATTGGAAAAGTATACAAAATTAAACACCCAGGAAAAAAGAAAAATAACACCAGTGAGCTGTGGAACAGTTACAAGTATCCTAAAGTATGAATAACTTGAGTCCCCAAAGAAAAACAGAGAAATAGCTACATTTAAAAAATGGAAAGACAGGCAAATGTATCATAATTAAGAAAAACTATGAACTCACAGTTGCAAGAATGTTTATGAAAGCCAAAACATGCATAAATAAAACTATATAAAAGCCATAGTATCATCAAATGCTCAAAAATAAGTGTTAAATTATTAACATGATGATAAAAAAGTATATTCAATATAAAGGAGCAAAGAATATAGTAATTACTAGCCTCTTATCTTAATCTATGCATAGCAAAAGACAGTGGAAAAACATTTCCAAGTAACAAAATTAAAACTATCTGTTCAAAATATAATACCCATTGAAAATAGCTCTCAAATATGAAGGAAAAATTAAAATATCTTCAGATGTGAAATTTTAAAAAAATGATTACATACGATTACAATTAGTCTTGTACTAAAAGAAATATATGTTCTTCCAGCAAAAGACATAATACTGAAAGGAAATCTAGATCTGCTCAATGAAATGAAGGATATTAGAAATAGTCAAAATAAAATGTTCCCAATATTTAAAAAAATAATTGTGTAAAAAATAATGTATTTTGGATACATAACACATGTACCAGTAAATACATGAGAATAATGCCATTCGTTGAAATAGGAATAGACTATTGTAAAATTCCTATACTATACATTACATGGAATAACATTACTTTGTTAGAAGGTAATACATCAAAAGATACTGTACTATACTATATTATATGATACTATAAATCCTAAAACAACCGTAAAAGTAATAAAATGAAGTAGGGACTACTAAGGCAATAAAGAATATAAAGTGAGATCACAGAATTTAAATAGCAGACTCTCAACAATCAGCAATTGCTTGAGAACAAAATATATAACTCAGTCAATATAAAGAGTAAGAAAAAGAATGAGTAAAAACAGAACATATATGAAAAATAGAACACACATAGGAAGATGGTAGATTTAAACTTGAACATACCAATAAAATAACCATACTAGATGTAAACAGCCTGTATTTAGTCCAGTTAAAAAGAAATTGTTTGGATGAAAAAATAAGACTCAATATTGCGAATGAGAAAACTACACAAAATACCAAAAAAAAAAAGATGAAAAATAAAGGGTTGAAAAGAAGTAATATCAAGTTAACATTCATCAAAAGAAAGTTGGGGAGAACAGACTGAGTAATGGTACCATTCTTCTAAGTAGATTTTTCATTATACAGGAATAGACACAATACGTGTCTTTGCCAAAATGGACTGAGCTGTGATTTGCTGTTAAAAAAAAAGGCCTCTAATTTCAGTAGTCAAAATAGTAATGCTTTAGTTTGGCTCCACTTCCATCTCAGACGGATCGAAAGAAGTTTGATAATGCAGCTACCATCTTAGGCAGTGCTGGTGTTACTGCAGAAAGTATGGAGACATCCGAGGGTCTCAGAAGGATGGATCAAAGTTCGCCCTGAAGTGACTAGGCCCTTCCACACGCAACTCTGTCCAGAACTGCCGACAGAGGATGTCGTAAAGGGACAGGAACCCACCAAACTCACACCGCATGTGCAGTGATTATTACTCCCTGATCAGTAGGGTGGGCAGAAAGCAGACAGAAATACATGTAAGCAACAGTTGTGCCAAGGTGGGGTGATTTTCAATGTTTACATTTTCCACGAAGTTGCAGATGTTATTCTTTCTCATACACCATCTTAATTACTTCAAAATGAGGTGATTTAAGAACCCTGGCTTTACAGCAAGCCTGCACAGGTGCGAAAAATATAAATATTTATATAATCATTCTTATTTGTATGTAGACTACCTCTGGAAGGAGAAGCTACTCTTTGTCTCTGGAGAAGGAACTACTGTTGTGAGATGGTTTGGGAAGAAAGACTATATATTTTTGCTGAATACTTTTTTTAATGGCTTGAATTGTGTCCCTCCAAAATTTATACATTCACCTCTTAATCTCTAATACGCCAGAATGTGACCTTATGTGGAAAACTGGTGTGTGTCTCTGTCCAAATTTGCCCCTTGCTTATGAGGACACTGTTCCTATCGGATTGGGCACAGTGTACTTAGTTATGGCGGTCCTAACAAACAAGTGCAATCACCCATTAAAAACAAGCAGCAAAGATGATAAAAAACAGTTATGTAATTAATATTCAGTATCCAGAAATACCTCAGAGACAACAGAACCTAGTGAACATGTTGAGCTATGCTGGAAGAGAAACAATACATTTTCTGAGGTGACAGTGAAGACTGGAAGGAAGGATAAAAGCAGCAACATTGTTGGACTTAACTGGAAGAAATTATAGCTGAACCATGAAGAAACACATTCATGGAGAGATTACAGTTGACTGTGTGCTTTGTGTTTGGTTATGTTACTTGATTTTAATGAAACCTTTAGAGGGGCCAACTCAGTTCTTAAAGTTTGACATGTGACATTCATAGCCCTCCAACAGACTGAGTTCACTGACAGAGAACGCACATCTGATTCAGCGTATGACTGAAAAGAAAAAAACATTGTGCTGGGAGTTAGAATGCTTGGATTGAATCCTGACTTCTATTATTTGGTTGAATTATTTGAGTACTGAAAATTGGTAGCTCTTTGGAAGCTCTCCAAGGCTATGCAAATATTTCTGCTTGATACAAAAGGATGAAGGGCTTCTAAATTTTCTTCATTTATTGTTCAAAGCCATTAGTAGATGTTTCTTTAGCATATCTGTATTATGTGTATGCATGGTTGAAAGAAGACAGGGATGCAACTACTTACTTAGCTCTAATAAAACTGTGCTCTGGACATCAGCACAAACACCTTTTGCTGAGATATAGTATAAAATTGTTAGTGCTCTTTTTGGTATGAATACATTAACATACTTCAGAACAAAGTAAGCTATTTCAATTCACAGAGAAGTTAACTTTAAGCCTCTTGGCACTCTGATAATCGTATTGCCAAATGGATAAATATTAGACAGTCTCTTTCATGTTTTCTTTGCTTTCCTTAACTTTTAAAATTACTTCCATGTCACAAAATTTGCCACATGCCTATGTTTTTCTGCAGTTATGTTTGTGAAATACTTTTTGCAATGGAAGAAATAAAGCAAAATACCCTGTAACTGAATGCTTCTCCAACTTGCCATTTATTATTTTTATTAACAACTTGTGTAAGTCATATATGGGAAATTATAAATTCAGTGAACACAATGCTATAAACAGAAAAAAAGGTCCTCTATGCAAAATATAAGGCTAACATTTTCCCCAACTGTAGGTGTTAAGAATAATCTGAAGAAAGAGAACATATGTCAGATTGGGATGGCACTTCTCTTCAATGAATAATTATTAAGGTATTAAGTTTAAAGAGAAAGCAACAAAGGGGGGAGATTCAAAGTACAGTTCTAATGTGTAGATCTAGTAAGACCACTTATTAAGAATTAAGTGTCAGTGGAGATTTTAATTCCAAAGATTAATTTTCTTATTTCCTTCTTGTGAATATGTGAAGTCAAGAAAAAATGCTTATATCTCTCAGAAAATAGGCCTTACTTCTGGTTTCTGTTAATATCACTAGAGAATGACCTTTCCCAGATAATTAGATTTTCCTGTTAACTGAAGTCTAACATTTTACTGCATCTGGATGCTATTAAATATAATACATTTGAAGTTTCTTTTCTTAATAAAATTTAAATAAAATCAACTCAAATTACAGTCCCAGGTTCTTAATTTTAAAAATCAGCTTTGTTTTTTTGCTCTCTATAAGACAATACATGCTGATGCTATCACAGACACGAGTTAACTCTTATCTAGTTCAAGTAGTTGTTCTGAAACATCACTTATTTGCACTTATTTGAATACTTTTAAAATATTAGGGTATTGCTCATTTCTTATCTTCTTCACATTAGTTTAATAGTATTGCTACAAAATAGTTATGAACAAAAATCACTCATTACATCTGTCAGGCACTGTTTAATGAGATTCTCACATTCATTCTAGAATACAGTCATAATTTCCCCAGCTACTCAGAGAGGATAGAGAACTCAATGACTGTGTGAATCTTTTGTTTGGTTCACTTGGTTATCCATAATATATAGAATAAGGCCTGATATGTTATTGAGACTGATAAAATATCTTTTGAACCAGTGTCCTCTGCAGCTTGTCAGACATGTTAAAAATTTTGTTCTGCTATTTCATAGTATGTCTATGGGTTAGGCATTTAACCTTTCTCTGTCCCCTTCTCTTCTTTATCAATATAGTGATCACAGCTGCCCCTGTCTCACAGCAACACAGGAATGAGTGTGCTGTACATTCAGAGATTAGAAAAATATGCAGAACATAGGAAGTGTTAAATTATTCAATCTTTTACTCATTATCATTGAGGAGCTGAGGCTGTTCCTTCTTCGAGGAGCTTAGGCCATTCTTTCAAATGCCCCAGGAGAAGCAGAAAGCAGGAAGCACTGCCCTTCTAGCCTAATGGTCTTTGGGGATTGTTTAGTAAGTCAATCTGGGATGGAAGAAGGGTGACAGAGTTGTTAGTTTCTCAGTACTGCAGAGACATTCATCTTCCGTATCCTTACTTTGTATTCTACTCTCATGATCCTTGATGTTAGCTGACCTGTCTCAGCCATTGTCATTCTGGGCGCCATTCTTCTTGAGTTCCTGCAGTGGGTTGTTTACTCTTGCTTTTCATTTGTCTCTCTCATTGGTATTTTCATCACTAGTATATGCCAGTCCTACGCACTCTGAAGACAACATATTGCCAAGAAGTCAGTCCCCAGATAATTGAGGTCTTCCTAGATTTGGGTCCTTTGGGGATTCTTAAAAGATGGCTCTTGGATTTAGTTAAATGAGCTGGTAAATCTTTATAGAGCTATCCAACTGTGGGCTAACACCAGGCTACTAGCATATCATATAATTGAATGGTTTCTCTATATTTTAACAACCAGATGTCATAATGAATCTTGAAGATGGTGCATATAGACATGCCGATTTATTTCTTAATGCATTTTTTATGGCTGCCATTGCAGGAAGCTGGAACTGGTCCTGACTGAGTGCATTTGATATCATTAAAACATAATAGAATTAATGAATAAGCAGTACATAAAAGTCCACAGCCTAGCAGAACAAAACTGGATCATATAAACATCACAATATATCTGATACTTTCTCATTTCTATACTATTAACAATAATTCTTATCAGGCAGATTATTGCTCATTCTGCAAGTTTCTATGACTAAAAAGTTTGGCTAACAAATGAAAAGATACCTAATGCTTTCAGAGAATGGGTATACATCAAAATCTCTCTCTCTCTCACATATACACACACACACACACACACACATATACACACATTCCCTCCCTTAAATTCATAGCTCCCTAAGAGTGACCTACATTTTATGTATATATATATATATGTATGTATGTATGTATATCAGTTCTGCAGTGAGACTTAAAGTGAGTTTTGCATACTACAGAAAGTGCACCAAAAAGTTCACCTGTACAGTCACAGTACAGAAAGAAAATCTTAGTAAAGGTCTTATTTTACATGAACTTTAATTTTGAAGTGCTTATAACTAAATGTTATATTAATGCACAAATACATGTATGTAATTGATAAACAAAATACTATATTGCAGTGTATATTAATGGTTTCCTTGATGGAATGCACCATCAAAAAGATTTGGAGGTCAGTAAAGTAGGGATGGATGAGATTTACACTCTACAATAGTTATTTAATCCCAAATCTTTTCTGAATGCCCACTGTTCTGTGTGTGTGTATATGTATATATATATATATATATATATTACATACATATACATACATATATAAAATGTGTATATATATATATATATATATATATATATGTTTTGGAATATAGACATTTGTAGTGGTTTATAAATAGAGAATCCAAAGAGGAAAGGAACAAATACAATGGACTCATCAAAATAAAAGAGTAGCTACTTGTAGATGAAACAGAGTCTATAAAAAATACTGACACATCAAGAAAAGAAAAGTACTTTTTAAAAAATTTTAGTATCAATATTTCAGAATGTTCTTACTTTACTCAGTGTAAAATGAGGACTAAAAGAACATAATGTTGCCTTGAGAAAATTTATATATAAAGATTACTTATATTTTTCTCCAAAAATCATCAGATAGTGGAATTCATTCATTCATTCAGTTGTACTAGGTGTTGGCAATAAAGACGATTTACCTTCATACTTTTAAGTAATTTTATGGGCTAGACAGGGATATTATGATGAATGATGTGTTTTTAAGGCAATTTATTTTTAAAAGAGAAAGTGAAAACAGGAGTGAAGAGGACTAGGCAGGCAGGAAAAGAGAGGAGGAAGAAGCATTTTTTAATTTTCATTTTATTTGTTGTTCATACTAGTTGTTTCCCCCGGACCCGGGACTTGAACCCAGGGTTTTGTGGCCTGTGCTCTTTTGGAGATAACTGACCTAACTGCTAACTACCAGGGCACACAAAAACTATATATACATATATACATATATATATATATGTATATATATATATATGTATATATAGTTCGTGTGTCTGCATGCATATAAACATATATAATATATACATAAATGTATATATACTAACGTGTATAGATTTTATAAAATGTTTATGAATATTCCTATTTTACCTTTTATATACTGCCAATATATAGGAAATACAAGCTTGACAACTAAGAATTCAAATTCACTGTCATTATAGTTTTAACAAATCAGAAAACTGGTCAGTAATCAAAGAGTTGATCTGTTCAAGATTGACTAACAATATAAATATTTGTAAATAAAAGCATAAATAGCTGTTTGTTTTAAGAACATTTTGAAGTTGTGAAATAAAACCAATTTGAAATTAATTGATTAGAAAAAATGATATAATTTATTTCTGAAATTTTTTATATTTATGTTTTGAGTTACATTGAATTCTTTTCAATATTTCAGGAAAATCCCATCTTTAAAGAGATAAAGACATAAGAGAAGTTTAAAATATCTAGAATGATTATATCAAAAAATTATAAAAACAATGTGTTGGCAAGGACATGGAGGCAGAGAACTCTTGCACAATGTTGGTAGGAATGAAAAATAGTACAGTCACTATAAATAATATATAGTGGTTCCCAAAAAAAGCCTGAATATACAAGTACCTATGATCTAGCAATCCCTCCTCTGGTATTTATCCAAAATAACTGAAAGCCAGAATTTCAGAGACATTAGTACTCTCTTGTTTTTTGTGTCAATATTTATAGTAGCCAAGATACAGAAACAACCTAAAGGTCCTTTAGACACACACACACACACACACACACACACACACACACACACACACACACGGTGGGGGCGGGGGAGACAGAGGCAGAGAGGCAGAGAGACAGAGAGATGGAGAGATTAAAACACATTCAGTTATTAAAGGAATCGGCTCACATGGTGTAGAGGCTGAGAAACCCCAATACTGGCCATTTCAAGTTCAGACCCATGAAAGTCAGATACAGTCTGAGTCCAAATACTTGAGAATCTGGGGACTCTTGAATCCTTGTTTGAGACTGAAGAACAATGATATTTCAGATCAGGCAGGAGGAGTGAATTTACCTGTTTCATCTTTTTGCTCTTTTCAGGCTTTCAAGAGATTGGACAATGCCCGCCTACATGTGGAGGGCGATCTTCATCACCTGCTGATTCAAATGCCACTGTTCTAGAGATATCCTCAGGAGGCACTCAGAAACAGTGTTTTGCAAGCAATCAAGGTGACACATAAAATTTGCCAGAAACAAGATAAATGAGTTGCAGAGAGCTGCCATACAATGTTGTGTCCACTGTTTCTGCAGACTTCAAAATCTGTTGAAAGTATCTCTCATGTTAAATGTTCTACCACAATAAAATATTTTTAAACAAAGATCATGTTGATCACCCTTAAAAATGAAACCAAAAAATTCAATACCTTATTAAATGTATATGAATTTATTTTTAATAGAAAAATATAGAGATTTTATAACTGCAGGCACGTCTCCTCTAAGACAGATTTCATGGGCTCAGAACTCTTTTTGATCTTGTGAAATTGTCATTTCTAAGTTATGGCTTTTTTTTTCCTTTCAGAGAAAGGAAACAGGCTGAAATGAAGGTAAGCAGTCAGGCAAACAGGAAGAGAAAAGGAGGAAGAAGCATTTAAATTAATTATTTAGTTGCTCATTTTGTTTGTTCCCTGCAGCCCCTGAGTGTGAATGAACCCTGGTCCTTGAGCTTTATACAGATTATGCTTCTACAGCATAAGATTAACATCCAAGCTACCAGGGCATGGTCAAGATGTGACTTTCATCTATATCCAGTCAGCAGAGAAGGAGAGGCCAGGAGGCTTGTGCATGAGTGTATCTTACTGGCCAGGCTGGGTTCTAGGACTTAACACTTTCAGAAAAGTCACATGATCTCATAAATCATGGTAGGTGAGGAAATGTCTGGCTCTACACAAGGAAATGAATGAACAGTAAGCCAACTTCTGCTACACATCTTTATCAGTACAATTAAACTTCAATACAGGTTTTCATGTTATCGTTTTTTTAAGATTAAACTTACTACAGAAAATAGAGATTGTCTAAATATGAAGTAATTCTGCATGACTAGCTTAATGTGTGATAACATTTTTAAAGTTCCTTAACTTAGAGCAATGTTGGTATTACTTATAGTTGTTGGTAACTGATTCATTCTTGCATGAACATCTTTCAGAGAAGTTGGCATAATATATAGATTTTCATTTTTTCACTTATAATATTATTTTGATTTTTTTAAAATAGGGATACAATGTTAAGTTAATGAGAGACTCAGGATCCTTTTATTTGAATCTTGTTCCATTGTTCAAACTCTTCTTTCTCTGGCTTTGTTTGACTTTCTTTAACATGATGAACATTTCTCTACTTTAGTCACCAGGTGGCATTAAAACTCATATTGATAACCACATTAGACAGGAGATAGGATTTAGTCAAAAACAGAAGTTTCTCAAGGAAAATAATTAAAACTATAACGAAAAGAAAAAGAGCAAAAGGTATTAAATTCAAACAAATAGTAAATGTAAAATAAATTATGAAAAATGAACTCTAGATGATGAGAAACAAATGAGTAGCTCAAAGAAAAAAGAGTATATCTACTATGAAAATGGAATAGTACTATTTTTTTTTTACATATATCTATTAAAACAAGAATAAAACCCAGCTAATCAGTGCTTTTACTCACTGAGATTGAATGCAGTTTCTGGATTTATTATATGTTTTTCATAAAAAGTTGAAGCAGTGATGTAAAAAAGTTTATTACTACTCTAATTCTAAATCATGCTACAAGAGAAGAGAATGCATTTGCAGGAGGTAGCAAAACAGAGTACGTTTATAATATTCCAAAGACATATAGTGGCAAATACCTTAAATCATTCTATTCTTTCTTACTGAAAACAATGCAAGCATTATCATATAAAAGGAATATAATGCTTTTAATAAAACTTCACTTGAATTTTTGGGGTGTGTTTTGTGGTGTTGATATGGAGGAGAACAAACATTTTAAGAAATACTTTTTTTCAAACATGGGAAACTATAGGACAAATACTTGAATATATAAAATTGGTTGTTTACATTAACATTATTATTTTGAATACTTACAACTGAACTCATAAGCTTTGTAGTTTTTCTTAAACATAAAATGTCAAGTGACACAATTCACTAAATCTGTAAATTCCTAGGAATTACACAGTTAAATTATGATATGATTTATCTGTTAACAGATTCTTAGCTTAAAATATTGTTTAAAACATCAAAATATCCATAATTTCCTTTAAGATTCAATTTAGAATTTACTTTCTCATGGGATTCTTACTAATCAATTAATACATCTGAGAAGAAATCATCTTAATCTTTTACTCATCAATGTTTAAAGCAATCCAACCATGTATGTTATCAAGTAATTGTACTTTGTTCTATGTATATTATTCCTTAATAATTTTTTCTATTAATCATAGTCACCTATGTGAGACCTAAGGCAAAAGGCCTGCAGAATACATACAGCTCAATGATAATAAAAATTTTTTTTGATTTGGTTTTGTGTTTTGACTTGATTTATTTTTATTGTGGAAAGAACACAACATGATATCTACTCTCTCAACAGAATTTTAAGTGTATGCTACAATATTGCTTGCTATAAGCACAAGGTTATACAGAAGATCAATGACTGTTATTTTACAAAGTCATACCACCTGGGAGAGAGCATGGAATGCCCACCTGAAACAAACTGGATACTGTATTGTACACCACTGTTTCACAAGTGCCTTCTCTCCTATATTAAGAGTATTCCTTACATAGTTTTAAAAAAGAAAAAAAAAATTCTTCTCTCAGGAATATGAGATGTTGAATGATTTGCCCAGGTGTTTTAATCAGACTGAACACATGGCTCTTTTCAAAAAACCCAGGTATGGCTACTTTCTGTCTCTCTCTTTGTCCCTCCTTGGAATACTCTCTTCCTTTGAGTGCTACAATTCCACATTTTGATATTTTCCTTTTATCTTTTCAGCAGCTCCTCTTCTTCCTCTTACCTTTTTATGCTGGAGTTTCTAGAAAGTTGATTCATGTTTTCTACCTTTGACATGTCATCCACTCCTGTGGATTCAATGACTTAAGTTGTAACCGGACTGCTACTACTCTTCTAAGCTCTGGAGTTACATACAAAATTGCTGACTAAACTTCTCCATTTGAATGTTTTGCATGCATTATAGTCAAACCTAAATGAAAAGGGAAGTTGCCATTCTTTCCCACCATTGAATTTTTCCATCAATCAGGTGTGACGCCCCATCATCCACATCCAGCTCCAGGACTCATAAATGACATGTCTGTCATCAATCCCTCCATCCCATCAAATCATTTGACTATGTCAATGCCGAATATATCTCAAATTGGTCAACTATTTCCATTTCAGCTGCCATCATCATGCTCTAAACTACCATAGGTTCTCGAGTCCTTGCTTTATACTATTCAATGGACTAAAAATAAATTTAGGATAATTTTTATATATTTTTAAAAAACTTTATTAATGTTACATTGCATTATTGCATAATCTAAGTTGTAGGTGTGAATGAGCACAAATCTACATCTGTGTATATTACTGTAGGTTCATGGCTAAAAGTCTTTACTAAATCTTGGAAGACACATTCTCTTTAATTCGACTCTGCCCATCTCTTTGGACTAACACAAATTTTTCTCCTTTGTTCACTATGTTAAATTTATGGATTCACTTCAGTTCAAATGACATATTCTTTTCCTGGCACTGGCTCCACTTACAACTGGAAAATCCATTCTTCACATCTTTGTATTTCATTTACTCAAAGAAGTCTTTCCTAATCTCCTAATTTAAGTTTCTTATTCTCATTGTAGATTTTATGTCAACCTGCCCTTCTTTAATGGTAGTTCTTTTGTAATTGTTCATGGATTCCCTTTCCAATAGGATTTAAATATGTTTTCCCAACAGCTGTTATAGTATCTGACAGTTATATAGCAGTTGTTCAATAAAGAGTCATGGGATTAATTACAGTTGATTGAGTGACAGGGGGTCCGGGCACTAACCCATTAGTTAATGAAAATTTGTATCTAACTTCTACTTAGCCTTCCACTTATATAAGATTCTGTATCTGTAATTCAACTAACTGACATTTGTGCTTCGTTGAATCCAAGAATACAAAACAACAGTTGAAGAAAATCTGCATATTGGTGAACTTAAAGTCCATAAACCCATATTGTTCAAGAGTCAGCTTTAATCGATGAAGGAATAAACCAGGCACACACTGAATCCTCACACTTGCTAAAAAGGTTCATTTCTTCTTGAAACACCCAAGTCTTCTGCAGAAACCAAATTCTGTACTGAAGCTGTGAGATTTTGATAGAGATCTACCCTGAGCCAGAAGTTTCGGAATGGTGTAAAGATTACAATAGATTTCTGTTGATACTAATGTTACTGAATTCCCCAGGGACAGTTTAAAGACGGGCCCCCTTCAGAGTGTGATAGCCCCAACAGCAGAACTGAATAGTTCTTAAATCTGGCTACACATTTGAATCATCTGCAAATCTCTGAAACCACATCAGTACCCAGACCATTCAATTCAGAATTCGGGGTTAGGGTTTGACCATCAGGTTTCATTTGTTGTTTCCAATATTTCCTTGTCATACTAATATGCTTCCTATTTTGAAAAGCAGAGGCTCCCTAACATGATTATCGATAGCATATTTGGAGATAATTTAAATAAAAAAAGAAAAATTTTCAAACGGACCCCTGGAGCTACTGATTTAGTTGGACAGATTAAGACTAAATAATATGCATTTTTAAGACCACTCTGGTGATCCTATTCTTGAGGAATATTTATGAAACACAGATCTGTAACAAGGGACCCAGTATTAAATGTATCAATATTCATCTGAATCCATTATTCTAAAAAAAAAAAGCGTCTCATCAACATATTATCTGATAAATTCAGAGATTATTTTTCTAAAATTGAAAGCAAATGAAGAAGCTAATTTCTGTTGGGAAGGGTTTTAAGATAAAAAAGAGAATCATTAGAAGGTAACTTTGGCAACATATATACAATAGCAATGTGTTACATAGGAATTAGGAAGAGTGAAATTGTAGGCACAGAAGTTCCACCACTTGCTATAGCGTTTTTCTAAAATGTATGCCTATATGGTTAAAATCTTAGTTTAAGGGACACAACATATTTTGCCCAAGAATCCTTGGCGCTAAGAAACAGAAGTCTTCCTCAAGGGATCTTCAGATGAACATGGAATGAGAGACACAGTCACAGATGATTCTTGACAAAAAGTGAAACAACAGTTCCAGAAATAAAAGGGTTGCAAATAAAAGAGGGTCAAACGTAAAGAAGATTATAAATGAAAAGGCAAGAATTAAGGCTGATCTCTCAGTCTTTCTGGAGTCTCTTGGATTCTCTTTTTCTCTTTGTCTGTCTGACCTTGTCTGACCTTGTCTGTCTCCTAGTCTCCCTCTCTCTCCCTCCTTCCTTTCTTCTCTCTCTCCTCTCATTTGATTTGCTCTTGATCCTCTTTGTTTCAGGGCCTACCCCTAACTGAGACTGAGTTCCAGGTCAATTTACTAAGAGAAAACTGATTCAAGCCCACCTGGTTTCTGGCTAGTCCGTGGATTGGCTGATCTTGCTCTTGACACATTTCAATACGATAATGGCCTAAAGAGTCTGCTGACTTTTTCAGTCTCTGAGGCCTATTCAGGAGTACCCACCCTCCAGGGTACCCAGGAGAGAAGCAGCAGACTCTCCTTCCTGTTAACAGGGCTCTTTAGTCTCTCATTCAATATCTTTGTTGATAAACAATATTATATATATGTACTATTTTCATATGTACTTAGAAACGTATAGATAGGTATGTCCTTTTTTTGCCTGAAGAATCACAAACAAAATTTTTTACTTTGAGGATGTTGTTTTACTTCATTTTATAACATATATTTTACTATCTTTAATATATATGCACACTGCATTTATATCTTATACATATGCATTTATTGCATATGGTATACATGATTGTATATGTATTAACTATACGTGTGCACGTTTATATATTTACAAACTATATATACATAGAACATATATGTATGTAGCATATATAAGTGTATACTTCTGGATTTTTCAAGGTTAAAATGATAAGGTTTTTGTGGGTAATTTTGGGAACATTTTCTTAATTTACATTCCTGAATTTAAAAAAAAGTAGTGAATAATTGTTTTTTAAAAAGCAACAAGAGAAAATATTCTCTTGGGACATATAGAGTTTCAGTGAATTAAAAGAAAACTCAATAATTATCCCTTGTTTATGGAGTAAAAGCTACACAGATTTAGGGGAAGCATATGAAATATCCATTGGGTTTGTTAAAGATAAAGCTTAATTACATGTATTATACATGGTTGAGTATACAAAGATGCATTTTTTCCAGCATCAGATCCTGAGGGCAGTAGAAAGTTATCACAATGTAAATTCTAGATGATTGAGATTGCATTATTTTAAAGATAGAAACATTCTTTACTGTTTCTGTGCCAATAGTTATTCCATGCTTCAATGGATGATTAGCTAAAGACATAATAAAAGAATATGTTCTTTGTTGTGAAGGAAATAATGCAAGTTTAAATAATAGAGGAAATACAACTTCTGTTTCTGGAATTTATAGCATATCTGTTTGAGAAACAGAAGGAGAATTTTATACATATTGTATAACATATGTGATTTTAATTCCCCAACACAGATACATTGCCAATCTGTCTGTAAACACATTTTTAATCCTGAAAAAGAAATGTGTTAAAGATTTTAAAGTATACATAAATGGATTCAGAAAAATAAAAGGCATTTGTAGCATTTTGTTTTTCATTTCAAAAGTTTACTTAAATATATAGACATCCAATTCAATTTTTCCATACATTTTCTGGTTGCCAATCATGCCAGGAGTTTTCTTATTATATTTGTGTCATGATGAGATCACATATGTAACAATATATAGCATCTAAATGAAATAATACTTTACATTCTAACTAGTCAGATTCAGTCACTGATTAAACCAGGAGAAATTAAGAGACTGCCCCCAATCTGTGTCAATTAATAATGGTTGTAATACCCATCCAGGTTCCTTTCTACCTTCAGTGTTGCTGTGTCAGTGTCTCAGTGTTCAAGAACATTTTTACATGTTCCAACATCTTAACTTTCTCTACTTTCTTTATTATTGTTTATTGAAGTTTGATAGGCATAGAAAAATAGTAAGTGTATATATATCAGGACATCTTCATTAAGTCAATAACCAGCAACCACATTGAGAAAATAAATATAATTTGTATCTGAGAAGGCACTTGTTTTTATTTTTGTCATTAAATCCCTACAGTAAATAACTGATCTGAGTACTAACAAGATGCATTATTTTTCTCATTTTGGTACTTCATGTAAATGGTATAATTTAGTACGCACTCTTTAGTATCTCACTTCCTTAATACCAATATAAGGTTTGTAAGATTCTTATATATAGTGGCATATAATTACAGCTGCTTCATTTTATGATATGTAGTATTTTATTTTATGAAAATATCATAATTTATTTATCCACTGTGCATTTCACAGGTACTTGAGTAATTCTAGTGTTTGTTAAATTCTGAACATTCTTGTGTCTTTTGTTATATGCACATTTCTACATATTTTCATTTAGTATATTCCATGGAATAAGAATTCTGGATCACACAGCCCAAATTCAGTTTTACTAGATGCTGCCACACTTCCAATGTGTATGAATTCAACATTGTTGAGTAGTGCACTTACAACATACCCTGATCATTTTGATCACTGCTTTTCTGGAAATTGTTCCATCATCTTATAAAAGAGGACTGTTATATTTTCAATATAAGGGAGGCCTATCCTTTTCAAGTTATCGGTTCTTTTACCTCTTTTGTTCTTAGAAGTACTAACATTAGATGCAATCATAAAATTGTAATATCTTCCTTAGGAATTGACTTCTTTATCATTAGGAAATGATATTCCTATAGCCCTGGCAATATTCCTTGCTTTGAAGTCTACTTTTTCTGATTTAATACTGCCTCTCACATGTCATGCTTAGAACAAGCACGATACATATTTAAGCAAGCTCTACTTTTCACCAGCTATCTTTAAATTTAATTGTGCTTTTCATAGAAAACATATGGTGGATTCTGGTTCTCTAGCTCATCTGATAATTACTTTCTAAAAAGAAAATTGTTTAATCATTTATACTTAATATAATTATTAATTTGAATGAGCTTCTATCACCTTTTATTTGCTTCTATTTTCTTTATTCTTCCCCCCTCTCTAATCCTGTCCTTTTTGGCATTCATAAATACTTTTACATTCATCTTACTTTTATTATTTGTTTTTAGGTATGTATTTTTGATGTTTTTATAGTCAATTGTCAAATAAGAGAATATGTTTCAGGTATAATGTATGAATCTATTATAGTACATGCTATTCCTCCACAACCCAATTTTATGCTCTATTCATTATATATTACACTGCTACATACATTATAAAATCTAAAATAAATACTGCAAGTCCTTCTTAAAAGAAACTGAGGAGGACACAAAGAAATGGAAAGGTATCCCTGCTCATGGTCGGGAAGAATCAATATTGTTAAATGGTCATGTTACCTGAACCAACAACAGATTTAAGAGTATACCAATTAAAATCCCATTGACTTATTTCAAGAAAACGGAACAAAAATTCTTCAAATTTATATGAAACAACAAAATAACCAGTATAGTCAAAGCAATTCTGAGAAAAAATGTGAATCCAGAGGAATTACACTTGCAGACATTGAGCTACACTACAAAGTGATTGTATTTAAAACGGTATGGTACTGGAATAACAGGTACAGATCATTGGAATAGAACTGAATCACCAGAAACTGACTCACACACATACAGTCAATTAAGCTATGATAAAGGAGCCGATGCTGGATAAAAAATTCTGGCTTGAAAGTATTTAAAATCTGTTTTCAGAATCTTTAAGATTTCTTTTCACTGTTAACTTGTTTGCTGTTTCAGATGAGATCGGCAGTCATTCTTTTAGTTTTTTCTCCAAACTTTGTTAAAGTCTTTGAATTCTGGCTACTCATGATTTTCTCTTTGATGCTGGTGTTCCTCATTTTGATTATATTGTGGGTTGATGTCATTTTATTTGCAATTATCCTATTTGAAGATGCTAAAGTTTTCTTGACCTGTATTCTTATAGTTTTCATCAACTTATAACATTTTCATTTTTTTCTTTATAGACTTTTGCTATGCTCCTGTCTTTTTTCTTTTTTAATGAGGCTCCAATTACACCTATGCTAGCCCTTTCATTATTCTGTTTATCTATCACTGAATCGATGTTAACTTCTTGGCCTATTTCTCTTTTTATTTTTTTCCTTTATATAGATGCTTCTATTTGGACAGTTTTCATTGAATTCTATGTCTTCAAATTCAACTATCTTTTCTTCTTCATTTAAAAAAATTTTTATCCAGCTATCATTTCTATGCAGATGCTTTATTTCATTATACTTTTAATTGAACATTTAATTTCACTTGGTTTATTTTTCTATTTCCAACTTTCATCCTTATGTTTTTTCTTTAAATGCTTAAGAACATTTAAAACTTATTTTAATGATTATCTATTTCTATCATCTCTTTTACTTTTGCATATGACTATTGTAACTGATTATTTTCCTAGTTATGGATTACATTTTTGTTTTTTTCTAAAGTCTAATATATTTCTTTAAAATTATTGGTTATTAGATATACTGCTATGTACGTGACAATTATAATTATAATAATTATATTTTGTTCTTCATTAAGATAATTACAGGTTAATTATTCCTTCCTTCTTTTTATCCTTTACAGTCCTCTATTCCTTCTCTCCCACTCTCTTATCTCTATTTCCTTAAATTTTTATGGCAAATTTAAGGTGGATTACTATAGAATTATTTTAAAACTATGTATTAGGGTGTTAGTAATGTAATGTTTCTATTAGAGGCTGTGAGATTTCTCTACTCTTGCTATTGGGTATTCAAATGATTTTATTCCTATGTAATTATAATTATCATTACTTCAATTATTCTTGCTAGGCCTCATGCAATTTCTCCCCACTCATGACAGAGGAATAAATATTGCTCTTATATATAGCTTTGGATTTCTTTTTCTGTATTACTTTCTTTTCTCTACTATATTCTTCAAACATTGATTTCTATAACTTCAACTCAGTAAAATCACCATGCTTGACTTTGCTTCTTTCTCACTTTACTTCAGTCTAGAAATTCACTTTATGGAGAAAGGTGGGGATAATAATACGATTTTCCTTCTTGATTTTTTTTTCTGGTATAACAGAGTTCTGCTTAATTTTGCTCAATATCTGAAGCAGTTGTTTCATATACTTCGCTCATTTTTCTAGTCATTAATGGTGCAGAAGGAAATCAGATCCCAGGTAAGTTTCCATTTATGGATGCATGTGAATGTAACCTTAAGTTTTTTAATGTATAATAAGATATAGGGTTAAATATATTTTTCTATATGGATGTCAAATTATCTAGAACTAGTTATTAAAAAAGAGCATCCACTCTCACTGCATGTCTAATAATGTCAGCTTTGTTATAAACAAAATTATTGTATATGTGAGTTCTTTTCTGCCATCTATCTGCCTTCTGTTTCTCTGAACTATTTACACTTTTAAATGCATATTCAGATTTTCTATTCATTCTTTTGACAATTTTGGTTAAATATTTCATAAATATGCCCATTTTCATATCGTATTCAAAATTAACGGCATATATTTATCTGTGATACCTATTCTCATTTAACTCTATATAATTTCAACAAATTATCCATATGTGGTGATGCTACCTTTTTATTTCAGATATTGATTTTTCTCTTTTATCAAAATCAGTATTCCTAGAGATGGAGTAATATATCTGAATTTATAAAGAGTCAAAGAGTGGCTCTGTGAATATTTTTGCATTATAAATGTGTTTTCTACCACAGTCATTTCTGCCAGTAATTATTTTATTCATTTTCATTTATTTTCTTTTTACATCACTCTATCTTTATTTTCATTTAAGGAAAGATACAGGCGGGAATGATGGTGAGCAGAGGCAGGTGGGCCAGAAGAGAAAGGAAGAAGAAGCACTTTTGTTTATTTTATTTAGTTGTTCATTTTGATTGTTCATTTCAGCCCTGGGCACAAACCTTGTTCCATGGAGGACTCCATCCTTGACCAAAAACAGCCGACTAAATTGCTACTCCACCAGGGCATGCTTACCTTTACTTCAGATAGTCATTCAGAAGACTAATTTCCAGACTATCTTCACTCAAATATACATATTTATTATTTTTTTTAAAAATCATGTTTTAGCAGCATCTCACAATTATGAAATACTATATTATTTAAATGTATTTTAAAAATAAACAATGATTTCTTTTGACCAATAGTTTCATTAAAATCATTATTTCCAAATAATTGCTTAATTTTCAAATTTAAAAGATTTTCTAAGTATCATTTTACTGATTTATAAATTCCACTCTTGTCCAAGAACATATACTAAATCAATTCAATTATTCAAAATGTGTCAAAGCTTATATTATCAGCTCAGAATATGGGCATTCTAAAGAGTCTACATTCAGCTAAAATGAGTATTTTGTTTGTGTCTTACACAGTGTTGAATCCATGCAGGTTTTGTTCATGTGTACAGGCATGCGTGTACCAAAATCAGGTGGTTTGATAAGAGTAGGGAGAACATCTTTATTTTGAGTGATATTTTTCTTTATTTTTTTCTAGTATTTACTGTAAAATAAACATTAAAATTGTTCACCTTTCTTGGAAAGTTATGTCTCTCCATCTATGTCTAACAATATTTGTTTCACACTTTTTAAAGCTAAGTTATAATGTGCATGTAAATTAAAACTGGAATATTTTTCTTGTGAATAGAATTCCCATTGTTTGATAATGTCTCTCTTTGTCTTATAATTATGCTTGCTTTAAAAAATTTTATAGAAGGAACACTGCAGAATAGCATTAAATAGCTTTAAAGTATGAATAATCATAAGTCACCATCTGTATATAATACACAAAGTTTACCACTAACAGTTCAGTTCTGTCCTTCACCATATAACTGACCCTATTTATTTCATTTGCCAATCCCTCTCCCTCTTCAGTAGCCACTAATTCGATTCTGGAGACTAAAAGTCTAGCTTTGTTTGATTTTCTTCATTTCTTTATTTCTTATACAGATAACATATCAGTGAAATCATGCAATGACTGTCTTTCTCCTTCTGACTTATCTCACTACACATATTCTCCTCTATGTCCATCCATGGCGTTGCAAATGGAGGGAGTTTACTTTTTCTGATAACAGTATATCCCTGGAAGTAGCACCTTTACTTTATTTGACAATTAGAATATGTGCCTGGTCTATATTGACATTTATCTATACAATCTTATTTTCACAATATTTTATTTTAAACATTTCACACACACAGAAAACTTAGAATTATCAGTGAAGTCCTACATGTCTGTCACCCAGATTATCCAATTCATATCTTGCTAGATCTGCTTTATCACATGTATGTACATTCATTTATCTAATTTTCTATCTTCTTTAGTACAGATTATCTTGGATGCACTTAAAAGTGAAGCTTTAGGCATCAACACACTTCACTGAACAGCATATAAGCATGCTTATTTTTAAAGCAGAGATTAGTGCTTATCTATTTTTTAATTTATATACTGTGAACTATAAAATATTAAGCATACTGATTATTATGAAATGAATTATTTCAAATGAGTATACTGTGTGACCAAGTAGCAATTATGTTAGGTAATTGGAATTATAGAAGGAGTGATATAGGCTACGGCACCATGTGGATTTCATATAAATTGGTTGTTTTTCTCAAACAAAATAGCTCATCCTTCTCTGTCACTAGGTTTCAGGAACAACTTCCTACTGTTAGGCTTCAGTCATTGGGATGATAAAATGGTCCTGCTATTAAAAAATCCTGAACTACTGCATAAATCCTCTGCTCTTTATGCATTTGCTCTATGCCCAATAATCTGAATTTACTAGGACAGGGTAGAAGTAGCCCTAAGTGAGTAACAGGTACAAGTCCCAATGTCCAAATATTTTTCAAGACTATTTGCATTACCTGTGCTATTATCGCATGACCAAAGAAGTCATGCAGCCAAGCACAGGGTCAGAAAGAAAGGGTAAGGACAGAGGAAACATGATCAGATTAGATAATGTTACCTTAATTATCATCAACTGTTATATTACTCATATATTCAAAGAACTCTGGATTACTCTTTTTTTTTTAAGAGGAAATAGGATATGAGTATTCCATAGTGTGCATTGATATAACTCAAATTAAGATGAAAGTAAACATCAAATCTCTTAGTTTCTTAGGCACTTTATATTTTAAAACACTTTTTCTCCCATCATTCTGAAACATGTCTAAAGATAACACAATTAAATCATAATAAAGCTAAAGAAAGAAAACTACATAATAATGCCATTGTTTAAGGGTAGAGAATAACAATGCAATGTTTTCCTAAAAGTAAGATTTGTGGCAATAAGTAATGCGGAGCTAGATTTAAGAGGAAACTAGAAGAGTCAACATCCCAAAATAACAACACGCCCCCTTAGGAGCTAGGTAGAAGGGGAGTGTGTGTGTGTGTGTGTGTGTGTGTGTGTGTGTGTGTGTATAGAAGCTGGAGTGGTAGTGATCAGAATTGTAAGTTGTATAGTTTCTTATAAAATTTGAACCTAGGCCCACTGTACATTTACATGGATATTTTTCATTTACTTTTCCTTAAATGAGGCAGCAATGAATTATCACATGGATACTCGAATTCATGTTAAAGACACTCTACTTGTGATTTGAAATAAAAAAAAAACAACGTAATACCAAGCATATTTTTTTTAGACAGGTATTTCTTTTCCAAAAAAGAAAAAGGCAATTTCAATTATTTAAGAGCAGTATACAAACTTTATAGCTGAAACTCAGGACCAGTACCCTTTAATGATCTCTTGACTCTGAAAAATGTTTGTTCTCAAACAACACAGGATATAGAAAACATCTTTATATGCGACCCTCATAATCTTTCCTGTCTCCCTCCCCCACACTCCTTTGCTATTTAAACCAGAGACAAGCATCCTCATTACTCCAGCAGTTAGTGGGTAAGGCATTTGTCAGGAAGATTGCTTTTCATAGTAAATAACATGGCAGTTTTATATAACTTGCAGCAAACAGCAACATCTATTAGCAAGTTTCTATGTACCAGGCATTTAAAATTTTTTGCGTGTATAAATCATTCTTACCCCCACAAAAATCTCCTAACAATAGTGTATTTATCGCTTATTTAAAGAATGAAAATCAACAGAGATAGGTTACATATTTAGCTCAAAATGTATGTGTATCTGTTCTTTAACACTTGATCCAGTCTATCCATTTATTTCCACCCCCATATTATCTTCCAGCCTTGATATCACTTATCAGAGTCTGACATAGCATTTGAAATATTTTCAATTATTTAATAGATATCTATCTGTCCTATACAATAAACTCTCTTCTTTGTCATATACCAATACCAAAGGTACTAGCATATTCATCATATGAATGTTTTTTGTCAGTTAGTCTTTCATATACTTTAGGATTAGAGAATGTAATTTAAAATTTTATATCAACCTATGTTAACCTAAGGGACATATTTGAGTAGAAAGGCAAATCTTTTTTGGGTGCTGAAGTGAATTTTCTTCTAAGATAATTTGAATGATTTTAAAATGACTTCATCTCTCTAGCAGTATTTTTTACCTATATTCTGAATTCACGTTATGCTACTTTCCTTCTGGTTATTAAAGATCAATTTACTTTTTAAAGGAAAAGGTACAGAAAGGAATGAAAGCGAGCAGGCAGGCAGAAAGAGAGAGTTGGAAAAAGCAATTTATTTATTTTAATTTAGTTGTTCCTCTGGGTTGTTCTCCCTGGCCTCAGGTCTTGAACCCAGCTCTTGGGATGTATATGGACTGTGCCAGCTGAGATAGTGGACTTAACTGCTAAACCACTAGGGCATGCCAGATTCTTTTTTCTTTTTCTTTTAATTTGCCATGCTCTTTTCTGACATAGGGATTTTACATGTACTCTTTCTTCTGACTGAACTTTTTCCTAGCTCATTGCAAACCCAACTACCTCTAATTCTTTAAATCTCATCTTGATAATTATCTGTTCAGAGAATGAAGATTAGAAAATCTATCTGAATGAAGAGTAATTATTTGTTTCTTTTCAATTCTCCCCAAAGAAAATGAGTATCACATTATGCTTAACACCAGAATATTTC
The DNA here is from genome assembly GCA_004363575.1 of Solenodon paradoxus. Lineage (NCBI taxonomy): Eukaryota > Metazoa > Chordata > Mammalia > Eulipotyphla > Solenodontidae > Solenodon > Solenodon paradoxus. The sequence goes on from RJWH01001275.1 coordinate 356,993, forward strand.
ATTTATTTAATTACCAGAAGACTGACAGTACATTCCCAAATAATAGAATATGAGTTTAATAAATGAAGGAAAAAAGAAGACTTCATGGAAGCTTGATATTCAGTTAAGCTTCTAGCTTTATTGTTTAATTAAATAGAACAACCAAAAATAAAATAAATCTGAAAGTAAACCCAATAAGCACTTGTTAATTCAGCAGTTCTTGTACATTAAAAGGCCAATTATATATTTGTCATTGACATATATCCAAGTAGTAAGTACTCTGTTAGAGAAGAAATATCTAAGCCTGAGAGTTAAATCAATAGGAGATGATAGAAACCAAATTTTACATATTTGGCCTCTTTGAGGGAGCCTGTCAAGATCGTCCTATTCCTTTCACCAAATCAATGTAACTATATCATATTTTCCACTTCTGCTACTTCTCTCTAAAGTCTTTCCTGCAAATGAGTAATTAATAGACTAGAGAAGTCATACAACAGTCACTAAATAAAAGGAGTAATCTTTGGGACCTGCTTCAATTTGTCCTTGGCACATCTCTTCTACTCACTGGCATATATTCATGTAGGCTAATTTATAATCAGATATAGATAACATTGCTAAAAAGAGATGGACATCTATTCTTCATATCTATTGTTTCCCTGGTTTTTAGAGATACTATATTAGGCACAAGAGTCCATTTGTTCAAATAAAATTTATTTTAGAGAATTTTTAATAACATCAGGTAGACACAATTCAACAATAAAAGGGAAACTTCTGTTGACATACCTAATAACAAAGCTTCATTTCACAGAGATAATGCTCTGTGAGAGAAATCAAGTGAAAGTAAAACTCTATTATGCTAAACAATTTAGAGGAAATCAGACAATGAGCAAACTAACTTTTGGTGACAGAGATCAGAACAGGAGTTATTTGGGGAGGTTGAGTGAGAAGAGTGCTTAGTTCTGACAGCCTCTGGTTCATGAAAGAGCCCAGAAGAAATGAAGGTTTGCTGAGGAAAACTCTGTTGGATACAGTTCTACTTTATCTACAGTGGACATTGTTCATCTTTTATTTCCAGTAGCCCCAAATCATCCCCATTTCTGTATGTTTTTTCTGGTGTACTAGTTAATTAGAATCTCATTCACTCTCAAAAGTGTCCCAGTACAGAAGACAAATAATATGGCCACATTAGAATTAATTAGCCACAAAAGGAAGCAAAACCCCAGTTGGACTGACAGAAATAGTGAGCGTGGCATAGTCCTCAGCCAACTTCAGGCAATTTGCATAACCATCTTGTTCCAGTTTACTAACTCCTAATCCCTAGTGCTGATTTTCAAAATACCTCTTACCCTTTTCCCCAGTCGACCTTCTATCTGCTTCTTTGAATGTATACTTGGATGTTTTTATTCAACTGACATGATTTCCTCAAAATCTGAACTTAACAATTGAATAATTATAGGAAGCTGAGCTCTGAGTCATTTAAGCTCAATCAACGCAAATGCTATTAACATCTTCCTCCACAAGGCGGAGTCTCCTATGATGCCTAGTCTTGTATCTCATTGACAGTAAGTACGTTAGGGTTGTTTAACCAATTAATCCAAAACGTAATGATGCAATAAAAAGAGAAATTGTTTTTTATTTCTTCGTTCCTAGTTAAATGTAAAGAGCTCCACTACACATTATAATAACCCAGGCTGAAGGAGAATCAGCTTCCATAGGCTAACTTCAAGGATTCCATTGGGCATTGCCATCCCAGGTGCCAAGGTGGGGAATAAACATGGAGGGGAGGGTTTGATAGACGGTATGGAATAATTTTTGACACAACATACATTACTTCTGCTCCCCTGCCAGTACCACCTGACCAGGTGTAACTACAAGAGAGGACACATGCTGAGCTCTTGAGGGATGCTAGGAATGAGGGAAGAACATGGATCCTGGCAGACGAAACAGTCTCTGCCACATATGGTCATAATCTTTAGCTTCCTTATTCTTGTTTATTTCCTAAAGTACATTATTCTTACCACAGAGTAGAATCCTAGTAAAATATATCACATAATTGCTTTGTGGTTTAAAACTTGGATTCCTTAATAGACTGATGAGATACTCTAAATTTTAATTGACAAACTCTAAGACCCTATATCTGTCCTGACCAACCCCTCATACATGCTCCAGTGACACTGGTCTTCTCTCCGTGACTTACACTATTGTAATTGCTATAATTTTGTTAAACAATGAGTAACCAAAACTTCTACTACAATAGTTTAAAATGGGGTAGGGTTAATTTGTCTCATATAATAAAAATTTAATGGTAGGGTGCTTAAGAATAAAACGGTGCCTGTCATATCCTAAATGATTCAGCATCCATTTAACTCTGCACAACCATGTTTTGGGATTGTCTTTTATCCTTATATTATAAAGTTGATGACGCCAACTCAAGAGATCAGATCCATTTACAGGCAGAAATAAGAAGGATGGGTGCCAAGTCTTTTTCTTAAAAGCATTTGTCCCTGTTTTCTGGTAACAAAGCTCCATTCTTATATTTTATTTTTCATTACATTGACTAAAAATGTATTCACTGACTCCTCTAAATGGAAAGAAGGTTGTATGTTCAAAATTTGCAGTGGTAGAAGGAAGAATAAGAAGTATTGTAAACAGCTGTTGGAACACAAAGTCATAGCACCATCAACATCCCAGATCTTTGCAACCATGTTTTCTGCTAGTCATTCCTTTTAGATTAAGTGTCACCACTTCAGATAGAACTTCTGGATTTTTCATGTGCCTCTAAGGATGATTCTTTACCTTGCCTACATCCCTAAGAGACCAACCTTTATGGATTGCAGTAATTGGATTTCCTATCTTCTGAATTGGTCAATGAGAGATTTTGTAGAAAGGCAAAAGACTGGTTTTGGATTATTTATCACCTTTCTTCTTCTCTGCCTATGTCAGGCGTCCCTCCCCAATGTCCTCTGCTACTGTTACTCCTGCAGTTACTTTCTCTGAGGTCTGCTGACGGTTTCCTCTACATGCTGCTTCAGACTTAGGGATGGTAATGCCTTCTTAATTCTTAGTCCCAAGGACTTTATTCAATCCTTGTTGTTGTCTTTTACCCCTGCCCACTGCTTTCTTTACAAACAGTTGCTCCATTTAATTTTGCTTAATTGCCCTGAATGAGCAATTTATTTCTATTAGTACCTGGACTCGCAAACTTTTTAAACTATTCTATCTAAAGTAGGTCTCACATAGCTTTTAGTCTCATCACCCTATTTTATTTAACCTCTGAGCATGTAACACTATCTAACATGTATGTGTGTGTACACACACAAATATATATATACGTATACACACTCTACTTCCTTCTAGTATAATGTAGGCTCCTTGAGCACAAGCATCTTATCTGTTTTGTTCACAGTCTTATTTTAAGTACCTATGATACTGACTGTCAAAGAGTATTTTTTGAAAGAATAATAAATGCTTCATTTTACGTTTGTTAATTGAAAGTTGCCTGGAGTATCTTCTTCTCCAGTTGCCCAAATTCCTTCCAAACACTGAGCTCACTTTTGTGTCCCACTGTATTGTCAACCATGCCTCTATACACTAAGTTATCTATAGTTAAAGCTGTCCTTTCCCTGGACATCCAACCTCCTGCTTACCAAAAAAAAAAAGCAGTTTCTGATTTTTATTTACATCCTTTCAAAGAATTCCTTTGGTCTTCATTGTCATCAGTTTGGGTTATATTTGAGCATGTAAATATCCCCCTGTGTGTATTTCAAGAAGAAAAGAAAATCCATATATCAGTGATATGACAGCAGATGACAAATGGCACAGAGGTCACCTGCATTTTTACTTCTCATGTGTGAACAAACTGATGCGTATTTTATTCTCACAATATCCATGCTAATATGGCTTTATTTTATCATAGTTCCAAGTGTACCCGGTCAATAACTGCTTTCTTATATGTTTAGAAATGAAGTAAAGCTTTAATTAGACTTTCAGGAATAGTCATTGTAATATCTACTCAGAGTTTTTGTTTTTAATTGTACTGAAGGACATTCTTCATAATATGATAAGTGTTTAAGATGTGGATCTTCATAAGTCAGCATCAACGTATAACAAACCAAGTTTACCATGAATACTTCAACTTTATCCTTTAACATATAATTGATCACTTTTACCCAATTTGCCAACAGAGCATTTTTTTAATCAGTATCTTTCACTTAAATATTCTCATACCCCAAAATTAAAATTGATTAGTATCCTTAATAAAGAAAGATGGCAGTTGCTACAATTTCAAATACACTGAATTGAATGTTACCTAGTTAAGTATAATTTTTTTTATAATTTTACAAGATCTCTGGTTTCTAATGGGTCGTACCAGTAACCTATTATTTGAAACGTGATGACTGAGCAGTAATGGAGAGACACCCTAGAGTAACAGGTAGGAGTCTTGACCCTAGGGTCACATTGTCTGAATGTGCATCCCAAGTTCAGCCTTTAATGTCACGTCAGTTTTGGCAATTTACTAGTCTCTCTATGTCCAGTCTCTCCTTACTGAAAAATGAATGTCTCATTACTAGTGCAAATAAGAGAAAATTGTTAACAGTGTCAGGCCACCAGATAGTGTAACTTCTTCCTTGCTGTAGCCCACCACCTCATGCATTCCTTGGCACAGAGTGTGCATGTAATAATTATCTGTTCTCTGAATGACTGAAGAAATGAAGCAAATCCAGTAAAAAAAAATGAAGTATCTATTAGACATGTCCACATTGGGGTCATTGGTGATGCTAATAAACATAAAAACAGTTCTAGAATGACAAACAACTTAAAAAAATAGAGTGAGTGTGAGTTATAAAATTAAAGATGTGGTATATATACACATGGAATATTACATGGTAATCAAAAGGGAGAATTCTGGCATTTGTGGAAGCATGGATGGATTTGGAAAGAATTATGCTTAGTGAAAGAAGACAGGAGAGAGACAGACATAGTATGATCTAATTCATTTGAGGTATATAGAGATAGAAAGCAAATAAATGATCTAAATTAAACAATAAAAGACTTCCAAAATAGAATTCATCCAAACAACTTCTAGTGGGGAATTAAAAAGGGAAATCAGGGGGTGCAGGAAGATATGGAGGAGTGATTGGGGGGAAAGAGGGTAAAGGGGATTGACTGTAAAGAGAAGAAAAAAAGGAAACAGTGGTAAACTATATACACGTGTAAATTTGTTATCGTGTATACCTCAAACCAAGTTAATGTTAAAATGCAATATTCCTTTAAAAATAAAATAATTAAAAAAAAGAAATTAAATTGTCTTTGTCCACAGATTAAAAAAATATTGTATTAATAACATTTTTTATGTGATGTTAAAAGAGTTAGGCAAGTAACTAGAGGGGAAAATGAAGATCAAGAGGATATTCTATGATCTAAGTAGGAGATTTGAGCAGTTTTATATATTGAAAAATCAGCACAGCAGACAAACACTGAAGTTAGAGTAGGGATTGTAAAGATGAGAGAGAGAGATAGTATTAGGGGAATCAATTTCACTCACCCTCTACATGCCCTTGTTCCTAAAGTTGATCTGCCTGATCGATTTTCCCACAATTTATTTCATAATTATTCTCTTCCTATTTATACCAAGAACATTTCTCTAGGGAATACATATGTCCAAATAAAAGAACAACTATCAGTATTGGTAACGGTACTGAAAAAAAATTAATAATTCTTCTGACTGGGCAGGAATTACTATGCAGCTTTCCAATTATACTTTCGAATAACTGTGGTATTACCTAATATAATTGTCAGTTAATTACCATTAAAAATAAATGTAATAACATATACCACAGATATTGCTAGCTTTCACATGTAAGAAGGTTCTCAGAATTTATATTTGTTAACAGCATGTTAAAAAAATGTATAAAAGTATTGATGTAATTCATTCTAGCATGTGAATTAATAAATTTATTTTAAAACCTAATTCTTCCAATTAAATGATCAATTTATAATTGAAGTTTTACAAACATCATTTATATTTTTAATAAAAATTATTTCTGGTAGCAGTAAAATAATAATGCAATGATAATTCAATCCAAAAAATAAAATTCACAGTAGAGACTTAAGGTAATAGGAAACTTAAAAAAAACTAAGGTTATGTTTTTAATGAGTATTTCTTTATTGCCCATTAGGTAATTTAAAAATAAAAATATAACAAGTTTAAATTCTTTGGGAACCAAGTAATACAAATACAAATTTGTGATGATAAAAGAACTGCCAACATTTTGTTTATAGAGACTGGCTTGTTGACTGGATTTATCAATATTTGCATTACACTGAAAATTACGTTAATTTTAACCATTTAAACACGGGATAAAGTATTTTGATTTAAACTTCAAAATGAATATGAAAATATAACATTTTTGAAACATTAAAACTTCCAGAACTTTGAACTTTAAAAAATCTTTTACTGGGCACACAAAATACCCATGAAGGTCACTGAAACCAAGTTCTATTGGAATGGTTGGATTTGAACAGGAAATAAATGTCTTCCCTGGTGACAGAGGAAAGAAAGGAGTGTACATGTCACAGGCATTATTCCAACTTAAAGACTTTCATTTTTCAATGGAATCAGTAGCTGAAAGTACAGGGAGTTCCTTTAGCAAAATGTGTCACACTTAGGTTGAGATGATGAGGGAAAAAAGTCAAAGAAAGTGACTGATACTGGGAAAATTCAAAGATGAGGAGGCACAATTCAGTTACTGCTAAAGTTAAAATAATAAAATGACAAGGCCACCAATGTCTCTTGTATATAATGTGTCATTTTCCCAAGCAGTTCTTAGAAAAATGAGTTTAGCCATGTTCCACTCACCATACTGCCTGCTGTAGAAGATACCCATATAAGAATGGGAAACGGAGCTGGATGTCTGCAGATACAGGATGTCATGGGGCTATATCTTGTGTGATGAAAGGTAGATTATAATTTGGTTGCTGATGGCAAAGAGATCATAAACTAGGTCGCAAATAGCTGAGTTGTGTCTGCTTACCAGAAAACGTGTAAAACTATTACTGTTTCAGGACCCACAAAACAGTGACCCTTTCCTGGTTAAGGTGGAATAATGTCCTTACTCAAGTCAGTGAAAGGAGGGAAATTGAAACTGGAGAAGACAATCAACACTGCTGAGTACCTCCATCATGCCAAACTCCAGGCAAACTGTCTAATGTTCATTATCCTACTTATAAATAAACTTAGGAAGGAGGTACTATGAATGTCCCGAATTTTCAATTTGAATATATGACCCAATGCTATACACCATATTGAGTCTTAAATCTAAGGCTTTCTGATAACCTAATCATAACAAGTCTTTACAACTGCAAACAGGAAAAAGCAACCTTGGAATAAGCTACTTAGTAAGTCAGGTGGGGCATAGCACTGTGGAAAATCAAGACACACCTGAATTTCAGTGCACTGTCTAATGCTCTGTAATTGAGCTGCAGAGCAGACAGCTGTTAAGTATTTATAGCTCAATTTATGATGGCATCTTAAGAATTTTTTTCCTCATAAGGGTTCAGAATTTCAAATGACTACTGCAGAGTTACAGAGAAAAAGGAACATTTTCCCCCCATGCTTGATTATGAGAAATGCATTGTCTTCTTTCAGTGGTTGTCAATTAAAAATAAATGAAGTCATGATATTTTGAAACTGCAAAATCACATTCTTAATTGAGATACTGGATTCCTTATTTTAGTCCCATCTCTGACATACTTTAATCGATACATAACAAATTTAAAACATATCTATGGGACACAGGGAAGTGAGCTGTTAGTTAACTGTAAAAATTAAAAGGTATCCCTCTCATTGCGTTTCTCTTGTAACAGACTTGATGACAAGTAGAGTACTTTATTAACTACATGGTTATGTACAGAGAAAAAACAATAGTTGAAATGCTCATTCACAGAACCAACTTATTTATATTCAGCTCTGGTTGTCAAGCTTAACATTCATTATGTTGAGAACAATACATGTGAGCATTACAGCAGGATGTGCAATATGATTAAAAATTACTATGAGATTATGTAGTCATATTTAGAGGCTAAATAAGATAAAATTGGGAGAGGAAGATGATTCTGGTGATCTATTGTAGACGATTTCTAATCATGTCTGAAGACAAATATCACAATACCTCCTCCAAAAGCAGATATATTTTGTTGGCTGTTACAGAGTTAAGTGCAATGTATTTTCTAAAGTAATGATATTTAAATGTTTTATCATTGCTATGTACTTACACTAATATAAATACTTACTCAGATACTAATTATTTTCACATATGATATATACTATTGCCATTGTATGTTTACATAGAAACATAAGAAAAAAACCTTCATACGTTAGAAAATGAAAGATGTGTATTTACTGAACTAATATTTTATCATTTGTCCTCTTTAAGACTATGCTCATCTTTGGTAGATATTTTCTATTTAGTTCAAGTGATCTTGAAGTAACTATAGATAAAGTCAGTATCTAAGATTACTAAAAGGATTTGTTCATTTCTTCATAATAAAACCTGTAATTTGATATTCTAATGCCAGTTACATACTTATTTATTACAATATTCAATACTATATTTAGAATAAACAGTCTCTCTTTGGTTTAAAATAACTGTGACTTCACTTTCCAAAGGAACTTTAAGTTAAAAAAAATCAAATTATACAGGTGATTAGAAATGTTTGATATCATGCATATTTTTTTTTAATTTCCTCTGTTCTCATTCAGGAGGCTGGCAGTATGATCTATTGGTTGGATTAGCTAACAAATGGGCTAGATGGGGTTAAGCAGCACTCTCACTCATATGCTTAAATAAAAGATTTAATGATTAAAAAACAGACAAACTTGCTGATTAATACATCTGTGTGATCATTCTAGTTGTAAAAGAATTTTTTTCCAGAAAGCCCGAGAACCTCTGTGATCATGTAATCACCTTGAAAATATTTCTGGTTATGTACCCCGATGTTTACTGCAGCATTACTCACAATAACCAAGACCTGGGAGCAACTGAAGTGTCCATAAATAGAGGAGTGGATAAAGAAGATGATACACATACACATACACACACATATATGTATATATATATATATGTATATATATTACATATATGCACATACACAATAGATTACTTCCTGGGAACATTAAAAAGAAAAAAAAGCAAGATGAAATCCTTCCTTTGCAACAACATGGATGCACCTGGGGAAAATTATGCTTAGTGAAGCAAGTCAGATGGAAAAGACTATATTAATATCATGTAAATGTGGTATATAAACAAAACAAATATGTGAATGAACTAAATAAAACAAAAATAAACAACACAAAAAGACATTACCCTCACTTCAATGTACTTTCCATATTTCAGAGTCTTTTTTTTCTTTTTTGGTGCTTTGAGAATATAGCAAAGCATTTCTTAAAGAATTTGAAAGGTTATTTTTTAGGATAATTGATGTTTACTCACTCCTTGATGAACTGACAAATTCAACATTTATATTTTAGCATTTTCAGCAACTGGAAAATTTAAGTATTACTCAACATTGTCTAAATAACACATAATATTAGCAGTTGAAGATGAAGTGTATGGAATCTCAAAAAGAGCAAAACAAAATTTGGAAAGCAAATGAGAAAAATAATATCTAAAAATAGGTGGAAAATATCTTTTTGATCAAACAGCTTTCAAGCCCTATTCTGGAGAAGGAACTATTAATCTAAAACAAGGGTTCTCAAACTTTTAAATCTAAAGAAATTTTTAAATTCTTGTTATTTATTGAGTTTCTCACAGAATTTTTATTTACGTGTATAATGCTCATTGAGTTTTTCTATTTTTACCTTTTTTGTAATTCAAACTAACAATTTAAACATTGATGACTTGAAATAACACTAATAAACTCATTAAAGTTAACATAAATATAATATTTTCACAGAAGAGAAAGATATTTCTTAAAACCAAACAAAAAATTAGTGTGAAGATGACATTGATTTACATTTGGTGAATCTCTTTAATTTCTCATTTAACAAAACTACAGCTGGATTTTTACATCTGCTTCTTTCTCTCCTCAAAAATTTCATAAAATCCTTTAAACAAGAAACCATTTTTTCATGCTATGATTCTCAACATATCTTTTATGAATGAGTGAGTACTATATTCAGGCTTATTGCTTTTGTCAGTTGCCTTGAACAAGGTCATTCCTGTTCCTGGCTCTTGAATTGCCAGTTTCCAATTGAAACCTGATACTCACATCACAAAAGCAAAATGGTTCTTCAATTGCCTGGTTTCCAAAATCTACCCTTTGTTCCATTTTAATGTGTATGTAGGAAGAATTAAGTCATCTGAGTAGGCACAAAATAATGATCTGTTGATTGGTAATTATTTAGTATAGAAGAATTTATGTTAAATTTACTTTCTAATCATAGTCTACAACGCCAGGTGTCATTTTGTATGGTGATTAGGAACTTCACAGTGCTGAACCCCCAGAACTGGTTAATTACAGAAAAAAAGATTCATATATTGTCAAACATTCAACAAATTACAAGTATATCATTAAACATCGTATCACTCCATTCTTAATTGTTGTTGTTTGTTTTTTTTTTCATTAACTGGAAATGAACCCAAAGATCATCTCCTTTAACTACTTTGATATTAGAAAAATACCCAATTTTATTTTCTTCAGAAAATAATGATGAGGGAAAGCTTGAAAGGGAGTTAGCATTTCAGTAAGTTTTTCAAAACTATATAAAGATTGAGAGAGCTGAAATGATAAGGACTGCCAGGAAGCAAAAAACAGTAGTTCCTTGGAAATAACCAACACTGTGGTCCATTACACAGACTTCTGGTAATTTTCACAAAATACCATCTCTACCTTCCTGTTATCTCATTTAAGTGCCAGTGCGGTGACTACTATTTTCTTTTGTAAACATTCTTTTCTTGGAATATAATCTGCCCCAAAGCCCCCTTCCCAGGCCTAGTCAGGGGAAGTATCTGACCACGCCTCAACCCAGGGGTTGTGGGCTTGGAAGGGAAGCAGCTGCCTGCCTGCCTACAGGATCTCTGTCCCAAGGCTCTATCTTTCTAATAAACTTACTGAGTTACACTATGTCCCAACACCCAAGAATGCTTTCTTGATCTTTTGCCTCCCAATCCCAAGACCCCTTAAGATCTTGATTCAAGTTTATGACATTTTATGTATCCATTTATCGAGTTCTTAGATTGTTCCTGACAGAATTCAATTTCATGGATTTTTCCTAATATTATTCCTCCATGTAAAAAGATCTGCCTTAAAGACTAAGCTTCCTTTGCTTTATTGCTATTATGCAGCTGAGAAATATACATGTGGCTGTTTAGTGACTACTTTCTAATAGAAATGCTACTCACATTTAGTCATTTAAAAACTAAATTAACCTTTTTTAAGCAACCATACCATTGTCTAAATTACAATTGTGTCACATTAAAACAGAAAGTGATTCTCCTGAAACTTTTGTTCCCAGTGCACACACAGAGTAAGTTCAGCTTGTGTGTTTCCTCAATTAGGGTGGAAAAACTCTACTGTACTACATAATACCTGCGCATGTGCAGGGCAGACCTTTAGGAAGCAAATAAATGAAGTTAAATTGTCCTCCCTGTCATTTGTTTCTTTCTATTTGAGAGTGAGAATTTGAACTACGGGCAACTGACAATTTATTGTCACTACATTTGCTTCTTTAATATACTGTCAATTTTACCCAAAGAAAGATATATAGGCAGTTTATTTTTAAAACAAAATAGAATGTTTTCCATATGAGATAGTCCTTCCCATTACACATATTTCTAATTGAAATGACCAGCTTTATTTCAAAATACATAGCAGCATTCTTAATCTGAAAATTAAAAAAAAAGTCCTTTATAGGCTTATAGGAGAAAATAAGGTATAACTCAAGAGTATAACAGATAAATAACATTATGTGGTTTCTATTTAGGTATGTGTTTTCTAATATACCACAAGATTAAACAAGTTACTATCAAATAATTTATAAAGATGGTCTTACCTGAATTCATTCTAGCATTCATTTAGGCCTTCTTTCCCACAGAAATAGAATGTTTTTATTCATTAACAACTTAGCTAAAATTATCTTTTATTCTGAGGTGTTCAGCTAATTTTATGGTAAAAACAGTCAATCTAAAATATATTACATAGGGCACGCCCTGGCAGAGGAGTGGTTTGGTCAACTGCCTGTGGCTGAGGTACATTGCATATATCCCTAGGATCCAGGGCCTGGAAGAACAGCCAAGATGTACAACTAGTTTACATAAAAATAAATGAGTGCTTATCCTCCTCCCCCTGCCTGCCTGCCTTCATCTTCATTCCTACATGTACCTTTCCTTTAAAAAAAAAATATATATATATATATTTATATAAATATATATATTTATATAAATATATATATACACACTTAACCTTATCTGGGCATAAAGTTCATATTTCAGTATATGTGTATTCCATTCCATTCCATCCTGATTGATAAATCACTTTATCTCCTGAAGCCATGATTCTTCATTGGGTATCACAAGAATATAAAAAGCTAATTGTTACAGAAGAAGTACTTACGATAAAGTATATTCTACTTCAGGCATTTGTCTCTCAGAATTTTTTTTGAACCCAATTCATAAATGAACTTCAGTGAAAAATTTCAAGAACTTTGACAAGATTTTCCCCATCGTCTTAAACTGTCTCTTGATTTAGACTCAGTATTCTAAAATTCAATTTGACTAATAAAAATTACATCCATCAGACATGACTTCAAAAAAAGCAGCTTGTTAAAAAAATAGGCCAATTATCTAAGTCAAAAGCTTGCCAATACTACTATTTTTAAAAATGAGATTTCACAAACACTGTAGGTTGAAGATGCTAAAACTACATTGAAAAGTGATGCAATCACTGTAAAATACATACTGAATTTTATTAAAAGCTTGAATGGATTTAGTTATCTATTAGGTTTGGCATAAGAATATTAGCATAATATTCACCTACAAAAATAAATTAAAAACTAATCATTATTCTAGGAACATGAAAAAGTCTTCCATGTTTCTAGTTTTCAGAATCACTAAAAAAAAAAAAAAAAAGAATTGACACTCTCATAGGGACAGAAAGCATTGGAAATGTCTGCATATATAAATCCTTCTATCTTTTGCTCACTTTACCTGGCTAGGAGACAAGGGAAAATATGCTTTGGGGAGTGGTGTAGTGAAGGTGACCTTGTCTTTTCTTCTTGTAAATGTGCAAGCTGATGACAAACTTCCTTGAAAATAAATGATTTTTGTTAAGAGAAAAGTAATTATGAAATTCTTACGGCAGAATGTGTCTGACTTACAGTAATAAAGGTGTAATTTAAACAGAAATATATGAGGTATGGCACTCATTGGAAAATGCCACGTGACCTATGTCATTATTTCCAAAAATACTGAGATACATTATACCTGATGCACACCTTTTGAGTACTTCCATAAACGATGGATGATATGAAAACCAGCTCTGGAGCTAAGTTGTTTCATATGAGCATCTTGGCTACTAGGTACATTTGCAATTCTTAATAGACCTTCATAATGAATAAGATGTTATGATTTGTGTGAATCTGATTTGACATCTTTGGTGTTTTATTGACCAAAAAAAGCAGGACTGTCATTTAAGGTATAGTGACTAGGAAATATAGCAAGCAAGAAAGGAGGGAACAGGAAAAACAATAGCAGGTTAGATAGAATTTCTATTTATCTGGCTGTGGTATGAAGTAGCTAAATTTTTGAAGTAGCCATAGTAATGACATGTGGATAAAGTCTTAGAGAGCCCATGGATCTGTCAGGATGGACAAAGTGAGAATCTATGTCCAAAGGGAATTATTTGAAGCAATATTCTCTGTGTTAGCATCTCTGTTAGGAGTCAGACCTCTAATGCATAGGAAATGTAAGTTGGAAGAAGTCAGTTGAACCATTTTTCTGTTCACTGGAGGAACTTCTCACTCATTCCTCTGGGACTACTGAACGAAAGAGCATCTTAACTGGTAAAACACATTAGTTAAAGCAGTGGATTATCTAAAAAAATTAATGTAAAACTCTAAGCCCTAAATTGAAAACCGAAATATTGACTTAAAACTTGAAACTGACCTTAAAACTGTATATTAAAAAACAAACCTGAGGCCAAGTTCAGGCCAGTAGGAATCTCATGTATGTTCTGGTGGGAAAAAGTAAGATATTTCACTGAGAAATGCCAGCAGAAGCATGGTAAAACATTTTGCTGGCTTGGATTCTTAGAGTTCATGATTGGAGTTATACCACAAATTTTAGATCTTACTAAATATATGAAATTCTTTGGGTTGCCAATAGGTCTCTCCATTTGACCTACACATTTTTGTGAGCAAATGAATAAACGATAGTCAGATCAACTTGGTGACATGTAGAGATGACTTTTTAAAGACAGATTTAGAATGAAAAATCAGTGGGTTATTCATTAAGGGATTGCTCATTCATTATCAATATTGAGAAGTGGGCGGGGGGATTGCTAGTTCCAATGCCACGTTCAGCTCTTAAAGCTGCAGGTGAAATACCTTCTACATATCTTTAGAAGAATTACAACTCCTACATGAGAATTATTTAAAAATACTTGAAGGAAGCTGAATTCATCCCCTTCAGTTAAAGTTATAGAATCTGAAAACCAGTGAGTTTGATGTTGAGGGCTGTGCACTCAGCCCTGGTGGTCATCTCGGGTAAATGAAAACTGTGCTGAAAGCACCTTGGTGAGGATTTGTGCAACTTCTTTCTTACATATGGGAATGTGATATACATAATTATCATAAGAGGTATGACATGAACTCTAAAGCTAGAATGAGTTTTGATAAGCTACTGAAGAAGGAACTAATGCAGGGAATTTATGATTCAGAAAGTGTGACTGGAGACACTATTTGGTGAAATCCCTGCATCTGAATGATTATGTGTACCTGAGACTGCTAGTATATATAATTAGGGATGACTCTTTTACCACTCTCATAGGGAATAAAATATCACCCTTTACCCACTTTTAACGGACTGCACTAAATAGGTATCTTTAGAACTGGATGAATCCTTCCCAGTAGTAAACATTGCGCCATACAGCAATCTAGGAAGTAACATAAGGTCATTGCTTTTTCTAGGGAAATAACTGGGTGAGAGTTTTGAAATCCATTAGCTCATATTTTAATAGGTTTATCTATACAGTACATAAAATAATGTTTCCTGGAGGTTAACTATGGATTATCAATGCTAATCAAGGTGTTTCCTCTGAATAATAAATGTAAATGTGTAGATACAAACTATTATGAAGAAACATAGAAGTAAAATAAGTAAAAGAGCCATGTAGAGCTGGCTACCGTTTCCTTGTGATCTGTTCTGAAAGCTAATTAGGTAAAATGCAAACTTTATGGAATATGAATTCCAGCATACAGTTACTAAGTATACTAGTTTTATCTAAATCCCATGGTATGTTGGCATAATCTAATGGGGCATAATTTGACTTGAGTTGGAATTAAAACCCTTGAAGGGAAGTCAGTACAAGATAGTAATGATATCATGGTAATTGCCTTGTTAGAGAAAAAACTTTAGAAGAATGTAAGGACCACAGACACTCCTGTGACAAAAAATGCCTAGCTCATAAACCCTGCTGAAATTCAGGAACTAAGTGAATCTATAAAATTCATGGGAATTAGAAAGGCTAGAGCAACCAAGCATAACAGTTAACTTATAAGAAATTAATTATTATCTCTTAAGAACATGCTAGTAAAGAGCTCTACAGAGTGTCAACTCTCTGTATTCCTTTTGGCAAAATTATCCTCCTCATCTAGGAATTTTTCCTTTCCTAAAAATTAACATAAAGAAGTCTGAATTTGCATGTGATCCTGAGCAGAAGTAATGTAACATTTTACAGGGGGAAGGACACTCCGAAGAGGAACTTATGATCTACCTGCTGAAACGATAGCGGTCAATATACACAGAGGGAGCCTTTGCCTTAAATTGGAAAAATGCTACCAAATGGAGAGCTGGGGGGGAACTCTGAGCTTCACAAACACGTTATTCATTAGAATTCATCTGAAAGGTAATCACTGACATATTACTTGACATGAGTCAAGATACTCTCATTATACAAGGGTATCAGATCATTTGGAGGTCAGACAATTCCTTCCTCTCTTAGATGATGTCAGAGAAGCAACCAGATTTTAGAAGAGCCGGTGTGAGAGAGTGTGATTTTGAATTGGACACAGTAAGTTCAAGAACACATCACAAGGGGTGAATTGGGGGGAGGGAGCAGATGCATGATTTACGCAACGTGCTGCTGCATTTCACTCAGGGCCACCAGAGGACCTCTACACACATGTTGGTGTGCCTGTCAGAACCCTTCCATTCTGCCGCTCTGTGCCAAAGAAAGCTGCCTGGGTCACAGCGAGAATCCATGAACTGAGATCCACATAACTGGGACATCAGCAAGAGATACTGCAAAAGCTAAAAACTAGACAAAGATGAGCAAGAGAAAATCAAGAGTGGGTCAGGAAGAGACTACTTTTTAATTTATGAGACAGGCATCCACCCTCAGGAAAGTATTTAGGTGTTTAAAGGTCTCTCGAGCTGGAGTCAATGGCTTTGTTGCAGGATCAGGAAAATGGGCCTCAGAGATAGATAATTAAGATAACTGGATAATTAAGAACACCTCTGAGGTTGGAAAGGGTGCAGTTTCACAATTCATATCTTTCCCCCCTAAGATAATACATGAGTGAGTAGATTTTAGATGTTCTCATACACACACACACACACACACACACACACACACAGCTGTGAGGAGATAGATGTCTCAGCTCAGTGAAGGTCATCTGCATTTCAGTATGTACGTGTATATTAAAACATCACGTTGTATTCCTTAAGCACAGGCACTTTTTATTAAAGAATTAGAGAAATATCGGTCAGATTATTATGAATCAGATTTAGAAAAATCATCTAGCTATCCAATATCAAGTGTTACAAATGCTACTAATAGTTTCAAGGACAAGGCCCATCAAAGGAATGAGACAAAGCAGATAGGTCTAGGCAGTTCTAGAGTAGTGGACTCTTGATCTGTCTAGTAGTGGACCTTAGATCTGTTATGATCGGTGCAGGGCCCCACGTGAGGTTTGCATGTAAGGATTTTAGAGGTCCTTCAGAAACAGAAACATCTCGACATATACTTTTTCAATTACAGAGTGTTACTTACCAATGTGTTATTTTGTAGAGAGACATGACTCATAGACTTTTTACTTATTAACTGTAATTCATCTTTAGGAAGGGACATTCTGTTAAAGACATTAACAGTAAATGCCATCTCTGCCGCCTGTGTAGTATGTTTAGTCTACGTATTCAATAGTTCAGTGATGAAGTGATCAGATACACCACTTTCCCTCTTGATTTTTGGCCAGCGGCTTTTTCTCCATAAAGTAGATGAGAGGGTCACAGACTAGTAATTTTAACTCCTTTTCATCACCTCAAACATATTCTTTGCTTTGCCTGGTTCACTGTACTTGCCCTGGGTTCAAATTTATACATTTTATATATATATATATATATATATATATATATATACACACACACACACACACACATATATATGAGATGTGATGCAATTATCCCCACCAAAGGCATTTAAACAATGTGTTTGAAAATCTATTTTAGTAGGTTGCTTTAGAGATATTTCTAGCTTCTTCCTTTGCAACCCAATTTACCTCACTCTGAATATAAGAGTATGACTCAGTAGTAAGAAAAATTCAAATTCTTTTCCTATCAAAACGTATGTGGGCTCGTGTACTGTTATCTTCATTGTGGTTGAATAATATTTCTGCTGAGCTGCAAAGCCCAACCATGGAAAGGTGAAGGTCAAAAGAGCTAACAAATGGAAAATAGTTGGAGATCACGGTGTTGGGAAAAGAGGCTCTTAGAATTCTATTACAATCCCCAGGGGGGGTGGGGGGGGCAATTATTCCATTTTCACCAATTGCAGGAAGCTCTATATTAATACTCCTAGCTATTTCCTGATGACTAATAACCAATGTTGGGAAAACTTCTGGAAGTATTCTCTCTGAAGAAAGGATGGTGAATTACAAATTCTGCTTAAAGAGTTAATCTTAACAATCTTGAGTAAACGAGTGACAAAGTACGGTGATGATGTAATTTACATCTGATGGAAAATCTAACTGTCACCTGGTTCATAGTTCATAAATCATATTTATTAGTATGGCTAGTTATCAGATGATATCAAAGAAATATTTCCAATAATCTAAACAGAAGAAACTGAAGAACAGAAATGCTGCACTCCTAATGACAATAATTATGAAACTCTGCCTCAATAAGAAGAAAAGCAGAATGAAGCTGTCTGTCCAGTGTAGATGGTCTCATGGAGATGACTTTGGGTTTAATTTAGTGGCCCCAAATTACAAATAACTCCACTCCACAGGAATGCAAAAAGCCTTTCTGGGAAGGCCTAATGGCCCTCCCAAATGGAGTTGTTACACTGGGGTTAGAATATACTAAAGCAAGAGTGCTATGCTATGCACAATGAATACTGGTGCACGTCATTTTCCCCCAAAGGTAATGAATTTCGCTACTTGCAATGGCAACAGCACACGTGATGATTTGGTTAGTATTGGTCACACTGTCACATAAGGATGTTAGGAGTTTTTCTTTGGATATTGATCTGTTATGTAGTACTTTATATCATGATGTTAAAAAAAACTTTCAAATTCTTGTAATTGTGCAAGAGGGAGGTGTCTTTCTGGAGACAGGTGACAAATGAAAATTGGTCTGAGGGATAACAGAGATCTAATTGAATGTATTAATAGGATTATGAGTCTAATGGAGCACCAAATCTTTCAGCAGCAATGAAAGCAGGTTCATAATCTCACCTAAGGAAAACTATTGGCTATTCTAATCACTGTAGGATGGGATGTATTTAATGTGGGTGGAAACTTTAGAAACCAAGCTAAGAAAGACCAATCATGGGAGGTCAGTGGTAAACCAAAATTATGGTAGGTTGTTACTGAATAGTGGTTTTATTATCCTCCGGATGAAAATAAAAATTGTCTTAACTATAATAAAACTGATTGTGATCAGACATATTAAATAAAAACATCCTTAAGAGATATTAAGGTAGATGGTTGTGTCATTATATAATGGCAACTGAGAGTTGTTGATTTTAAAATCTATTTTGTAATGTGTAGTTATATACAGACTGGAATCCAGAACTGACAATATAATAGCTCCCAGTTATACCACAGTCACTGGGAATGTATGGTATATGATCTGAGGGCAAAACACAATGTTAATTATATCTATATATGGTATCGCAAACATTATTTTAATAGCTCTAGTTATATAATATAATAAAAGATTTGTAAATTCATCAGAAACAATGAACTAAACATCACACTTAGTAGATCAGGGGCTAATAAACTACTGCTTTTAAACCAAATTCAGCATATAGCCTACTTTTTGTATGGTTCGTGAACAAAGCATAGCTTTCATCTTTTTAAAGTGTTGTAAACAAAGAAAGAAAAACTGTAAAATATGTGATAGAAACAACTTGTGACCCGGGAAGACAGAAATATCCATTATCTGATTGTACTCGACTAAATAATAACCTATCCCTCGACCCCCAAATGTTCACGTCCTAATCTCCAGAACACATGAAAAACTTTAAAGGGTCAAAGGAACTTTGCAGATGTGATGGTGACTGAGTTAAGGATCAGAAAACGAAGACATTATTTGGGATTATGGAGATAGGTCCCATGTGACTAGCAGGGTCCTCATGAGGAGGGAAGCAACAGATGAGAGATTGAAGTTGATGTGAGACAGAAGGAAGAGAGTGCAGTGAAGTTAAGAAATTCAGGTGGTTTCTAGAAGCTGGAAAAGGCAACAACATGTCTCTCCCTTCAGGGACTCCAAAAAGAACCAGCCCTGAGGAAACTTCATTTTAGCCCTGTTAGCCAAAAGTCAGATTTTTGATTTCCAGGACTGTGAGAGAAATGAACAAAACAAAACCAAAAACCACACACACACACACACACACACACACACACACACACACAATCTCTCACCTTTTAAGTCACTAAATTTGTGACAATTTCTTACAACATAAAAAAGAAAATAAAAACATTAGTCTTTTCCAGAAATAATTGAGATAGAAGATGCTACTTGGGTTGAGGAACTATTTTCAGGGTTTGATTTAAACTCCAAAGGATATAATGCTGATAGGAAATGATAAACCAGGAAATTATTTAAATTTGGTCTGAGGAAAAATACACACATGATTTTACACACACACATAGACAATTTTCAAATCATAGTGTATCCATGGACGAAGAGCTATTCTTTTAACAAAATAATGTCAAAAGCTCTGTGAAGGGACATGGTCAAGACGAACACATTTTGTGGATGAAAGGCTTATACTGTAGGAAACATTGAAAACTGATGATGAGAAATACACTGTAAGGAAATATTGACCAAATTTAGGAAAGGAATGTGAAGGGAGTAGTTAAGCCTAAGTCTAAAACTGACTTTCTCCTTTTGCCTTGGAGTATTCTAGGCAAATAAACAACTAGCCACCCTAGGTTATTTCAAGTGGAATGTGAATTCTTCCAAATCATATTGGTGCCCAAAAAAGGATGAATAGAGCAAAAAGAGAAAAATGTCTAATAGGTGTTTCACTGTTCTCTGATTGAAAATGCATCATACATGTGTACAACATGTTGAAAATAAGAAACACTTCAACTAGGCACTCTTTGAATTTCCTATGTCTGGTGCCATAAAAGGTTCAGAGAAGGTGTTTTCATAGCTTAGTGCACACCTACCACAGTGGTTACAGAGAACAACAGGTGACCGTTTCGTACAAACCAAGAATAAGACAAATTTCATGGTAAAAACCAGTTTTAATTCTCTCAGCAGCATCAACCCTAATAGTAATATAGGGTTAACAAATCCATTTAACCTTTCTAAATTAATTTGTTACATTACATTCTATTGATCTTTTCTAATGCAAATGTATTGCTGGCAAAATGCACTAGAGATTTGTTTGACCTCTTTATTGTTGTAGGATATGGCAATTAATTTTTTTATTGAGATTCCAATTAGCTTTCTGCTCTTACAATGTTTTACCTAAATCTTCCTTTAGAGGTCCCCTAAGGTTACCAGAAAAAGATCATCTAAGCATGACTGTATTAAAAGGTAGAAGTAAAGAAAACATTACTTACGTTGTATACCAAATTGAGGTTACTCTAGGTTAACTGAATCCAATCCCTTGAAGAGATAAAGATGCTCTAAATCATGAAGAATTAATCAGAAAATTCTAATTGAAAAACAAGACCACAGCAGTCTATTATAAAAGGGGAGAAAGTGCCAAATTAGCATAACAGAGCAGAGGAATCTGAAAGAAATTTTACAGGCCATTGGCATCCTGACCCTTGCAAGCGTGTTGCTACAGAGCACAAAACAAAGAAAGCCCTAAGGAGCAGGGTTTCATGATTAGGACCACCCAGGGAGAGTCAGTAACAAAAGAAAATTGAGTTCTGTAATTGGAGGTGGTCTGCATGTAAAATTTTCAAATGTCCCTGCAGACACCAAGACAGCAGGGGAAGTCTCAGTAATTACTGAAGGGCAAGTGAGAGAGAGGTTACAGGACTAAGCTAGTACACATACAATGGTGGAGAGAGGTGGAGAGAAAAGAGCTTTCAAGTATCTCTCTACGGCCATCTCAGTTAGCACCAGCTGTTCAGGTTACAATTTTTCAAGCACCTTCAAAAGCATTCCTCTTGCTATTGCTGATCTATCTGACATTTATTGACCTTGAATGATAGGTGGATGAAAGAGGGACTGGAAAGTCAGAAGAAAAAGGTAGGACAACTTGGAAATGTCCCTGCCATCACCAGTAATACTTTAGGATAGTCACAGCAAAACAGAACACTGCTAAACCCAACAAGGCATTTCAGTTTTATGTGGGCAAACTGTCAAATATCAGAGCCCTAGTCTAACAGGACCAGAAAAAGAGAGGGGGAAGAAGAGGGCGGACTGTGAAAACCCAAGGGTACTTGATTTTCATTCCTTAATCTCTACCCCAGGGTCACTTACACATAGAAAATGAGAGACCGAAATTGGGTGAAAGTGTGATGTCACATTTCCATTAATTTGGTATCTCTAAATACACAAATACTAGGAATTTTGCTTGTAGTGAAGGGCATACACAGTATATTATTTGAACACTTACTTTTGAAAAGGAAAAAGCAATCTGATATATTTAAGTTTTTATATTGCTAATATGCCTTTGATTATTCCTTGCTGTCTGCTGTTCTACCAGGTAGGTGAGACTGTTGGTATATAATACAATTGTATGCTTTGAACCAAACTACATATCAATTTTAGGTATGATTCAAGTATCGACATTAATTTAAAAAAAAAGCAGTGATAATTTCACAGCAGTTAGGCATCTGCCATTGTTACTGAGGTGTTAAGGTAATGCTACATTACTACATTCCATCGTGACATTAAGCTGCTTTGGGATATACTGCTAATTCACGCCAGCTTCTTTCTTTCCTTTTTTCCTTTTTTCCTCTCTTTTTCAAATCTAATTAGCTATATCCTTGAGGAAAAAAATCTGAAGTCTTCAGATTATTCTATTTCTAAGTACAAGTCGACACTTAGGTTAATTTAGCATATGTTACGCCTGCCATGTCATTCATGGTGATATTTTTAACTTTCAGAAACTGTCAAGCCAGTATTAAAAAAAACTATTTACTTTACCAGGAAAGAGGATTTTAAAGAAATATGATGAGTTAATAACTCCCTGGAAAATAAAGAGGCTTCAACTTATATGTATTTATATTAGATAATTTTTGAAGAGGGTTTTAAATAGAAAATGCTGTGAACAACCATCAGGTCCAGCTCCTCTTTCTGTTCTTCATTCCATTCCCATAATACTTCTTTCATTTTGGGTCAATATAATACAGTCTAGTAAGGAAAGTTGTCTTATAAAACTTGTTTGTTATGGTTTTAAAACTAGTAAGTTCCTTATATTTAAGATTTATAGCAAAATTTCTTTATAAACTCTGGCATGCCAGGCAAAAGAGAACTTATTTAAAATTTATGTGCTTTATTTTGCTTTTGGAGTTTAATATGCAATAGTTATTGGCACATGTGAGGTCATCTTCATGGGATCTTTGGAGCATTTAGCTGATGCCAAAGAGAGGAATAAGGAAAACCTCCATATAATGTGGTAAGATATAGATTTTACCTGTGTAGACTGAGGGTCTTAGGAAGACAGAAAGACAATTTGGCAAGATTTTATTTGGTGAAAGTTTAAATATAAATAAAAAAAAAAAACTTCCAATAGTCTCTGGCAAGTTAGGCTATTTATTGGTTATTCAAAAGTGACTAAACACAGCCTAACATAATGTCAGGTACTTCATGAGTAATGAATTAAGTTAATAACATTATTCCTGGTAAAACAGGAAAGTCAGAGTTTGAGAAATAATTATTCTCATCGGTGTTTATTCTTATAAGTATTTCTATAGAACGAGACCACCCTTTTCTCTACTTGAGAACCTTGCAATCTAGAAATAAGCCAACATGCAAACACAAAATAAGACACATTAAAACAAACAATTGAATTTGTATGTAAATATAAGTATAATGTGATTTGAAAAACAAAAAGAATAACTGGGCAGAGATATTTCTATATATCAAAGAAACTCTTTTTTGATGGAATTTGCCTGGAATGGCTACATGTTGGTGATGATATACTTTTCAAAAAGGGCGGGGGAATCATTATTCAAATGATTAACTGAAGCAAAATTGTTCATGTGGGAAAAAATAATAATGATCATATTTAGGTTGTAGACAGGACAAAGAGAGTTTTGTTACTTAATACCGACTGATGAAGTATACTGAACTCTTAGAGCAACTAAGAAAAAGAGGAAACTAAGAGAAATACTGAAATCATGGAGTAAGCACTTTCAGAGGCAATTAGGAGCTATTCTAAAATTCAAAAAAAGAGGAATGACTAGTGGATTTAAAAATACTCATACCTGATAATTCTCACTATTACACGTAATATTTTTTAAAATGCTCTTGATGAATGCCACCTATAATCAAATGTTTTAAACATGAAAAGGAGTATATCGTATCTGAGATTGTGTGAAAAGAAAACAATTACTATGAAATCATCTAGGAGGTGATTCAGATATTGGTGGCTGCACCCTGTGGCTCAGGCAGCTAAGTTGCTGACCACATGAATCCCAAGGACACCGGTTGGAGACCAAGGGCCAGGAAAAAAAAGAAAAAAACAAAGGAGAGATATACTTATATATGAAACAGGCATGTCTGTGTTATCTAAGAAATACACATATAACTTATATAAAATAAATCATAAAACAAAATGACTTTAAAAGTAAATTTTATAATTTGAAAATTAAAACATACTTATAATAAAAAATATAAACTTCAGCAAGTGTTCAGAATATTCTCAAAGGGTTATTATAAATGATATTTCACCATCCAATTCTGGGCGGGTGTGGGAGCACCCAAGAACTAGGATAACGACTGTTGAACAGATGTTGTTTGAATTCCATTTTCTATTCATTTGCAAGCATTTTTCTTAAAGTTTAAAGGTTCCTAATTAGAAAACAATGAGAAAAGAACTATGACCCAGGAGAAAACCTTTATAACAGATGGCTATTGAAAATTTCACTGTAACACATGATTAGGCTGTAAAAGGGAAATACAGGGACAAAATGGAGTGGGACTCTATTTTTTAATTTGAAAGTCTATAATCCTTCTGCATTAATCTGAAAAATAGCTAATATTATTTCTTTATATTATTATAAAGTAAAATTTATCTGGGGGGCAGACTTACTTTATATTGTATAATATATTACTACTACTTTATAAAAGTAATAATTTAATTCAATTTTAAATGAATACAGAAGTAGTCTTGGGATTAAAACTGCAATAATGTACTGTTTTCACCTGTAATTTTTAAATAACTTTTCAAATATATTATGTGATATGAAATGGTGATACTTTCAGTTATAAAAAGAATAGGTACTCTAAAAATGTCATCTGGAATGAAAAGGTAGATAAAGTTCTTCAACTGCATGGTTTTATCATTTATATTGGAGATAAAATAAATTAAATATCTTTATCTTAAAATACTTGTTTCTTTTTTTTTTTTAAGTGTAAGAAATTTTCCAGGGAAGTTGTATATAAATCATATAATGTTATTTTCTCAAAATTATATCTTGCCTTCTTATAGCAATTCTCTCAGTGACTTACTACAGGTTTATATTAGAGAAATAAATATATCTTGGCATTAGGATTTTTTAATTTTTATCTTAGTGATTCATATATGTTAATTAACATTCATTTCATAGTCCTTACATTTGAAAAGCCCTCTCTTTGGTCAAAACTTCATCATATTTAAGATATTAAAGGGGATCAGACTAAGCCACCCTAAAATATTCCACTTGGATATAAATATGCTTTCAAGATGAAATTAGCTTTTTACATCCCCTTTTTTTTCTGAAAGTAGGGGGCTAAGAGCCCCCTTCCTTCCTCTAAGGGGTGGTGACCTTTCCTGAAAGAATCTCTTTCTTTTGCTAAAACTTTGTCCAACCCTCTTACTTAAAGTCTTCCATTTTGTGATTCCTCTCACAGCCACCTATCAGTGAGATGCTGCTTATTAATTCATGCATCGTGTTGTCACCTGGTGCTCGCCCATTTCCTCAAAAATGGTTAAACCAAAGCTATCAGATGGCTCAGTTTTTCTTATTTTTAGGAATCACTAGAGCTGCATAACTGGGGAGGTTATAGAGGACAATGGAATTGAAACCAGAGGAGAAAATGCTGGTGGCAGTGCTGCCTTGGTTCTGAAATGTGTATAGAAAACTATGTACTGTACCAATGCAGCACATTTTCCCTTAGGCTCTGGTTTTCTGGGAGCCTAATTTCACTTCTTCACATGGTCTTTGTAGGGTTTACAGAAGCTAGAAGGCAAAGCCTAAAGCACACGGGATTTCCATGTCATATATGCTCAAGTTCCAATGACCAAAAATAAGTTTGTGAATCAAGTATCAGATTAATTGCACGAGAACAAAGGTAGGGCATGGATGCAGAAGTTATGAGTCACTGGGGACCACTGCCTTACAAGTGTTCCACAGAGAGCATTCAGAAATGGCAGAGGCCAGTAGCAGAAATTACGCATAACAGGCAAGGTCATCATGGCTGCTTTACTGTCTATATAAGTTATAAAGTTTTACCAGTTTCTCAAGGTAAGTTAAAAATTGTAATTCTTTGCTAAGTTACCTCTGAAGAACCTTAGCAATTCCACGGTGATGAAGCTTCGAGGTGTTTATGACAGCCTGATCAGAATCCTCAGGGATTCGGGAAACAGAAAGCATCTTCCATATGTTGATCAGAACTGTGAATGCCTGAAAGTAGGAACTGAGGTTTAGAAACGCTGAAGGACTTTCCATGTCCATGGATGTTCTGAAAGTTCAATGTCAGTCTATCCTCTCATAAGTGAAAGCTGAGTTTCTAGCGGTGTGCTGGCCACACTCTTTGCTGAGTCTTTTTAGAGTCTGTGATGCAACATTTACCAAATTGGTTTTGCTGCTCTTCTCCATCCACTGAAGAAGCTGTCAGGCTACGTGCTTCAAGTGAATCCCAGGACAAGAGCAGGCTGGCCCTTTCCCACTGTGGGGGAAGCAGAGCAGACACGTGAACTTTGGTTTCATGTCTCAGCAGAAAAAATGGAATTCGGACCCTCAGCAGAGAGTTGGTCAGCATACAATGTCTGGGCATGCTGTGGTAAAGGTATGTTTCCTTCCACAAACTCAGGCTTTGAGAAACAGCTGCTGCTTGAGTCCTAAGAGCCAGCAAGAAACACCTAACCATAGGTCAGTCAGTTATGGCTGAGCTGACCTGCCCCAAAGAATTTGGAAAATATCTTATCTTCCAAGTCCTAGCTCAGCTGGTACAGCAGCATCTCATCATTATATGGAAAGGAGTCTATTTAAGATTGGCCTGTAGGAGAGCCAATGGCCATATAACAGCCCAGAAAGGTATATTTCCTGATCATATTTCTAATATATCTATTTTCCCTCCAATACTGTTTCATATGTTTGTTTTCCACCAATAAAATATTCCTATCTGGTTTATAGACAGTTATGCAATATATCCTGCTATTAGAAGTGGACAGCTGCAACATCACATTCCTATTATGAGAAGCTCTCAAGGAAAATTATCCAGGCAGAGACAACTTCAAATAACTCCTCAGGTTATTTACTTTGCTTGGAAAGATATATGGACAGAGATGTATTTATAGGGTTTTCATGATTAATTGAAAACCAGGTTGCAGAATGGGGAGGCATTTTTTTCTATTTCAAAAGAAATAAGATTGGAAGGTTGGTCACAAGACATTTTACATGGATGCACATTAAAAGTCTTCTCAGAATGCATCCAGATGATGGCAATATTTCTAAGCAATATGAGTAATTTAAAAGGGTTCTGCTTTTAGAAAAGCTCTCAAAAATACAGTAAGAAAGGAAAGTGTATCTGATAGTCTGATGAATAGATGAATCTTTTTAAATCCCAAAATGTTTATTCTTGGAATCAATTTTCTGATTTTTCTGGCCTGGTATTTTAGCTAAGGACTTCACTCTTTAACGCAACGGGATGGAGGAGACCCCACTGACATCTCTAGTTTTTCCAAACATTTCATAATTATCAAATTTCCCACGTCAAATGCTTTCCTGCTTAAAATACCCAGAGTGGATTGTTCCCTTCATTATAGCATAAACTAATAGACTTCAGTGTTCAACTAAATAACTGCCACACATCTACCATTTTCTCACCTCAAGCCACTCCTCTAAACAAATGTCAAATTATTCCTAGACTTGTTTACTGACTCTCTCCTCAACAGGTCTTACGTTTATTTACCTTCATGTGAGTCTGTACAAGTTGTTGACATCCGAAGCAAATACAGTCATAAACCACACATTGATGTTACAGTTAAAGGTGAACTCTACAGACGAATGTGGTCCCCAAATCCCTACTGCCTAGTGATGTAATATCACAGTCTTTTATGGTGGCAGCTGCCCCATATATTCCATCTTTCCATGTCTCTTGATAGCTTCCTTTTCATTTGTATTTGATTGAATCTTGTGTTATACTGTTCATCATGACCCCTAATAAAATCCACTGTTAAAAAGTTTCCAAGTGGAAGCCACAGTGAATGATTGAACTGGAAACAAAATTAAAAGCCATTATGACCAATGTGGAAAATCAGTGACTACTGCTTGCCGGTCAAGTATGTCTCATTCTACCATAGCTAAAAGGATTACAAATGAAGTGATAAGAGCTATGAGGAAAGCAATGAGGCTAATAAAAGTTTGAGGGGATCTATATCAGATATATAGAGACATTTTTAATGGCTTCTATTGAAGACCAGATACAGATGCATATCCTCCCATCACCATGATGATCACAACCAAAGCAACAAGTGGGAATTTAGAAGAACAGGCTGCACCTGACTACAATATTGAATTTGCTGCCAGTTCTGCAAGGTGTAGAATCATTATTCATTACATAATGCAAAAATGAATGATGAGTTCGAGTGCTGATGTCAAGATGCTGATATAAAGATGCCGATGCAAATGTTTGGAAACTAGATCAGCTGATTGTGGAGAAAAATTACTTATTAGAGCAATTCTTCAATGTGAAATCTCCCTAATCTGGAAATGGAGGCATGAAAAGACTTTCACCCATGAGGAGGTCAAATCAATGCCGGGTTCAAAGCACGGAAGGACAAGACAATGGACTTGCTTGGGGGCAATATGGCCGGCCATAAATGAAAACCCTTAGTGATCTGCACAGTGAGAACCCCAAGGCTTTCAAACATTGATAAGCACACACTGCAGTGCACTACAGGAGAGAAGGAAGTCATGGATGACTCTGCTCTTCCAAGATGTTCTCCTGAATTGTTATGCCAGTAAAATGGAAAAGTACTGCTTGGAGACTAATATACACATCCTAACATCCACACGACCATGAAATTTCCTAACAACAGATGCATATCTCCGAACCCTGGACACTCCTTAAGCAATGCCAGTCCTTAAAGCTACGACCTGCTTTGGAAAGCTATTTTAACCAATGATGATATTTCTCTCCTCAAAATTCTAATACTTCTGGCACTATCTCATAGTTATCAAATACATCTTTCCATTGCATTGTCTTTACTAGATTTTCTATATTGTCCTATCATAACAAAAGTCAAGAAAATTGAATAATAGCTTAAGTTTTTTTCTTTTATACAAATTGAAGCACAAGAGGTCTTTAATGTACGCGTTTGGTAAACTATGCAAAGTTTTAAGTTAATTTTGAAAACAAAGTGTCTTGAGCAATTAATTTCATGCCTGTATTGCTTAGATTATAGCAGAAAAATCTATTCAAATAAGTTGTGATTAGAGCAAAAATGACATATACCCAAGCACAAGCACACATAAATTCAAAAAAACTTAAAATTTCACAGAATGCTGAAATCATGTAATTTTCACAAACTTGTACAAATACTTATATTAGTAATACAGATGTTTATGTATATGTCAGTATATAAATTGCATCAACTACAATAACAGGTATAAAAGATAATGTAACAATTCGAATAAACCATGTGCAAAAATTATATTTTTGGATACCTGGGAAAATTTAAACATGAACTGGGGGGATATTAGTTTATATTGAGAAATTTCTTTGTTTTGTTTGCTTATTTGAATGGATAAGAATATCATGGTTATACTAAAGAGGAATAATATCTTGTGAGATAAAAGATTATTTAAGTGTAAAATATATTGCTTTTATGTGTTTGCTTTAAATTCTCTAGAAATAATGGATCAACACAAGATACTAGTCAAATTGCATCTATTATTGTGACTTGGATAAAAAGGGGTATGTTTAATTTCCTTGCTAGTTGTGTGTGTGTTTGAACATTTCTGTCACAATAATTTAAAAAGTCACTCTATTATAAATTATAATAGTTCAGCAGGAGAACATAGAACATTTAAAAAACTCAGCAGACAGGTAATTTTTCAAATGCTTATGCTATTTTTTAATATAAAATAACACATATGTTTGGGAGGTGAAAAAAGTAAATTCTAGGCTAAGAAGAAATATATTATTTAAATAAAAAGATATCCTTTTCATGTTGGAATACTAAGGTTGTACTGCAATATTTTTCTATTCATTCACTCAAGTTAATAACTTGAAAGGCCAGCTCACTTATTTCCCTTGAACTTGGATTTTCATGTACTAGCATATTATTAAGCACATTAAATTCATATCAATTCTTCTATTCATTTATTATTAGAAAACGATGTTGATACCTGCTCAATATTCTTTTCTTTCACCAATAATGTTCAGATACATTACAAAATAAGTACTTTTCCTCATATTTATATATTTTTCATACATATCCTGCTCTAGAGGTAAGGATTTAGATATGAAATTCAAAATGATGTTTAGTTCAGCCTATATGTATGTCTTATCCTGAGGTTTCTGCTGTCCTCAAAGATTTAGATATAATATTTAGCAGATGTATATATTTAATCTAGAAATGATAAAAGGATTTGGTAGTTTTTCTTGAATTTTTCTAACAACTTTAACATACAGTATGTGTATGTATTTTGAAGATGTCTAAATTTAATAAAGAACAAAAAGATCAAGATTTCTGACATTTAAAAATACTTACACTTAAATATTTTAATAATAAAACAAATATTTAAATAAATAATGAAATAAATATTTAAATTAAAAAAAAATCACAGTGGTAGTTCTGTCAGAAACCCAAATGAGTTACCTAATGAGGATGGGGAATGGGACAAGATTAGCAATAACATGCTTTTTCTTAGCAGTAACTCATTAACAAGAAACTTTTCATACTTCTTTCTTGAATAAGCTATAAATAATGAGGATCATTTCCAAAACAGAGAAAGAAAATACACACGGATTGTATATCATTTCTGAAAAGATTTAGATGCCTTCCAACATGCTGCTAATTTTACAGTCAATAATTCAAATGTCATCAAAGGAGAAGGAAAACTTTCCCTGGTAAAACATCAAAATAAAGCAAGTTTCATACTTTGGAAATATAATACTAAGAAAAAATTACTGAAGTTATTATTATTTTTCATTATGGTGTTTACTGGAGTAACACAGCCTTATTATATTATACAAACTTCAAGCATGTATCATGAGTCAATATCTGTATATACTTCATTAAGAAAGTACTTATAATTCAACTTTCAAATGTTATTAGGACAGGTACCAGAAAATGGTAAGACTTATATTCTCATATTTAAATCTATTTTATATAATTTCTGATTTTTCAAGTGTCTTTAAAACTCATTTCAGCTCATCAGACTAAAATTAACATATTTCTGAGAAACCTTTCTTGTATTGGTGCTTGTACATTCCTTAATCAGTTTTTAAAAAGTGATTTAAGTTTAAAATGATACTGATGTGCTGATTAGTTTTAAATTTCACTCTACTCTCTATATTCTTTTATTTGTCTTTATTATGTTCTGTTCTTCCATATTTCTACTAGAGGCAGTAACATTTAATGCTCCCAAGATGGAATACTCTTAATCACCTAATTCCTCTAGTTTTCTTCACCATAAATCAGCATTCACACAGCTTCAAGCCCTGTTATTTGTTCTTCAACGTATTTCTTGAATGTTCAAATACCTTTAACTTCCATATTTACTGGACTTTATTCCCCAAAGGGGGTATTTGGATCAATGCCAATATCATTTCCATAAAAATAGTACATGATCTTTGTGTGCCTTGGTAATCTGTTGGTTTAGTTCACTGGGAGTAGTCCACATACTTCCAAGGTCCCAATTCATGACCCTGGCCAGGGGGAACAAGAAAGATGAACAACTAAATAAAAGTAAATAAAATACCTCTTTCTCTTCTCTTCCTTCCTACCTACTTGCTTGACTTTCCTTTAAAAAAATATAATACACAATCTCAAATTTAGTTTCAGAGTTTTCTTCTATTTCCTTAGTACTCTATGACTAATACACTAATAACATTTTTCAATCATGCTCTCTATTATCCATTTAATTGTCTAATATCATCACTAGTAGAAAATATTTCAAAAAATGAGTTTGATTATGATATTGGTTTGCTTGGCTTACACTTTAATTCTCATGTAGTAGAGTGCTTAACACATGAAAGATGCCCCCAGATATATTGGTCAAGTGAATAAATGTATGTGTGACTAAATATAATGCAATACCGAGAGACCTATAACAGTTGGACATCTCTAAGAACAGCCTATTTGGTCTGCTAAAACAATATCTTGTTAATAAGACTCATGAAGAAGCAACCTATCTATTAGAGTCTTTGATAAGACACAAACACTCTAGGATATTGCCACATCAGCACAGATGTCTAGGTTTCTGTGGTCTCAGATATTCCACGATAACTTTTGAAATAAGGATCATATTTTTGCATCATGTGCTTCCAGGGAGCACAAGACACTTGTACCATGCGACACAAAATGTTACAAGTGTCAAGTGGAACACCGAGTAGGACTGGGTTCTAGAGATGATCCAGACCTAAAGAGAAGTGGCGCTGTCATGTGGGTCACATGACCAAGCACAGAGCAGAGGGTGTGCACATATCTGCAGTGGGAAAGACGTCATGTGGAGTTTGTGGAAAGCTACAATAGAAGAGTCAAAGCTAGACATCATAGGTGTAATGATGGGTCAGGATCATGTCACTTGAAGGGGACAATTACATGCTTTCTGAGAAACTATATGCTTTCTGTCATATTAATGGTCCTGGGATACTAAGCAAACCTTTGGTTAGAACTAGCCTTCATAAGTTTACCTCTAAACCAAATCATAAGGTCAGATTAGACTAGAAGAAATCCATTAAAATATAGAATTGGTATGTATTCATTGAGCATGAACAAAAGCAAAGGATAGATGGGCAGTACACATTCCCACAATGCCAATACAATGACCTTGGCATCTCCCGCTCCACTTAGACCTGTATATGGTTGCAAATGTCAGCCCCACACAAAGAGGTCCTGAAAAATAGGACAAAGGAAAATTCTCCCAATTGTCCTTTAGAACTAACTCTGAGTCTAGAAAAAATAAAATTCCTATATTATAATAGATATCAACTCATGAGCATTAGTAATTAATGGTAGATTAGCAGCTTAAACATGGAAATATTGAAATTAAGATACATGACATGTGATATAAACACTGACAATGAAGTGAATCTATTATCTGGAAATTTCTCTAGTATTGTAACTAATGAAACAGTAATACTATTACAAATAAAAGAAACACACATAAAAAGAAATGACACATGGATGAATTTATAGGTAAGTATTTGAAATGTGAAAATCTTTGTGTATCACATTAGTGCTCACCAGAAAGCACTTACCACAGAAGGGCCACTAACCTCTTACACAGATGAGTGACTTAGCCATGGTGACGGAAGTTGAAGCTAAGCATGCACTTGATAGCACAGACTCCCACTCATTGTGGTTGACTTATTTACTGCCATTGTTGAGATTCCAACTCACCAGCTTCAAGGACTGACAGTAATCCCCCTATGTGGTACCTCTCATCTCAGAGACCAACTAGCCATGGGATAGTAAGTTGACTAATTTACACCCTGGAAGAAGGAGTGGTTAGAGAATACTGACTGGAACCTACATCGATTCTAGGCATGAGTTTACCTCCTGCCTCCAGGGCTTTGACCATCACATTATTTAAGAGCTTCAAGGTTTCATTTTGTTTGTTTTTCTACCAGCATGGGCTCTCACATAACACTATATTAAGTTATGAAACCTATTTTCTAGTGAAGGAGATATGACTAAGGGCAGACACATGACGTGTGATCTATTGGTCCTATAAATATCACATGACCCAGAAACTGCTGGCCAATTTGAACAATGGAATGGCTCATTTAGAAAGAGCTAGAAGGAATGCAGGGTGGATATCCTATATAAATTCTACAGACCCCCTTAGGAAATTCATCATCCTTACATCGATAACTCAGGGCCCTATGCTGCTTCCTAGACTGGAGATCTTCTCACAAGGGGTAGAGCTAAAGTTCCACTCAATCATTAAGTAAATGAACATCTGGTCATTTGAGGTTCTTGCTTTTGATACCCAAAACCAAGAGACATAAAGAGTCAAAATCCAGCAGGGATCATTAACGCTGATAATCAGGAAGAGGGAGAATTTCTTTATACAATGAAGGAAAGGATGGTGTTTTCGTAACTGGTATTTTTTTGTTCTGTGTCCATTGATACTTGCTTGCCCTACTTTGATCAGCCACAGCTTCAAAAGAGCATGGTATAAAGGGACTCTGATTTCTCAGGAATTAGGTTTGTGTCACACAAAGAAATAAGCATACTAGACTAACAAAGGTATAATCCAAGGGTGAGGAAAAGGAATGGGTGATGGAGGAGGACAAGTATTTGTTAAGAACTCAAGTCTTGCTGGAGCAGGCATTGCACTGCTTCCTATTAAGTTTCCTCTTTGAAATTCCTCCTCCCCCAAGAGCTTATTCTTTGAAACAAATGGACCCTGTCCTCCAGGATGAAAGCACTTATTTCCCTAACCTTGTATGGCTGGCAGCCGACAATGTACAAATGCATTTCTTTCCAAGGACTTATCCTTGATCAAAAACAACCTCTTCATTCAAGTCCTAACCCAGGTGTTGACTCCAAAGTGCTCCCAATCACAGTCTTGTGTGCAATACCCCTCTGGGGAACCCAGCCTGAAACAATGGACGAAGTAAATTTCCCAACTCAGTGACATTTTGCTATATACACACGTTTAAATCATCGTCGTTTTCTACTCAATCCCTTCAAATTCATTACAAACATAAAAGCATGTATGCCATTAAATGCACACACGATGCATTCCAAATCTACTATTCTTAATTGTAATGAAATGCAAATAATTAGTCTGAATAAATATGTGTATATGTACATATATATAAAATAAAGGATTCAATAAGCATTATTTGAGATCACTTGACTAACATTGAGTGGTATCATACTATTGAAACGAGTCTAATTTAAATTTTTTAAATGAAATTTAAAGGTAGTACAGTAGATATACTGTTATTTTCCAGGATGATTTTACTACATGAGGATTAAAATACTTAAAAGAAAACTGATCAAGAAACAAGTTCAAAGAATTTTAGCTAAATGATTACATATTACATGAGAGAATTTATTTTAAAAAATAAGTACAAATAATTGAACTAGATTTGTGTAAAGATAGTGAGTTTTGTTTTGTCTTAACAGTGATATAAAACATCAGTTTATAAATTCCAAATAGCTCTAAAAACAATTTTTTTGGTCTGCCAGTAAAATGTGATATGATCTGACTTCATTTAGCTTTAAATCCTGACCTGAAGTGGTGTGAGACTATATAATTTGGTTTGAATATTTACATATTCCAATATTCACATTTTCCTATGGAATTTTATTATGGACTGTTGTCCCTAATCCTTCTGGTCACATTACAAAATTTATTATCTATGCACTATATTCTCTTCTTATACTCTGAAAATTCAATTTCTTAATTTCAAAGCATATCTGATGAGATACATAACTTAATATTAAACTCCCTCTGATTAACCTCACCACTTGTGACCTCAATCACTGTTTAGAGCTCATTTCAATCAACATTCTTATAGTTTTCAATGTATATTAGGTCCATTTCATTTATTAGAGAGCAATTATGTCATTTTATCAAGGTCATGAATTTTATGTGTAAATGCAGCCTAACTGTAATATGTAAAATTTCAGACACATATATGACCACTTGTAAACTAAAAACCTGACAAAGAAAATAATTAATTAAAATGGAAATTATAAGTATTCAAAGAAGATTCTCCTGCTATATTTGGTCACATGGCATTTATGTCTATAATATTTTCTATAATTTTATGTGAAATTCAATGTTCTGTAATTAAATTTTGCATTGTCTCAATGCATAAAAATAAATATGGACTCAAATTAATTTGACTAACATTTTCATATAGAAGTTAGTCTCACTAGACTTTCAATTTCTTTCTGATTTTATATTTTACACTATTTCTGCTATTAACTTTTTCACCTGTAGTTTAATTTTGGTTTCATTTAAGAAACCATAAAATGGCATTTTGTGGGAATATTTCATGTGTACTATTTTTTTAGTTAATGATATGGTACTTTAATATATATACCACAGAACTACTATAGAAAAACGTATAATGTATGTTTGTTTTGTCATATGATATTTTACATGTCTCCTTTTTAGTGCTAATATATGCTTTTATATTCTCAAATACATTTCGTTGAAGGTGCTCAATAGGTATATTTTTTTCCCTTCTCTCTTCTAGTCATTCTCTCTGACTAAAAACATGTTGCAGTGCCACAGATGATAAATTTCTTTATTTCCTTGTTTCTGGATTTACTAATATATGTAGAATTTTTCTGGAATTGGACTTGAAAAGTAGCCCATTAACAAGCACTAAAGAGCTCAATCAAATGGCATTGCAAAACACTGGCCACTGTGATCAAAATATATTGCCAAAGTATGTTAGTTATGCTCTATTCTAGAGAGATAGACAGAACTTGGAGCTGTGAATATTCTATTATGTTCTACTCATTGATTATCTATATTTATGAAACAACAATGTTGTCTTAAGTGGTGTAACTTTTTCATATGCCTTTATATTTGTAATGTAAGAACCACAAGACAATTCTTCAATTTATGAGTGTCCTCGTTATGGCATTTGCTTTGTCTTTCCATATAAAATTTAGAGTTATGGTGTCTATTTTAGCAATGATAAAAATACCAACATTGATTTCAATAAATAATACCAGTCAACAAAAACAGGATGAAAAACTGAGTCTTGTTCCCAATATTATGAAATACATAAAAACCTATCCCAGGTGGAAGATAAATTTAAATATTAAGGATAAAAATATTATGGAAGGAAAACATTAGATATAAGTAAATACTTTCAATGAATACTAACATTGAGAATTTGGACTATACTGAAATTAAAAAATGTGTTCATCATTGAGAGAAAACACACAAGATAACAAAATAATATAAAGCAAAATATTTTAAATA
The DNA here is from genome assembly GCA_004363575.1 of Solenodon paradoxus. Taxonomy (NCBI): domain Eukaryota; kingdom Metazoa; phylum Chordata; class Mammalia; order Eulipotyphla; family Solenodontidae; genus Solenodon; species Solenodon paradoxus. The sequence continues at coordinate 394,224 of RJWH01001275.1, forward strand.
CATAATGTCAACCAAGGACTCTTCCAGAATGTATATAGATGCAATTAAAAAGATTTAGTGACATATAAATTTCAAAGGAAATATAGTAATGCTAGGACGTTTCAGAAATAGTATTCCATCATTTCTTTATTATAAAGAAAAAATAAATAAATTATTTTTAACAGAAAACAAAAACAAAAATCCAGAAAACAATTCTGTGAATCCAATATTTACTGGACACCAGATTAATAAAAATTACATAGTATTACTTTTAGCAAATTTAATCCAATGATATATAAGAGGATAATGTAACTTGAATAAGTGTTATTTAATTTGTGGAAATTAAAGCTGTTTTAACATAAAAAATAATCAATGCGAAGAATAACTGAAGAATGAGAGATATACCATGTTCATGGAGAGGAAGGCTCAATATTGTCAATATTTTAGTTATTTCCAACTTGAACAATAGATGGAAAGAAATCTCAGTCAAAATCTCATTAAGTTATTTTATGGATATTAAACAGCCAACAAAATATTTAAGGGAAAGAACAAATTTGGAATGCTGATATCACCCATCTTTAAGAATAATTATAAAACAACAGGAATCAATATAGTGTGATATCGGTGAAAGAACAGGTCAATGGGAAAGATATAGAGAAATCTAAATATAGTCAATTATTTATTTACCAAGATAAAGATCATATAATGTAGCAGAGTAGTCCTTTCAACAAATGGCACTAGAAAAACTAGACATCCACACGCAGAAAAAAAAATTTACACACAGATACTACCCATTATAAAATTAATTTGGGTTGATTGAGTCACAGATATTGACATGTAAAATTATAAAATCCTAGAATATAACATAAAATCTAGATGAACAAAGCTATGGTGATGATTCTATATAGCACTAAGGGCATGATTCATTAAAGTAATAATGGCACATTAAACTTCATTAAAATTAAGGACTTCTGGTATACAAAGGACATTGTCAAAGTCATGATGAGACAAATCAATCTGGAAGAAAATATTGCAAAAGATATATCTGATATACAAAGTATACCAAAATATTTAGAACTCAACAGTAAGAAAACAAATAACCAATAAAAATACCCTGCACATATTGCATACACATATTGATTTATCAGAGGCACACCTTAAACCTATATAGTTTTATGACAGACTGTTTCTCAGGCAAAAATTAAATAAAAACAAGGTATGAAATAAAATGGAGCATGGATTTCAATAGACACCTCACTAAACAACGAGACAAAAAAGGCAAAAATGCATATAAAAATATGCCACAGAGCATCAGGGAAATGCACATTAAAAAAGTGAGATGCTACAACACACGTGCTCAAATGGTCAAAATGTGAAACACTGACCACAGCAAATGCTGGCCAATATATGGAGCCACAGGAACTTCCATTTATTATTGATGGGACTGCAATATGATACAAGTATGGAAGGCATTCTAGCAGTTTGTTACAAAACCAAACATAACTCTTACCATGTATTCTAGCAGCTGTGCTCCATGGTATTTATTCAAAGGAGTTCAAACTTATATCTACATAAAAACCCACACGTGGATATTTAGAACAACTTTTTTCATATTCACCAAAACCTCAAAGAAACTATTATGCCCTTCAGTAGGTGAAGAGGAACATGAATATGATATATTCAGAAAATGAAATATTAATTAGTACTAAAAAGAGCAATCAGTATCAAACTATGAAAAGACAGAGAAGAACTTAAATGCATATTATTCAGTGAAAAGACTATCCTGTAAGACTCCAACTATGTGACATTCTAGAAAGGACAGAATTATGGAGACTGGCAGCAATCTGTTTGCAGTGGTTGGGTGTGGGGAAGAGGAATACATAGAAGGAGCACAGAAAGGAATTTCATATATCATATATATATATGATATTATATATGACATAAACATAATGATATATGCCATACATTTGTCTGAACCCACTGAATGAACAACAGTACGAGTGAACCACAATTTAAACTATGGACTCTGGGTGACTGGGTGATTGTGATGTGTCAATGTAGGTTTCACAATTACAAAAAATGTACCACTCTGGAGCGGGATACAAATAATATGAGAATGCCACTCTGTGGGAAATTCTAACTCTACTATGAATTCATCATCTATAAACCTAAAACTGCTTTTAATAATAATGTATATTGCCATACTAATATACCAATAAAAGCATATTACCATCATGACTTGTGCAAAAAAAATAATTGGAAAAATTGAATATTAATTTCTGACACAGGAAGAGTTGAGACCTTTTCCATCACAGTGGGGCATCAATGAATTACTAGGGCTATATGAATCCTAGGGCTATAATTTTTAATAGTAACAACCTAATGCCTTCCCACTACAATTGTTTTTTTTCTTTTAATGACTTTATCAATATATAGGAGATATGCAAAAGTGCACTTATGTAAAGTGGACGATTTGATGATTCTTGAAATATGTAAATATTTGTGAAATCTGATCACAGACAAGATTTTGAATCAAGGTGTGTGACCCTGCCAAATTCCCCTCATTCCCCTATGATTAATTTGCATTTTCTAGTATTTATTGAATGAATTCCTTTTGTTGTTGTTTGGCTTTCTGTCTCCACTTAGCATAATTATTTTGAGGTTTTTCTCATTAAAGTCACCTGATGCCTCCTTTAGCGTTACTTCTCCAACTGTATAATAGTTGCACCAATCATACAAAATCTGCTGTGGGTTTTTTCATCCTATTTCTGTGTCTTCTTTGGCAGTTTTTTTTACCTGATCTTGAATGTTCTTCTTTAGCATCCCAGAAAAATTACAATTATTGGAAACCTAGTATTACTTACATGTAAAACCTTCCTACAAAATCTTGTACTCAAAGTGATCAATGCTTTCTTAAAGTATCTTCACTGCCTACGGAATTTTTCACATTAGTGTGAATTTTTTAATTCATGCATCTATTTTTCTTACTCCAAGTAATGTCATTAAAAATAGGATACAATTTTTTTTACTTACTTTTATAACCTCAGGGTTAAGCATAGTCCTCTTCATGCAAGTAGATTCAAATGCTTTTCAAATTGAATAAGATATTAAAAGAAAATAAAGGCGTTTTATAAAGAGCATGTTCAAGGCTGAATTCCCTCAAAATTCCTAAGTCTAAGCTTTAACCTCAGTACTTTAGAATGTGACTGTATTTAGACACAGGATATTTAAATAAGTAATTAAATTAAAATGAGATCTTGAGATGAACCTTAATGTAATCTGATTGATATTCATAAAAGAAAAGACATCTGGAACACAGACACATACAATGCAAAGTCATTGGGGAAAGATCGTCCACAAGTCCAGCAGAGAATCCTCAGGCCCTGCAAATGCCTTGACTTCAGACTTCAGTCTCTAGGACTGTGAGAAAATAAATTTATTGTGTACACTTCATTATGGCAACCCTAGAAAAATAGGAAAGATATACAGGACAAAACTCAAATTATAGATTTTGTCTATTTCAAGTATATTTAACACTAAAAATGAATCCATAACCTCAAAAATGTCTATTTCTCTATTTTTAATCAGTTTTACTTCGGTACCACACTGGGAGTTTGCTTCTGATGATAATTATTTTATTTACCTCATAAAGCTTAATATTTACTTCATCAAGGACAGTTATTAAACACAGGAATTACAGGAGCTTCATCATGCATATCATCACTCCAAACAAATGTTACTGTAAGGACATGTACATGTGATTTAGAATAACTATAAATTAATCAGTATATACCATGCACTATTCACTCCTAGTAGAGCCCTTGGATGGGAATCCTTTCATTTCTCTAGGCTGAGTGCTCTGGGAGAATCAGTGGAAAGAAATTTCACCTGACATCAACACACCTTTGTCTTTGTGAGGAAGTTAATGTGGTGTAGCAGCCAGTGTGACCTCAGGTTGACTTGGTTCTCATTTCAATCTCCTGAATAATAATGGGCATTAATGCATTTGCAATGATCCCTGCTTATAATCTATTGACCTTTAATTAAACATGTTTAATTCACTTTCATGATATAAAATAGAGAATTTATATTAGATATCACAACAGTTAAAGAGATATGCTAGGGTGTACAGGGAGAAAAATACTATCTTTTCCAACATAAGAATATAACAATTAAAATTTGCAAGTTAGTTTTATTGTGAGACACTTCTACATTGACCATAATTGGTACAATGATGGAGACTGAAGCATGGTCAAAAACATAAATTAGAAAATGACCAAGGAGTACAGCCAAGTCTTCAAGTGAATCGGGAATGAGTGCTGGACTAGGAAGAAAGTCACATGCAGGTGTTTTAAGTCAGAGCAGAAAAAGAATAAGGAAGTATCTGATGCTCAGAAGAGGATCTGAGGCTCAGAAGCAGAAGATGGGCTTTAGGATCATTTAAATATGACAGCATCCCTACCCCCAACAAGAGTGATTATTCACTGGACCCTTGTTTCAATTCCAGTTAAGTAATTTGTTAAGTCCATAAAAATAGAAAGCAGGAAATCCCTCATTCAATGTCTGCTTTTTCGGTGCTTAGTTTCTGCTATTTTTCCTGTGCCATACTTGTCACAACCTGAGCACAGTTTTAAATCTTTTTTTCTCCTGAGATGGATATTGATCTGAGAGCACAAACTTTCTAAATCTTGCAAATAGGAGATACGTGGTAAATTCGTGAGTGTAGAGTGGTAAATAATGTCATAGTTTTGACAATTGTTTTTTAATAAGTCCACAATGAATAATAATGTTAGTGACACTTGAAGATTTTATTGTGTGGATAGATGTGATAATCTGACTGCAATATGTCTACAGACCCACAATTATATCTAAACTTTTCTTGTGACTGAGGGATTGACCATTTCATATATTTTGGCATTAAATAAGTTTGTTTGGCTTAGGAAAAAAGTGGCATAGTCCAAGTCATAACTGCCCATCTATGTCTTGTTTTGGATCCAGAAAAGACTGAGAACAGAGGGCTCAAATGACAGTCAGACACTCCTAGCTTGTAATAAAGTGCAGCTGATTAGCAGCAGAGAGGAGATAACAGGGACTAGAAGGTCAGCTTTAGAGAGAAGAAGTATGGAAGTTAATATATAACTTATGGAGTTAGAAATCTCAAACAAGTCCTTAGAGCAAAGAAAAATGTCAGGTATACACCATTAAAAACAATAGGTGAAAGTGAAAAACAAAAGCCAACCTTAGTCAACACACTGAATATAGTATAAATTTTACTGTTACTAATTTTATCTCATATAGTATCACAAATTAAAAGCAAAAGGTGAATTAAAACATGCTATATCATATCAATTACAATTTTAATTCATATTTTAATAAAAAGAAAAATAATAAATGACTATTTTAAAAGTAAAACATATTAAAACTAACTAGAAGAAATACTCAGTATCCCATACCCAAGATAGCCTTTACCACTATTTGGTGAAATCACTGCAATCAACTCTTTAGTCCAAAAGGGGGTCCTCATAATGACAGGGAGGTGGAAAAAGAGGTAGGAATTATTGTTCTTAAATGGAATATTTATCAATATGCCCACTGCAATTGTGTATATATAGGATATGTTCAATTATTCAAATATAATTCTATTTGATTTTGTCAGAAACATTATAAATGCAAATAAAATGATGGAACTACTGTATTTTAGTGAAATGTTTCTTCACAAAAATATTTCTTCATAAAAGCATTTTAACATAAAAACAAGAAAATATGAATTACAGTATTTTCTGTGACAAATTTCAGTTTTAGACATTGGCTATTCATTTTCTACAATGAAATGTGAAGTTAAATGCATTCTTCCCAACTCATTTAAACTATAAATATTGATTATTTATTATAACATATCTTACCAAGATTTTATGTGTCTACTTTTTAAAACTGTAATATATATAACTATACACATACAACATATAGATAGATTTTGTATCTATATTTCAATAAATTCTTGTAACCTGTGGGGTTTTTTTTTCAGCTTTTCTATTCTATTGAGTTCTTTGCTTTGATTCACCTTTTGATTGATTATATTTCATTATCAAGAAAGGCTTTGTTTTGTTTTTACAAAGGGCTCAGATATGCTACATTCCTTGTATTATTAAACATATAAATACTTGTCATATTTTACTTGAAATAAATTTTTGGATCACATTCGCTTTCATCCAGAACTTTGTGGATGTTTTTATATAATTTCCTTTTATAAAATCTTAAGAGGAGATCTGAGGTCAGCCAAGTTTTTCTCATTCATATATTGCTTTAGTAGGTATTTTTCTCTTGGATTTCAAAAGGGATTCTTTCTTAGTATATTTCAGTAGATTTACCTGTATATACCAATGGGCCAATCACTTGTATCTTTTTGTCTTTATGCAGAAGGTACTGCTTTGACCCATAGTTTAAAATGCTTCTGTTTCAATTAATCTATGATGATCTCTTGTACATTCTTAGAGAAGAATAATTCTTAAAATACATCGAATATATTTTGTCTCTATATATGCACATAATTAGTGTGCATATCATATCTATTCATCTTTCATATTTATCATATTCTTATAACTTTTTAAAATTCATATTCTGCTTTGATTATATGCACATAAAGTTAGTCCTCCATATACCTGAATATACATGCATCATGGTTCAATATTTTCAGAATTATTTTTTAACGTTTTGCAATGGAAAATGCCAGCCCTATAGAGTAGAAGTAGAAATAATAATATAATGACCTTAGTCCTATCAGTAAACTTTAATAATTGACCTATAGTATCCATTTTACAATCACCAAACCAATGTGAATTATTTGAAAGTAATTCATAAATCAGGGTTACTTTCATGACTGTGGAGCCTGTGCAGACAGATAACTCAGGCTGTGAAGGGCTCCACACTCTAATATCCTCATTTTCTTAAATTTTGGAGAAGGAGCAACCCTGTAGCCAGTCTTAATCCTCATTAACTGATCTGGAATTTCTTGATCATTGTGAGGTTCACACACATGTGACACCAAAGTAAGCTTCAGTCCTTTAGGATAAACTGATAATTTCACTGCTAGTAAAAATAGGGAATTAGTAAAAGACTTAAAAATATCCATTTGTCTTATCTTTACTTATGCTTTTTAATTGTGCTTTGTATCCTGAAGAAAGACAAAATTAAACATGCTTATACAATTTAAGAGAAAAAATATAATATAGTTTATATTAAATTAGGGTCGAAACTCTTAGTTACACTCTGGCATTATCATTTACCTATGAGTTTCCAAAAATAATTTCTTTATGTTTTGTACTTTCATATGTAAAATGGGTGACAGAATTCTTACCACATAAAGCTATTAGAAAACATTGTACATAATGTACTAGGCCATGCCTTTTCTGTAGGAGATGTATGACTTTTATCTCCCATTTTTGATCTTTTTTTATAATAAAAATGCTATATGGCTTGGGTATCCCGGATAATAAAAAGGGCCAGGCTCTTTAACAGGGCTTGAATATGAAGCAGATTTCTGGGATGCTGCTAATTATTCCCTGTGTCAGTGATAAAACAAAAGTAACTAAAGGGAAATGGAATCTGCATGAAAGAGAAGTGGCCTTAAGTATTTAGCTGGCTTTCCATGTTTTCCCACTGTAACAAAACACTGGACTGAGATCAGAATAGAGCAGAAGCAAACTTTGAAAGTACAATAAGAATGTTAACATAAATGATTACAAAGATTTTCTTGGCCACAAGAAAAAACTCCCTTTCGGTTAATTTAAGCTAAAATGTGTGTGGTTATTGGAAAGATATTCAAGGCTTACAGGATCCACTGAGAAACTGAAATGTTAGTTTTAGAGGAAAGCTAGGAACTAAGATAGCTTTACCAATGTATCATAGCTAAAGTCACATGGTAAAAAGAACTGATGCGGATACCAGTTCTGGCAAATATTGTTGATGCTAATTTTGAATTCTTCTCTCAGGAAGAATTTAAATCACAACCAAGGATTATGTCAAATCATTACCAAAAAATAACTACCATTTTATAAAACAGATAAATATATCTCTCTTTCTCTACCTATCTATACACACACTTATGTATTTGCATATATATATGTGTATGCATATGACTGCATAAATTTATGACACATGATAGAAGAGGTATCAAAATATTAATAGTTTCTCCTTATGTGGTAGAATTGTATCTTATTTCAGTATATTTATCTGTAGTGTCAAACTAGAAGAAGTACATAATATTCACATAATTAGAATACCAGTGAAATTAATTTCACTCTAAGGAAAAATAATTTATAGTTCCAGAAATGGCTATTTTCAACTTTTCAAGACTAAACTTATCGATTACATTTTAAATTTGACAATAACAACAGATTTCCTAAGTCTCTAAACACTATAGGTCAACAAATAGAGGACAGTTTTACTCAACAGGCATAACTTAGAATTATCTGTAGATCAAGAACAAAGATAAAATGACACTGTTCCCATGTGTAGGAAAATTAAGTTATTCTGATGGGAGGGTCATGGAAATTTGGGATTCAGGGAAGGCAGAACTCATAAGAGGACATTTTAATTGAGTTATTATGAGATAACTCCAAGGCATTAATTCTGATCATTGTCACCCATACTACATTAGGCAAATAGCCATTGTATGATGGGTTATGGGAAGTTGACGAAAGGAGGCAATAAATGAGAAGATGAAAAGGTTCCCTGGGGTCAGTTATTCTCACAGGGAATCGCCAGAAATCATTAAAAATTGCTGAGCATTGCAACACTCCTACTGAAGAACAGTTTTGAGAGCAAAAGATGACACTAGTCCTGTGGGAAGTGAAAGAACTTTGTATATAATCTGCATCTAAGGATCTACTTGACCGTAGGGACATGTGTCCATTCCAAAGTGAAACTTATGCCCACTGCATTGTACAGAACAGTATAAATTTCTTTAAGGTTATACAAAGCCCTAAACTTTATGATACACTGTAGTCACATCCATCCTTTGAAATTAATGGCCAAAATCTAGAGGAAATGTTAGTCATGTCTAACTAACTACTTTTCTGGTAAAGAGCACATTTATATATTATGAAATCAGGAGGCAAATACCATGCATCAGGTACTGTGGAAGTGAGAATTTCCCTATACATTCAGAATTCAGAGAAACTTCCACCATGGTGTGAGTTTCAGTCTTCAGAAGGGAAGAAATTCTGAAACAGCTGTCTCCAAAGGGAGACATCCAATAGATTCTTAGGGTTTAAATGATGTTGCTTAATATCAGGAGAAAGTTTTTCTTAGAGAAAGAGACAATGGAACCCAAGTGCAGACGTTGCCTTGCTCATCTGTGATGACATGAATGCAATTATTGGTTTTCCTTCTTGTTTCTTAGCATGTAGCAGGAATCTGGGCATCTATTGATTGCTTTTTTGAGCTAGTTCAGAGAAGTAAGGCACAAAGAAACTACACTCAGTATGTAGCTAACCAGGGGGGAAAGTTGCAGGAATAATTCTAGTTAGTTACGGATGTTAGGCTTAGCAATATTAGAGCAAAAAAGAAAAGAAAAGAAACAAAGCAATGGGATTATGTCAGGTTGATACATAAAGCACTAAAAAGTTTGTTAAATTGGTGTGGTCTCTATATTATGTCACGGTAAATGATAAATTCAACATCTGCACAACTTAGAGTAAAACAATTTTACTGTTGACACATGACAAGTGTTCACTGTGGCACCTACTGATTTTGCTCTTCCCCATACTCTTCTGGTTACACCAGCTGATGAAATGGTTCCTGTGGGGAGTCCTACCCATCACCATGAGAGAGAGAAAAGGCGTATTGCACCTGTGAGCACTTCACATCACCTCAACTCCTTTCATTCACCTGCCTGGAAGAAAACTGAAATATCTGAAACAGCTCTCATGATTACCATAGAAAGGAAATTACTTTTAGTTACAATATTGCTGACTTTCATATAAAAGAAACAAAAAAATGTCTGAACAGCTACTCTAATATACCCTTATATACAAAAGAATAAAGATAGAGATAGTAGTTTGTCATCTTAGAAAAATCTATTGCTCCCAGGTTAGTTTCAAGAGCTATGTTCTCTCTGTATTCATCTATTCCCACCTGCGCAGAGAAGATGTGCCCAAGGGAGAGACTAGTTTCTCAAAAAGAATGTAAATGTTTTATTTCCTAATTTTCCAGGAATAAGAACAGAATTGAACAATGAATTACTTTGGTTACTATGGAGATGTGAATTGAAGAGAATGCTCATATCAAACTCAGGGCTAGAACTTTCTAATATGTAGAGATAAGATACATATCGAATAGTAAGCCAGAGGTTTATGGAGATCCCAGAAGAATGAAGACCTTAGAAAACTATGAAGTGGGTACCACTGTAGGTGGAGTACATAGGCTCACTTTCACTACACTTGAAGAACTTGCAAAGTTTAACCAATTCATACATTGCATGATGCATGGAAGGTACTGCTCTACAGAACTGTGTTTGGTTAGAGAGTTCCTTGACTTCAGCATGGTTAAGAGAAAACAGGAAGTATGGAAGAATTAATCATGAAACCAGCAGTGCTCTAAAAGTTAATAAAATAGAATGCAGCAAATACAACCACTTAAATGTTGTTGGAGAGGCATAGCAATAGTAGCATTTGATATATAAAAAAAGAAAAAACACAACTATATACTATAAATGTGTGTGCTTCTGATCAGATATAGATTTATCTAAATCTACAAACCTATTTCTATATCTGTCATTGTCTAGACCTTTTTACTGGTCTAATTAACATAAAACAAGGCATAGCTTTAAAGTAATCAATTCAATGACTTTTCACCACTGTATAATCCAAGTAGACATTACCCATAAGATACAGAATATTCTCACTCTGTAAAAGTCCCTCACGCCTCTTTCTAATAAACACTGAATTCTTCATGCAAAGGAACAACTTTTATTACCATAGATTAGTGTACCATGTTATTTCACTGTATCTATACATATCTATGTATCTCTGTATTTATCTAATTTGAGATATTTGTATTTGACTTCTTTGTCAATGATGTTTACAATATTGAATCTGTCAGTATTTTTGTTGCTTTACCACTAAGAAGTATTCCATTATATATACCATTAGAAAACAGGTTGGGGTGTTTATCGATTTTCCTATACTGTTTATTTTAGTTCTTTCTGATTTGGGATATTACGAATTAGCTGCATGAGGATTTTTTGTGGATATCTGCTTTCATTTACTATGGAAAATACTTAGGGGTAAAATGGATTGATTACACTGTAGTTGTATTTTTAACTTTGTAGGAAGCATCTTCCTTTCTTATCTTTAAAATTAGATTCATAGACACCACATCTTTTTTTTCATAAGGAATTTTGTTGACAGCAAAGAGAGAAATGAATACTAAAAGGATCACACCCCACCACACACACACACACACACACACACACACACACACACACACACACACGGAGGCCATTCACGTGTGCCATAATTGTAAACCAGAAATAGACTAGAGAAAGATAGGCCCAGCTCTGGGAACAACAGATGAGGACTAACTGATCTGAATAAGAAGAGAGCTCTATGGGATATATTTCTTGTGAAGGCTATTAGGACTGGAGAAAGCAAAATTCATTCCCTTTTGAGTGAACCCTACAGGAATAATGACAAAAGACAGTGACAAAAAAAGAACAAGATAATGCATATAGATGGTCCATGGTTTTTACCAGTCTAGTGAACTCTAGGCAGCATCTAAGCTGTAAGCCTTATTTCATTTTCTCTGGTGAAGAGATTCACTGTTAGCAACAACTACCTGGCACAATGCCCCTAGGCATTCAGCACAAATGACTGTCATTTGTGTTCTGAAATGTTCTAATCCCTACCCAAAGTCTCCTAAATGAAGATTCCATCTTTCAGTGACTCAGTCATTTATAATCTTCATAACCTCCAAAACCGAGAGGCTAGACTTTGAAAGTAGGCTAGTTTGAAAAGAGTCCCTATCATATTTCACTGTGTCCAGTGAAGTGAATTTTTATTCCATTATATAGAGCTTTGATATCTAGTGGCATTTCTTGGTTCTAGAGGTAAATACTCAGCTTTTGAATGACTATCATACTGTAATTACTTACTACTTCTTACTTAGTTCCACATAGTTCCACATCCTTTTCTCAGTAACAATGCAGAGATGAATTACCTGGAATACAGCCGTTCCTGCTTCTGATCTTTCTGATGATACAGAGACAACCAAAGGTGTTTTTTGGCTGGAATGCGACTTTATTTTTTTGTAGTCAACTGAGAGGTTCTTCTTTTCAAAGAATAAATTGACAATTGCTTTCTCACTATTAATTTAATAAAACAATATACCACACTTTTTTACTTGGATGAGTAATTCATCTATCTACAACAAATTGTTTTGGAGGAGGATTCTGTTCAAACTAAAATGATTTTGTCTATGCCCTGCAAAGTTCCTGATACAGAAACAAAAGCAAATTAAGGCAGCATTTTTTCAGACATATCTAAAAAATCAGGTATACCTAACACCACTGCCTGGCATTTGCCAAAACAATAAAATTCAATGAGGCATCATTATTCACTTAGAAGCTAAAGGCATTTAATACTAAAGGAATCACTTAACAAGAGGGCACTCAATCACTCCAGTCTTGTGTATATGAAGGGATCTGAATGCAAACCAAAAATATTTATAACATTAAGAAGGCTACAGTCACAGTCAGCGTTTCAGTGAGTTTTTCAGTCATCAATAATTTTCATCTTCCTGAATTGTACTGGCTCCACTAAAGATCAAAAATGGCTTCCACAATGTTAGAGCTAATGGCACTATATTATCTTATTCAATTCCTTAGCAGCCAAATTTAATTTAATTGACCTCTTCTTTCGAAACACTCTTTCTTCCTGGGACCTCTCTGACGTCACAGTCTTATCTTTTCCCTCTTGTATTATTAGGTTCCACGTCTCAGCCCAAGTCCCTAAGAAAACAGAAACTAAAGAAAGATCATGCACTTTTGTTTTATTAGGGGATGTGTGGCAAGAAATGGAAAGTGACGTAGCAAAAAGAGAAAAGCAAACTCCAGAAGACGAAGTACAAAGCTGAGTAAGTCTGTCAGGAAACATGTTTTCTTTTTAATTTATTAATTTTCTCCCCAAACCGGACACCCCAGGACAATGATTTTATCTGTGTGCAGTGCGCTGTCAAGGAGAAAGAAAGAGCAATGTGTCCATCAATATATGCAGGGCCGTTTGAAGTCTGAACAAGGGTCAGCAGGGGCAGAGGCCAACCGTGGCACAGCACAGCAGCAGCTGTGAGGGCCTGGCTGTGGGGTCACTCCTGTGCCTGAGGTGTCACCTCTGCATGCACGTGGCAGTGGGGACAGGGGACAGCAGCTGAGCTGATGGTGCTCAGTGCAGAGCTTCAGGGAGTGGTTGCCATGGGGCCCAGGGATGCAGGCTGATGACATGGCAGGCACTGTGGGCCCACAGTCAGGGGCAGGGTGCACTCCCACGGCTGCAGATCCCCCACCGGTGAACACGTGGCAGCGGAGGCCCGTAACAGGAGTCAGACTGCAGGCACACAGGTGCACAGCCTCAGGAATGCACCTGACTGGGGGGTCAGTGGCTGGAGTCTTGGCTGCTGTCTTACACGGATCCAAGCCCCAGAGCCAGGGGTGGCTGCTGGTGTGAGTTACAGGCTCCAGCCTGGCTCCCGGTGGGAGCCACCTGGAGACATCCTCAGGCCATTGGCATCTGTAAATGCAAACGCCTTTGGATCAAACACCTCAGTGGGGAGAACTGTGGAATTCTTGGAAGAAAAGCTCTGGGAACCACAATAACTCCTGCCCCATTTCCATGATTCTAGTTTTCTCTAGATGTCTCTGAGTTGTCAGTCTCTGAGTGGGATGAAACTGAGATGAGCCTTTTCTCTGGTGACCAGGTTGGGGAGGAAGCTGGCTGCTCACCCCGCACCTCATCTCTCAGTGACAGGGACTCTTCTGAGTCAGGGACACTCCTTTTGGAAGAGCTAGGCTGAAGGATGGGTGGTACAACAAATGAAGCTGTTCTGTCCCCTTGTCAATGTGAAGTCATTCTCAGGTGTTGATTCTACTCTGTGTCTCCCATGGGGACTGATGGGATGCAGCGAGTTCATCCTGACCCAGAGGAACAGAAAGGCAAAAAACAGTTGGGCAAGAAAACAGGAGGAACCAAGATGAGCTTGCAGTCACGCAACACAACGCAGCTGCACCAGATGTGCAGGAAAACTAAGAATAGCAAGGTCACCTCGCCGGCAATGGTCAGCCTCAGCAACAGTCCACACCTATCAGCTAAAGGTCAGCCTGACTCACCTAATCAGAGACTGACACCCCAACCTAAAGACCTTCTTCCATCTTGCAGTTTTAGTGCGTAAAATCTCTGCCCCTGAAACAACCAATTTGAGTCTCCATCTCTCTTGGTCGGCTCCATTCTCTCTCTGTTGCCTGCTAATAAACCTCCAGCTCGCTCACTCACAGCTTCTGCCTGATCTCTTGAGTGACTCCCAACCCACAGACTCCTGGGCTCTTTGCTTGTGAACGATGTCTAACTGCAGATTTTGGGGAGAGGATGAAGGCTGGGGTATCCTCCTCTACCATCTTGTTGACATCTCTCCCCTGGAGTTATTTGAAGATAATATTAAAGGAACCATGAAAACAAGTACCCAAACCCAGCTCCCTCAATTCTCCATGCTAAAAATCAGACAGAAAATGAAGTGCATCTCCAGAGTCCAAAAAAAAAAAATTACCTAACTTCTATTCTGTTTTTGCATAAAAATTCCAGTATTCACATGAAAGTCTGAAGACACAGGAAAAGAACAAGAACAAATGTTTATTGTGAAATGGTGAAGGAGTCAATAAAACTAGACTCAAACACAGCCTGCATGTTGAAACTAACAAACTGAGATGCTGAAATAACTATGAGTGAAATATAAAATATTCAGTGGAAACATGCATATAAAAGGTAACTTTCGTAGGAAATGTTTTACGCTGTATGATAGCCTCCACTTTCCCCAGCTAAATCTGGCACGTACTCCCAAAGCTCTGCTCAACTATGAAGTCTTTATTTAATTTATCCTTTCATCTCATTTATCTAATTTTATTGTAGTGTAAGGTTCTCTTCATACATGGCTCTTTGGTAAGTACCCTTTAAAGTCTTGACGTTTTAAAAAAATCTGGCTTCATAAGAACATGGGAGCAAACGTCTTTTCCATAATTTTTTATCACAAACAAAAGCCATGGAGTGTCGAAATAGTGAAATCTTTGAAATTTGTTATTTCTGCTTCTTGATCACCTTAGGGAGCTGTTTCTACAGTCATATCTGTTTCTCACTCTAAAATTGTGAACTCTAGCCTAGCTTTACTTTCGTCTTCCAGTCTGCTTACTGCTCACTCAGAACTCCCAGTTAATCTAAGAGACCTCAAAATTAACAGTTCTAAAGTAGATTTTTTTTCTTATTTAGATCTTTCCTCAAACATTTTAGTGCAGTACATAGCACTAGTCTCGATCCATCTACCAAAGTCAAATCAGTAGGACTCTAACTTTGTCTCGAGCCTCTCTACCATTCCTTACTATTCTACCCATCCTAACAGCCTGTAGAGTTTTACTTTAACTGTATTTCAAATCCACTTAACAATGTTTCCTTTAAGTGACCTTATATTTTCCTTTGAGCAGATCCAGGAATAAAACTTGTCTTCTTATTTCTATTTTTTGCTTTCATCCATTCTTCAAATCCCTACCTGCAATTATGATTTATGAAATATTGAGTAAAAGCTTTCCTTCTTAAAGTCCTTTCTTAGCTGCTTTCAAAAATTAGGAGGAAAAATAACAGCAGCAACAACAGCAGCAGCAACAGAACAGAAACAAAAGCAAATTCAGTACCCGGGTTTCCCAGCACCCATGATTTGGAGCAAGGCCAGGATTCTAAGTATTTACTTACTCCCTTCAATCTAGACACACAGTCTCTGTTTCTCAAAACTATCCATTCATTTCTTGTATAGATGTTGTCCGATAGCTCTTTGCTTTGCCCACAAGGCTATTTTACCTTGTTTAATTTTCGAGGCTGTATCTTTGTGTATTGGTTAAAATTATTGATAGGTCTTTACTAATCACAAAGTGAAGCTGTTCTTTTATCACTGCCTATTAAATATTCCTAACTAGATCACAGGTACATACATGTCTATTTAGTAATCGCACTTAACCCTACTTTACATGTTACATGCTTTAAACGTATTTATCTAATTATTCATTGACAACTCTGTTGTTGTGGGAAAATTTCATAAATATCAGGGTTTTGCATGGAATTTTCAGTCTGTATCTCCAGGAGTTAGAGAAGTCCCTGTTACACAGTAGTATTCAACATATGTTTGTTTAGTTCTTAAATTTCAATTATCTGAAAATTATACCATATACTGGAATCTTTGCCATAACTGCCATTTCATAAAGTTGTCCCTGCATTGCTTTATTTGCTTCTTAAATATGCCTCCAAAGCATCTTTAGTTTTTAAAAATAGTACAGATTTTCAAGTCTTCAGAAGAGACTCTAGGGACAATTTATTCTCCCAGCGTGACAATAACCTCCTTTAACAGAGAAGCTGTGCATCTCTGGGATAAGCAGAAAAACAAAAAAATAATGTGTAAGTCATTAGTATTTTCAGAGCTTACTTATTAAGCATGGTGGAGCATTTATTGTCACCAGTAAAAAAATTTTGTGGCTGTCATCTAAGTTCACATCGAAGTGACTTTTATTCAGTATTTTTTTTCCCAGGTCAAATACTAAGATATTGACTAATGTTACTGGAAAACATTAAGCCATAGAAACAAGATTTTGTCCATAAGAGCTGAGAATAAACTTTATGTATTTACAATATTAAATAAAATCAATTTCCCTTAAGGAAAGAGGTTCTTCAATTCAGGTAATGCTATTTGGTTTTCAGTTGAAGAAGATATAATTACTGCACTGTATTATTAAAGTGTAACTCTCAATTCATTATTAGTACTTAAATACCTGTTTAAATATGTAATTATTTATGGGTGTTAAGTAATTAATGGGAGTTACTGACTCATACCAAATAACCTCATCTAAATTTTTATAGGCATCTATAAGTATCTAATTTTTTTTAAAAGTCATTTTAGGCTACAGATTTCATGTTATATGATGTAAATTTCATATTAAACTGTAGAGACTTCAGTTTTATAAAAGAGTGTTTTAACTTTCGATAAGAAAGATAAGTGACACTAAAAGAAGAGCACATATCTTTGATTTCTAAGACTCTGAGAAGACATGTCTTACTGCCTTGCATATTATCACTACTTAAAGGTCACTATGTCATGAAAGCACGTAAAGGAATTCTTCTTTAATCTGTTTTATTTAAATCTTAAGAGAATTGCACACATTTAAAATACATTTATCTAATTTATATTATGAAGAGCTCAATAATAGACAATATTAGTTCAGAATTTTTAAGCATAGAATTGTAGATATGAAACAATTAAATCTAAGAAGTTATTGTTTTGCTCAAAACAAAATGATCAAATCTAAGGGTATCCTGTCATCTTGGTATAACTGCTAGCTTGTTTATTCTATCTGCTAAGATTATAATACCTAACAATCAATAAGAAAATTATTAAATAGATACATTTATGTAAGAATTGTGGCATTCTTAATAGGCTGAAATTTTAGTCATTTCCTCCAAATCTTGATGATTTTCTTTACTCCCTTTTAGCATTCTCCATGACAATATTTAATTCATTCTTATTATATTTAATGCAATACTCTTAGGCATGAAGATCATGGAGGTTTACAGTCTTTAGTTCAAGAAAGGGAGAGTAATTTTAATGTTCCAAGCAATTACAGCAAGAAAATGAAATTTGTTGAAAAAGGAACATAAGAAGCAAATATGAATACATTATTAATATCTGGGTTATTTTAATTTGTTTTTGTTTGATTTTTTTTTTTTTTTAAGTCAATGGTCCCACACAAGGAGCTTTCAAGCTTAGAAATAAGAACATAGTGCGCCCTGGTGGAGTAGCAGCTGGGTCAGTCGCCCCTGAAGGACCACAGGGTGACATACCCCTGGTTCAAGTCAGTATGAAGAACTAAATAAAAATAATAATAATAAAAA